>VZRI01011306.1:151380-164339 GCA_013397515.1 Upupa epops
GCTGGACACCCTCCAGCAGCTCTGTGTCCTTCTGGAACTGAGGGGCCCAGCACTGGACACAGCACTGCAGATGCAGTCTCACCAGTGCAGAGTAGAGGGGGAGAAGACCCTCTCTGGATCTGCCAACCACCCCCCTTCTGATCCCCCCATTTTTTCCCCATCTCCAAGAAGTTTTCCTCCCTCCCTGTGGGACACAGCCCCCTCCCAGCAGCATTTGTAATCCTCGGGCAAGCTTTGGTGATGGGAAGTGACGCCGCATCATTTAGCTGCGGCGCGGCGGTGACACAGGGCACGCGATCGATCGGTGGAGGCTGAGGCCCCATTACTTATGAGAAGGGCTTCAGAGAGAGCTTTTGGGAACGAGAACCCTCTCCCGGGACCTCTCTGAGATGGTTTCAGATTAATTGTTACAGGTTTGTTGGCTTGGTTTGATGGAACAAAGAAGATTTGTTTGCTTTCTTATCCCCCCTGGAGCTTCACCATCATCTTTTCTCATTAGGAGGGTGGCAGGAGGTCAATGGAGTCCAGACTCCTCTGTAATTCGGAAGGGAAACTCACAGAGCTGCAGCGTTCAGGGTCCCTTCCCCAGCGGGTTCTGCTGGGTTTCAGAGTAAAACTAGGGACCACGCAGCCCCCTCCCCTCTACCGGCCTCTCCGTTGAACACGGGAGCTTGGTAATTACTGCCAAGGCACCAGGGACCCCGTGAGGCTCTGCTGTTCTCCAGGCCTGGACTTGCTGGCTCAGTGGTCACTCAGCCACATTTTATCCCCACAAACAGGGTCAGAGAGGAGAAGTCACCCCCCATCCCACAATGGGGCTGCTTAGTCAGTCCATCCTACCCAGCAAGAGCTCCCGCCCTCCCTCTCCTCCTCCCCCCCTCTGCCCATCCTTTCTCCCTGGGTTTGGGATGGGGGTTTTGCTTTGGGTTTTCTCAATTCTTTCGGAATCCAGGGAACACTCCATCACCAGATCCCACAGAACCAATCCAACGTCAGGGGTTTATTCCAACCCAGTCTAATAAAGCAGATGGTACCACGAGCCTGTAAAATCTGCCCCCAGCTTCCCGGTACCTAAACGCTGACTGATTAGCCATGAACGGGCAGATTAATCCTGAACAGCAAAAGCCAGTGGGAAGGAAAAGGCCCACTTTTGTCCCTGGATCAGGGAAAATGATCTGGCTAATCTGTCCAACTCACTGCAGAGGTGCAACCACATCCATTACAGCACAGCCAGCCCCCCTGGCGCAGCCCAGGGCCACTGGGTACGAGGTGGTGGCTTCCTCTTGGGACCAGTACAAGAGGTGACCTCATTGTGGCCTCCAGGATCTGAAGGGGGCTACAGAATTGCTGGGGAGGGGCTTTTTAGGATCTCAGGGAGGGAGAGGAGTGGGGAGAATGGAGCAGAGTTGGAGATGGGGAGACTGAAACTGGATGTGAGGAGGGAGTTCTTCACCGGGAGAGTGGGGAGAGCCTGGCATGGGCTGCCCAGGGAGGTGGCTGGGGCCCTGTCCCTGGAGGTGTTTAAGGCTGGGCTGGATGAGGCTCTGGCCAGCCTGCTCTAGGGTGGTGGAACTGGATGATCCTGTGGTCCCTTCCAGCGCTGACTGGTTCTGTGATTCTATGACTTCTCCCCAGGGAGGGTGACGGGGCACTGGAGGGGGCTGCCTGGGGGTGTTGTGGGGTCTCCTTCTCTGGAGACATTTGAAACCCACCTGGAACTTCGTCTGGGTGATGCTGCTGTGGCAGGGGGGTTGGACTGGATGGCCTTTCTAGTTCCCTTATAATCCCTAAGGATTCTAGGATTCTAAGAAACAGAACTGTGATGGAAGGGGCAGGGCTGAGCATCCCGACACTCAAATCTACTGCTCAAACAGACCAATAGGTTGCCAGCAGTTCAGGCTGTCTCCCTTCCCCTGCTGGGGCTGGTTCAGCCTCCCCACAGAGCTGCTGATTTGCTGATTTTAGAATCACAGGGATGGAAGGGACCTCCACAGGGCAGCCAGTCCAACCCCCTGCACCCAGCAGGCCCAGCACTCCCCAGCCCAGGGTGCCCAGAGCCCCAGCCAGCCTGAGCTTGAATGGCTCCAGAGATGGAGCAGCCTGGTCCAGGGCTCCCCCAGCCTCAGCTCCCAGCCCTTGTTCCTCCTGTCCAGCCTCCCTCTGCCCTTTTCCAGCTCCAAACCACAACCCCTCATCCTGTCCTTCCCTGCCCTTGGGAACAGCCCTCCCCAGCCCTCTGCCAGCCCAGTTCAGGGACTGGAAGCCATCCCACCCACCTCCTCTTTGCCAGCCTTGCCAACACCAAGAGCTGCTTGTTGTGGCAGAGCCAGGAGGAGGGTTTCTGTCACCCTGAACAGCAAGAACGTGGCCCTTGCCGGTGCAGCAGCCCCTCCTCGGTGCCATCCCCTCGTCTCCCCTCTGCAGCTCTGCTTGGCAGGTGTGAGATATTAATTGCCTCACATGGGAGCCGGGCTCCCTGTCTGTCGCTTTTGACTGAAATATCATTCTCTGCCTCAAAATATAATTACTGGGGGCCTGGGTTTTAAAAATAGCCTGGCGTCTGCCTGTTAATTAGGAGCCCTGCTTTGCTCCACGATGAGATAGTTTGGTTAATTATAAGAGAGAAAAGGACAAATTTGTCACGTCTTTTGTTTTCGTTCCACCGTGTCTCCCGGTGACAGCAGCGCTGAGCTGTGATGGACTGCTCAGCCGACAGCACCAGATGCTCCCTCTCCCAAATCGGGGAGGGGGTCAGGGCTGAGGAGGGGCTGCTCCTGCCTCTCTGGCACTGAAGTTTAAACAAAGGAAAGGAAATTACAGTCAAAACCCAGAGCTTTGCTCCAATCCTCCCCAGGCAAAGGCTGAAGGGTGCCCTGATATCTTCATAGCATCACAGGCTGGGTTGGGTTGGGTTAGGTTGGGAGCTCAGAGCTCCCCCAGTGCCAACCCCCTGCCGTGGGCAGTGACACCTCTCATCAGCTCCATCCAACCTGGCCTTGGGCACTGCCAGGGATGGAGCAGCCACAGCCTCCCTGGGCACCCTGCTCCAGGGCCTCAGCCCCCTCCCAGGGAGGGGTTTCTGCCTCAGATCTCAGCTCAACCTCCCCTCTTGGAGCTGGAACCCAGCCCCCTTGTGCTGGCACTAGATGCCCTTGGAATAAGTCATAGAATCACAGGCTGAGCTGGGTTGGGAGGGAGCTCAGAGCTCCCCCAGCCCCAGCTGCCATGGGCAGCAACACCTCTCACCAGAGCAGGGTGCCCACAGCCCCAGCCAGCCTGGCCTTGGGCACTGCCAGGGATGGAGCAGCCACAGCCTCCCTGGGCACCCTGCTCCAGGGCCTCAGCCCCCTCCCAGGGAGGGGTTTCTGCCTCAGATCTCAGCTCAACCTCCCCTCTTGGAGCTGGAACCCAGCCCCTTGTCCCAGCACCACAGGCTCTCTTATGAAATCAGCCAGCAGTGCTGCCCTGAGATGCTCTGGGCTGCAGCTCCGGCTCTGCTGGACCCTGTGATGTTTGTTTACTTCTCATTCTAGCAACTCAGCAGGTGGCACCAGCCCATCCTTCCCCACCATTCCCAGCTTTAGATCCCGGTGTTCTCAGTTCTCCCTGCGCTGCCCACCCGCATCCCAGGGTTGTTTCTTGTCAATAAGGGAAAAGCCTCTTCCTGAGTGTCAGTACCAGTAGGGGAGAGCGGTGACAGGTCAGGAGGTGGCAGGTGAAGCTGCTAACAAACCTCCCCGTGGCCTCACGTGCTAATTAATAATGTGTTAATCAACCCTCCCGACGAACAAAGATCAATCAATAGGGCTGCTGCAACCTGCGGATGAAGCAGCTCCAGCCGGGTCCCATCCCCAGGGCCAGGCAGCAGCAGGAAAGGAATCAGAAGGAGGGAGAAGGGAAGCGAGAGGCGACGGCAGTTCATTCCTGGATGTGATGCTCCAGTTGCTGCACGCATGAGGGAGACTCCCAGCTCAGCGTGGAGCCCCGGGGTCCCTCCTCCCTTCCCAAACAGAGGTTCCAGCTGTGGATTTACGAATCCGAGCAGCGATGCCCTGCGCCAAGATGCTCTGCGAGGGAGTCTCATAATTATGTCTGTAATTCCTCAGCGTGTGAAGGAACCAGAGGTAACAGCTCAAACTGATGGACTGAGCAGGCAGAATCATTCTTCCTACAATATTGAATGCTGTCCTGTCAGATAATCATCTCACGGCCATGCAGAAAGCACCTCGATTCACGAAGCCACGGGATTAATGACACGAGGATCCCGGATCCTTCCCTATTTGATAGGGGAAACCAAATACCTGTGTGCAGAGTGTTTATGGAGGGATCACACATCACCCACCCCTGAGAAACAAGGGAAGAGGGAGAGGAGAAACCCTCAGAAAGGGCTTTTTTAGGTTGGAATCGTGGGGCAAGGATTCAACTGCTCCTCTCCAGGTAGCAAAGTAATAGGGAATAGAAGCTGTGGTCTCTACAGCAACAGCCTGGATGGCATCCTCATGGCCTGAATGCCATCCCCAGCCGAGTCTGCATCATACAAGGGACCAGGATAGGGTGGACACTGACCTGTTGGACAGCAGTGGAGGAGAGAGGGACCTGGGGGTCCTAGTGGCCAGCAGGGTGACTCTGAGCCAGCACTGTGGAGTCTCCTTCTCTGCAGACGTTCCAGCCCTGCCTGGCTGTGTTTCCGTGCCACTGGGTCTGGGTGATGCTGCTGTGGCAGGGGGATAGGACTGGATGATCTTTCCAGGTCCCTTCTGATCCCTAGGGATTCTAGGATTCTATTCTCCCAGACTGATTCATCTCCCAGTCCTAGTCCTCCCCCAGCAGTAGCTACCAGGGATAACACTAGGAGGTTCCAGCAGAGTGTAGGAAGCCCCCATTCAAGGAGAAAGCTGTCCCTTCACCTTCTGCTGATGCTTCAGGAACCCCCAGAAGAGTGGCCCCACTTCCATAACCTCCTGATGAAGATTAAAAAACCAAAGCCCAGCAGAGCTCGTGGTTGGAATCATTGTGGTGGAGAGGCAGAGCCCTGGTTTGCAGTCAGCGAGAGGGGAGCAGAACCCCAGCAGGACAAACAACGATGCTGAGGCAGAACAATGATGCAGAAGCGAAGAGTTTATCTCTTGGATTGCTACCCAGACTCTTTCGTGCACCCCCAGTTCAGAGGACAATGAATCAGGGCTGGGGTTTGTTGCTTCGTCTCTGCTGCTGCTGCTGGATGCTGCTCCCTGCTCAGACGCAGAGAACCGATGTGCCGGGGTGGGATCTCAGTGCTCCATCACCCTGCCACATCCTCGGCTCAGCATCCCATGCCCTCCCCTGCCTCTCGCAGGGGATTTGTAGCGGCTCCCTGCTCCTCATTTCGCAACACAGAGAGCTCCAGCCCAAAAGGACAAAAGGCAGGCTCCGGATTTGCAGTGGTCCCACCCTTGGCCGGGTGCGCAGGGCGATGCTGTCGATAGTGATCCAAACCAGCTGCCTAAGGCAGAGTTGAAAAGGGGACTGAGGCTTTTTTCTTGATTATATAAAACCTTACAACACCCCTCTCCATCCCAAGCACCATCCTGACATCCAGACCCCTTCCACAAGGAACCCACCGCAGCAGCATCACCCAAGAGGCAAGGAGAGAGCTGCGTGCCCGGGGCAGGGAGTTGTTGACACCGGCATCACCGCTCTCCTTCGGGGCCGTTTGCCTGACACTTGGCCCATAAAACCTGTCAGTGTGATGCACTGGGTGAGAGTGACATCACTTTTATCTGGGGGGAATTTAAGGCTTTAAGTGCCTTTAAAACGCCGGCATCACTCAGCAAGTGCGCGCTCGCTCCTCTCCGATATTACACCCATTAGAGGTAATTCTGTTCCCTCCCGGAGAAATATTAGCATGTACTTTGCTCCTCGTCAATCACTCCTTCTTTTTGACCTTTCCATCATCAGCTGCCTTTAAGAGAGTCATGTTTGTTCTCATGGCTGGGTCCTTCTGGAGCCCCTGCCAACAGCATCGCCAGGCTGGGCTGGGAATGGGATTCTTCTACTTCTATCCGCCTGTTCCCACAGGGGATCCAGGCTGCTTCCAACTGGAAACGGAGCCTCCCATCGCTCACTAGGGAAAAGCAGCTGCTGACAGGGTGGAGATGAGCTGAGGCGGGTCCTCACACCAAAACTTCCCCCCCCTCTAGTTTAACCACTGAGCAGCAGCAGTCATAGCCCACAGAGGATTTGGGGTTAAGGACCAGTAGGCACCAGTAGGCACCAGTGTGTAAGTTCTCCCTTCTTTTCCCACTTCTTTTGCAGAGGAGGTAACAGCATGAGAGCTCAGAAGCTGAAACCCACGGGGCTAAACCCCAGCCCCCAGGCCAGGGTGAGTTTTCAGAGTCAATTTTAACACCAGTTCACTCCATTCACAACCCCCTGCCCCTGCGCAGACTGGGTTTAGTTTGCTGTCCTTCACCACCCTGCTGCATCCCCACAGACCAGCACGGGACAGGAGGGCTTAGACACAGGGTATCACCAGTCATTCGCCAGACCCCTTGACCCTCAGCTCATCCCACCCCCCAGCAGACTGGGCTGCCCTTCAGGGAGAGCTGGACAGGCTGGAGAGCTGGGCAGAGAGAGATGGAGGGAGGGACAACCAGGGGCAGGGGAGAGGCTGGCAGCTGGGCAAGAACAACCCCAGGGACCAGGAGAGGGGGGGCACTGACCTGGTGGAGAGCAGGGGAGGAGAGAGGGACCTGGGGGGTCCTAGTGGCCAGCAGGGTGACTCTGAGCCAGCAATGGGCTCTGCTGGCCAAGAGGGCCAACAGCATCCTGGGGGGGATCAGAAGGGGGGTGGTTAGCAGATGGAGAGAGGGTCTTCTCCCCCTCTACTCTGCACTGGTGAGACTGCATCTGCAGTGCTGTGTCCAGCATTTGCACCCGATCAGAAGGGGTCTCAGCACTGTAGGAGCTGCAGGAAGCTGAGAAGGCAGGGAAAAACAGGCTGGAAAAGCCACTAGATGGCAGACGGACCGCCAGGAGCTGGAGCTTCCCGAGGGGCTGAGGAAACTCCCCACGAGCTGGAGCAGTCCCCCTCCCTGCTCCAGGAGCTGAAAACATCCCTCAGGAGCTGGAGGAATCCTCCGAGGAGCTGGAGTATCCCCCCCTGGAGCTAGAGAAATTCCCTAGGGGCTGGAGAAACCCACCCAGGAGCTAAAGCATCTCCCTAGGGGCTGGAGAAACCCTCCCAGGAGGTGGATAAAACCTTCAGGAGCTTGAGAATCCTTCCCAGGAGCTGGAGCATCTCCCCCAGGAGCTGGAGAAGCTTCACTGGAAGCTGGAGTATCCTCCTCTGGAGCTAGAGAAATCTATCCAGGAGCTAAAGCATCTCCCCCAGGAGCTGGAAAAGCTTCACTGGAAGCTGGAGTATCCTCCTCTGGAGCTAGAGAAATCTATCCAGGAGCTAAAGCATCTCCCCCAGGAGCTGGAAACTCCCCCCCTGGAGCTGGAGCATCCTCAGTAATTACTCCCATGGGCACACATTGCACCTTTCTGATCTCTATAGATAGCTAATGACTCTGTGGGACCCCTCTCCCCCCTCATGCTGGGGGTCACTGACCCAGTTGCAGGGTGCTGCTGGCTGAGAAAGCCCCTCATCTCCCGGGATGGCGAAAGCTGTTGTGTTTAGTGAAGCCCTTGTGTGCTCCTGCAGGGAGCTGCCTGTGGGGCTCTTGCTGTGGTGTTGGGGTTGCAATCGTGGTAACAGATGCTGGAGGAGGGAAGTTTCAGCCCTGGTCCTCTTGCCCTGCTCATTGCTGCCACCTGCACCCCAGAGCTGCTGGTTAGTGGGTCCTGCTCAGCAGCATCGCTCGGTTCTCAGCCAGCAGCTCAGCCTGGGCTCAGTGCATCCAACCCCTCTGAATTATAAAGCAAAAGTGAGCAGTCCCTCACCTGATCCCCCCCTCAATAAACCTGGGCTCTGCCATTATGTAAAACAGAGCCTCAGAGATGATGGAGAGGGCAGAGCATCTCCAGCTGGAGGAGAGGCTGAGGGAGCCGGGACTGCTCAGTTGGAGAAGAGGAGCCTGACAGGTGAGCCCATGAATGGGAAGGGTAGGAGGATGGAGCCAGGCTCTGCTCAGGGGGGTCCAGGGACAGGAGAGGGGGGCAGTGGGGACAGGCTGGAGCACAGGAGGCTCCATGGAGACAGCAGGACAGACCCTGTGAGGGTGACCGAGCCCTGGCCCAGGCTGCCCAGAGAGGCTGTGGAGGCTCCTGCTCTGGAGATGCTCACCCTCCCTGGGCTGTTCCTGGGGGACCTGCTCTGGGGGACCCTGCTCTGGCANGAAATTAAAATCCCAGTGTGTAAACGGGAACCCGGGTGGAAGCGCTCAGGAGGCTGCGGGAGGAGCAGCTGTGGCTTTGCCAAGCCAACCAGAAAATTAAAGGGATTGTTCTGCAAACAGGCAGAGGGCACCAGCCTGTCCCCACTCTGCGTGTGCAGGGCTGGCAGAGCCCCGCAGCCCCTCTGCTCGGAGGTGAGGAAGGATTTACAGCCCCTTGGCTCTGCGATCCCCTCTGCCAAAGGCCACTTTCATCCCTGCAGCAACGAGAAGCAATTGAGGGGGACGTGACCCCGCAGATTTGAGCTGCAGGGTGGGTAATCAGGCAGCTGAAAGGCTCTTTCCCTTCTAGGTCAGGGCTCTACCTGCATGTTTAACCTCTGTTTGAAGTGAGAAGGAACCTCTTGGTTTCAGGGCTCAGAAGAGATGGGAAAACTCAATCCACTTCAGAACATCACAGGGCCCCACAGCTGAGGGGAGCAGAGGATGCTCTTGCTCAACCCTCACCCTGCAGCTGAGCTGAGTTCGCAGAAGGTTCCAGCACTGCAGAGCAGGGACTCGTGTCCATGTGCCCAGGGTCTGTGCCAGGCTGAGCTGGCCCCTGGCAGTGAAAACCCATCCCCAGGGACCTCTCACATACCTTCCCCACCGGACCCAAGCGTATTCCTGGCTGTGGGATCTATGGATTTGCTCTCTAATTTAATGAGGTGCCTGATGGCACTGAAACCAGTGAATGCAAACACCTCTCAGCTCTGCTGCATCCTCATTAATCCAGAATCGAGGCCACATTCATCACTCCACACGTTATTACTCAGCCTCTACTCATTACTGACCTGTGCATCCTCCAGCCCGGGCACTGGGCTTTCAGCTCCTGGCTCCTCGTGGTTCTCTGCAGGGGGAGGAGGGAGGTTCTGCCTCGGGATCCAGCTCCTCACTGAACAGCTCTGTGTTATGGGGCAGTGTATTAGTGTCCTGGGGTGTAAATGAGGTCTCTGAGACCTGCAGAGAGCTGAAGCCACCACAGACACCCTTCCTGCAGCCCCTCTGTGCCAGCACACACGGAGCCCCACAGCATCCTGCAGCCTCAGCTGGGGGGAGCCTGCTCTCTGTGCCCAGCTGACTCTCACAGCTGCCCACAGGCTCATCCAGCCCACCTGGGGGCACTGAGCTTGCAGAAGCACTGATGCCTTTTATATAGCTGCAGCAGGAGAGGTGAATCCTACCCATCACCACCGGCCAGGGCTGGCATTTCTCTGCTAGCCTTGCAGCCAGCAGAGCTTTCAATCCTTCTGGAAGCCTCCGGCTGTCCTCCCCCTGCTCCCTGTGCAGGCAGAGAGCTGGAACAGACACAGCCATCCTTTGAGTTCTCTCCCAGAGTGGGTCTGAGCATCTCTGCTGCTTGATCTACCTGCTCACTGTGACCGACCTTGAGTCACTTCCCTCCTGGGCAGGGTGCTGCCCCCTGACCTGTGTTGTGTCAGGGGCTCGGATGCTGTTTGAGCCCCTATAAAATGAACACGAGGGCTGTGACCCGGTCTGCAAACTCCTGTAGAGCCTGAGGCAAAGCCTTTGTGCTCAGCTCAGAGAACCTGCAGGTCCCTGCTGCAAAAATCAAGCAAAAGCTCAGAGCACTGTGTGAACCCTGGTGCAGGGGCACCCCCCTCCCCCCCCAGAGCACCCCAACCCTCCCCTCTGTGAAAGATGCGTATGGCACCAAGAAAAAAGGACTTCTAAGGGTTTACAGCTTCTCAAAGCTCAGCCTAATTGAACAAAGAGAAGCAGCTCTCTCCTCTGCAGAGGTTGGAGCAGACAGGCAACGCTGCTTGTGAAGAGCCAGATCCACCCAGCTTTGTGTCCTGGGGGCTCCCAGACCAGCCAGCACCAAGGGTGGGGTGTCCAGAGCCAGTGCCAGCAGCCAGCAGGGATGTGGATGATGGGTGGATCAGTCCCTGGGGCTCCTGCAGCCCCTTTCACCTGGGCATCTCAATCCACAGCCTCAAGTCCCACTGTCAGCACAAGGGCTGCAGCCCCATAGGGGTGTCCAGGGGAGGGCTGCTCACACAGCCGAGGCAGCAGCAGGGCTGGGAGTGAAACAGAGGGGCAGGTAATTCATTCCACTGCAGGATAAATGGAGGGTATTTATTGCTCTGAGGCACCAGGAGACTCTGGTACCTCTGGTGTCTTGTGGAGGGAGTTTGGGGCTCTCTGCTTGAGCCAGCAGCTGGCTGAGGGTGGCAAAGAGCTGAGAGGAGTTGATGGGGGACTCTCTGTGTGTGTATCTGCAGCCCCAGAGCAACCCCAATTCCCCTCCCTAAGGGATGAGGATGAGGGGATGGATGTGGGTCCCTGCAAATCCCCTCACTGAGGGCTCAGTGAGGACTGAGCAAAGCAAAGCAGCCACAGCAAGGGAGGATGATCAGATTCTAGGGATCTAGCTTCTAGGGATGATCAGATTCCAGGGATCACGGCTGATTTTGCTTGAAACGAGCTACAAAGCTCTGGGAACCTCAGTTCAGAATCTAAATCCAGCCCAACCCAAGGCACAAGTGAAACCCAACCATCTCTTCTTTCACCCCCTAACTTCACAAAAGCTGTGTAAACCCACCTGGCATCGGGTCGATGCTTCCCAGCTCAGCACTGGGATGACTCCAGGACCCCCAGCAACAGCGCTGAGAGCGCCCATGGGATCACTCTGCTGACTGGCTCAACCTCCTGGCTTAAGGTTGGAGAGGTCGGGATGCAGCCCAAGTGCCCTCCTCGAGGTTCCTGTCAAGATTTGCTCTCGATCTGAGGGGGATCAGACAGAACGAGCTGCCCGAGGAGCCGGCTGACAGCAGACAGGAGCAGCTTCCATCACCCCATTAGCACTAAACCAAGAGGACTCTCAACTCTCTCTATATGAAACTACATCTTGGGGCAGCTCCCTGCTGTGCTCCACCATCTCCTCCCGGGATGGATTTATCCTTTTTAGTCCTTAATTTAAGAAAGGGGGGATAAAAAAATCCCCCCCCCCAAGACTCAACCAACCCCGAGAGCTGTGGATAAGAGAGCAGAGAGGCCTCGCGCGCCACATCCCCCTGTCTCTTTCTAAAAGCTTCCTTAAGGGTCTCCATTTTTCTGTCACTTATCATCAGCCAGAGTAATTTGGGGGCTGTTAGAGAAAGTTCATTGCTGTAATTGCAACCATATTGGCCATTAAAGTTGACAGGCAGCTGCTGAAGGAGTCGCTCGCTGATTCCTACCGCTCGGTAGATGCCTCTCAGCCGCTGCTAAACGTCAGCTCGAGCCCGTGAAATGGAAGGTGTCGTGTTTTACCCGCGGGATGGATCATTTCGAGTCGGGGAATGAAACCACCAAGGACTCACCCAGGTCCTTTGAAGTGCAATCAGCCTGCAGTGGAGGCGCCCAGGGTTCCCTGGAGCCACCGGAGAGTGTTTGGGGCTCCTCGCAGCTCTCCCAGTCCTTTTTCCGAGCTGATGGGCTACCACATCCCTGGGTCGTTCCTGAGCTCGAGGCCATTTAGCTGTGGTGCTCAAACTCTGCACTGATGGCTCTCAAAGAGCAAAGAGGTGGCTGAGGATGATGAGCAGCATCTCCTACACCCACTGCACTTTACTTCTCATTTACTACTGGAAAACTTCTCTGTGCTGCAAAGGCTGGAGCCAGGAGCAATCCCAGACCCCATCCCTGGATGAGGCCTTGAGCAACCCAGTCTGGTGGAGAGGCATCGCTGCCCCGGGCAGGAGGAGAGGAGTTCTCTTCAACCTAAATTGGTCTGTGATGCCATGATTCTTGCAGCTCAAATCATCAATCACAGAACCAGTCACGGGGTCACCAGCAGGAGCAGGGAGGTGATGGAGCCCCTGGACTCTGCACTCGTGAGACTGCAACTCGAGTCCTGGGTCCAGTTTGGGCTCCACAGGATCAGAAGGGCACTGAGGGGCTGCAGCGGCGCCAGAGAAGGGCAGTGAGGCTGGTGAGAGGTCTATGCCCTATGAAGGGCAGCGGAGGGAACTGGGGTCATTTAGTCTGGAGAAGAGCAGGTCTTATTTCTTTCTACAACANATTGGATCTGAGGGAGAAGCTCTCTCCTGAGAGAGTGGTTGGGCACTGGACCAGGCTGCCCAGGGAGGGGGTGGAGTCCCCATCCCTGGAGGGGTTGAAAGACTGAGCAGCCAGAGCCCTTGAGGCCATGGTCTGGGGGCTGGGGAGATGCTGGGATGAGGGCTGGACTCGATGCTCCTAGAGCTCCATTCCAGCCACTTCTATGACTGAAGGCTGGAAAGAACCTCTAAGCTGATCAAGTCCAGCCCTCAACCCAGTACCTCCACGAGCACTAGATCACCTCCATGCCCGCAGAGCTCCAACGCTGCAGGCCTGACAAGAAAAGAGGGGCTGCTTTTTTAACCAGTAAACTTTATTTATATATAACAACAGTACAAAGTGAGTCCTTGGCTTGCAAAATAGGAGTGTTTGATATTTACAATAGGTACACAATAATATATTAGAATAATAACAAACCCCCCCCGTTTGCTCTCTGCTTTCTCCTCGTTTTTAAATACTTCAGCTTTCTTACCTTTGTCTTTTTGTTTTCCACAACACCTGTAAAAACAACAACAGAAAAAATACCCCCCCTCCTCT
>VZRI01011306.1:164355-186182 GCA_013397515.1 Upupa epops
GGGGTGGGGGTAGAACAAATGGGAAGCTGTTGCATGGCTGATACCTCTACATTCTGGGATGGGATGGTCTGGGGTGGGGTGGGGGGGCTCCAGAAGTTTGAGTACCTTGTACATTCCCTTCTCCCCTTGTTGCTGCTGGGGCCACCGAGGCGCTGTTGACACAGTCACCAGTAAGAGAAGGGGGGTTTTCCTGCAGCAGCTTCTGAAGCCAAGAGATAAGGTGGCCAAAGCAGCTCCTCGAGCTCATTTCCTCTCCAACAGCTCCTCTCGCAGAACCAGCCCAGTCCGTGAGGTGGAAACACCTGATGGAGAAGCTGTTGCATAAATCTCTAGGCTTCTCCAAGGAAGAGGTGTGAAAACCCCCTACATCCCAAAGGAGAGGCCACGCAGGAGCTCTCGTGTTTGATCTGGCAGCCTCGGCAGCGGCCCCATCGAGTTTGGGATATTGTCCGTGCGACTGGATGGACGGATGGATGGACCCTGCAGGTCTTCTGAGTCCCGACACGCTGCAGGAAGGTCTGCTTTGTCAGCATTTTATTCCACTTGCACACAGAAAGGAGAGGAGTGGGGTAACACGGGAGGCAAATGGGGATCTGGAAGAACAAGCACACAGACACCTCTGTGCTCACAGCACAGCCCAGACGCCTTCGGCTGCCTTGGAGACACAAGGATGGGGTGAGGAGCTGCTGCTCCAGCACAGGAGCAGCTGGTCTCTGCCATCTCATGCTGCCTTCACCCCAGCACCCAGGGAAGCACCTCAGGCTGCAGGATGCGATGGGAGACCCAGAGTTTTCTGACAGGAGGGCACCAGGTACTGTGAACCAGTGCCTGAGGATGGAGTGGTGACCAGGAGCTCTGTGCAAAGCCTTCCAGGAGGTGAAAACCAGTCCCAAGACCCCACCTCCTGGCCCTCCAGAACGAATCCAACCCACCTAGATTGAAGCTGCACATCCAGAGCTGCTGAGCCCAGCAGCTCCTGAACAGCACTGTCCTCACGGCGCTCGCTGGCATCCTGTGCTCCGAAAAATCCCCCAGTCAAGCATCCAAACATCCTGCCCACACTGGGTGGCCTCGTGGCTTTGCCTTTGGTCCTCAGGCTGCTGGTCTTGGTGGCCTCGGGTGAAGGCTGGGATGAGGCTGGGGTGTTGTGGCCACGTTCACTCAACAGAGGGGATGGGGTGGCTCATCCAGCTGCACCGGGCACGCACATACAGGGTCGCAGCTCCCTGCATTACTGGCTCGTGGTTGATGGTCTGAGTGCAGGGCTGCAGTTGGAGGGCTGAAGCTTTGATGCCAGTTCTTTATCCTGCTCCAAACACTGCTGCTTCTCTCCAGGGCAGTCCCTCAGGAGCTCTCCCTGCTGTCCCAGCGTATCTGAGTCACTCTGGTTTAGTTTCACAGCAGAGTCCCTGTGACAGGGGAGCTCTGGCAGCAGAGTGGGTGGAGAAGAGCCAGCGACAGGCTAGGACATGGCTGGGGCTACTGCCAGGGACCAGGCTTGAGGCACAGGCTTGGACAGGCACCATGCATAGAACTGCTCTGCCCTTCGCCCACCTGCTGCCCCGGGGGACAGCGTGAGAGCAGGGGGTAGGCTGGCACTCCTCATCCCCACAGGCTACTTGGGACTGCTCCCCTCATACAGGAGGGATGCTGTGCTGACCTAAACAACTCACCCTGAGGTGTTTGGAGACAGCAACCCCAGGGCTTCCAGCCCTCTTGCTTTTGTCCTCCTCACTCCCACCCAACCCGGTTCCTCCATCACGACGTTAGCGGTGCGGTCCTGTGAAGGAAGGAGAGAGAAGACACGTGGGGACGGGCCGTGGGGATTTTAAGACAGTGTGTTGAAGGCACTGCTGTGACGAAGGTCTCTCTTGCCACCGTGTTGAGCAGCTGCACTCACCACCCCACTGTGCCCCTCAGCACCGAGACCCCGCGGGGATCCACCTCCCCTCCGGGCCGCCAGGGGTGTTGAGGGGTTCCCACAGTGGGTCTTCATGCAGCCACGCACTGGTCCATGCTGGATGCCACCAGCCCTTTGGCCGTGCTGACCTCTCCTGCCTCCTCTTAAAGACAAAGCCATCCTCTCTGGCAAAGCACGGACCGCTCCATCTCCGCTGGACTTCGGTGGGCGGCAGCGTCGCGGGGCTCCTCAGCTGGGCTGAGACATCCCGACTCTCTTCTCTGGGTTTTTAATAAAGGCTTTCAAGGTGGAGAAGCGTTTGATTAGCACCTCGCTCCCCCTCGGAGTGGGTGCTTTGATAACTCACGAGCGCAAGATTAAATGGAATTATTTACGCAGCGACACCAGGCAGAGAGATTCCGCCAGATGACGTCTGCCCCGCTTTGATGTCCAACTACCTGAAACGAAGGGAACTGGGGAATCAAAACACCCACCGGCCTCGCAGGAGGAAGGGGGACAACGAGAGGGATGTGAAATCGTTTCATCTAAGGCAAAGTCACTGCCCCCCCTCACCCTCCTGACCAAACCCGGGGTCCAGCTGGCTGCCAGTGAGCGTGCCCAGCAAATGCCATTCCGAGATCTGAGGGCTCCTCTTCCCGCAGGAGCAGCGGAGGAGAAGTCGGATGGGAACAGAGCAACAGATTACAAGCGCTTTGCCCCGCGGGGCTGTGCTGCTTCATTCCCTGTAATTGCCTGTAAAGATCCATAATTCATGTCGCCCACCACGGGCAGACATCCCGTCAGCGCTGGGCTGCTCCCTCTGCCTTTTGGGATGGAGGAGGATGAGATGCTCCCGCTGGTTCCGTCGGGATTCAGTCAAGGAGCAGCAGCCTAGTGGGGGGCAAAGTGCTGCTGCTGCTGCTGCTCTCCCTGCCCTCCTCTGCTCAGCTGCCTTGCAGCAGTTAAGACACTGGGCTGTGGCTGCAGCGCCCAGGGATGGTCAGGGACCTCCCCATGGGTGAAGGAAGGGGGAGCCGCTCCTGTTCTGTGAATCCTGCAGAGTTAACGATTCCGAGGGACGTTCTGAAGGGCTTGGAAGTTGTCTGGGGTCCTTTCTTTGGGTTTCAGAGTACCATAAGGATTTGGTGCAGGAGCTGGATAGGAACAGCCAAAACCACGACGAGAACCGCCCTGGAAACCCCCCGCAGTCACCGGCTGGATCAGCTGGAGTAACAGAAACCAGGACAGCACTGGGATCTGGAGGATTTCAAAGCCTGGTGCTCTGCAGCACCCTGTAACAGCAGCAGTGAAGGGCTGGGTGGGCTAGGGCACAGGGAGACCAGACTTCAGTAGGACAGCCTGGCCATCTGCACATCTCATGTCTCTGAAATCAGGAGAAGGATCCCTGGGATCCCAGTGAGAGCAGGATAAACCCTGCTCTGCTGCTTCTCAGTCTCTTTCCAGCTCTCTCTGTGCCTCCGCTTGCAAAGCTCACGCTGTGGTCAAGAACTTATTGCACGAGGTTGATCATGAGGATTTTCTTCCAGAGCATCAACAGGGCTCAGAGTACCTCCCAGAAGAGGATCACCGGAGGAGAAGGGGCTTGGCATGGCTTTTACCGAGCGGCAGCTCAAACAACAAGTTTCCTGAGTATTCTCCACGTGCTTCTCCCCCTCCTCTGTCACTGCCTCCCCTCGGGCCTGTGTCTGCAGAATAAAACCTAGCAGCTCTCCCAGTGCGTGGGGAGCCAAGGGGGACTCTCCTGGGCTCCTCTGGGCGAGGACAGTGGAGGAGTGGGATGGATATGAATATGGATTGTCCTTTGAGACACACACTGGCTGCAAACGCGGGTCCCAGTCCAGCACATCCCGGGGTGGGGGGGGCTATTCTGCATCTTCTGCTGAGCTCCTGCAGGCAACGCTTGCCTCTCCGCTAGACCCGACCGCCCTGTCCCCACTGCAGTCTGCACAGACACTGCTATCTACTACAGAGAGAAATATTTACAGCGTTCCCCCCCTCTCCTGGCACTGCACAAAGGGACACACAGCAGCTTTGGTGTCTTGGAAAGAAGTAACACTCACAAACACTCGCTGGCCACGGGACAAGTGAGCGGGGCCAGCCAGGAACCCGAGAGAACGATGAGACGCCGACACAGAGACAAGACAGCAGCGGAGCCACTGGGGGGGTAAAGAAGGTTCCCCCTTGCCTAGAGCAGAGATTTCATCCCCCTCCCCGGTGGAAACTCGAGTCAAGTCCTGACCTCCCAAGGGTGGGGGGCAGAGAAGCTCAGGGAGAGCCTGCGCTGATCGACTCTGCGCGTCCAACGGAGGAGCAATAGGGATCTCGCCGCGCTACGCCGAGTCTCTTCAAGTATCGCTCACTGTAAACATCGCGGGGTTGCTGGGCTTCACCCAAGAAATCGGAGGTGGCTGCCAGGATCGGTGGAGACAACCGGGGAGGCTCCAGCCCAGCTCTGCCCAACGGTCCCAGCAACGTGCTGCTCAGGGAGCCGGGAGCTGTCGCATCGCCGCAGCCAGCGTGACGGCACGAGGAGGGCGAGGGGGAGGCAGTTGAGACCAGATCTGTCCTCGTCAGTGGGGTTGAACAAAAAATAGAGCTCTGTGGACACGACATAAATACAGGGACTGGGGGACAGGACGGATGGGCTGATGGGTTTGCCTTCAGGTCCAGTTCCTTCTAGTGCCTCTGCGTCACTCAGCCACTGGATTCACTGCTGCTGGACTGCTGCTCAGAGCTCTGGTGCAAACTTGTGCTCATTATTTCTTTGTAAGATCCACGAAAAAAAGGAGAACCCTTCGGTTTTCCAGACCTTCCAATGGGTGAAGGAGTCCGCTCGCAGGACACCTGAGCTGCATCCTCAGGGGGTCTCTCGAAGGCAGGATTCTTGTTGCCAGGATTAGCTCTGGGGCCTCTCAAATTTTTGTTCTATTTATCTTTTTTTTCCCCCCTCTTCTTCCTTTTTTAAAAGTTTTTCTTCCTTTTCCCTTTTCTTTCTTTTCTTATTTTTCTTTTTCTTATTTTTCTTCCCTTTTTTCCTTTTTCTTTTGTTTTTCTTTCTTCTTCTTTCCTTTTCCTCTTTAATTCCTTTTTCTTCTTCTTTCATTTTCCTTTCCTTTATTCCCATTTTTATTTATCTTCCTTTTTCCTCTTTTTCTTTCCTTGTTTCCCTTTTTTATCTTCATTTTTTCCCTTTTTCTTTCCTTTTTCCCTTTTTATCTTCATTTTTCCCCCTTTTTCTTCCTTTTTCTTTCCTTTTTTCCCTTTTTTCCCTTTTTTTTTCCTTTATCTTCCTTTGTTTTTTCCTTTTTTCTTTCCTTTTTTTTTTTTTACAAAAAAACCCCCCTTTAAATAAAATTTTATTTTCTAATATACATCAAACAATTCTCATGCAAAGCAGCAGTCATGGAGATATCCAGACTTTCCAGGTCCCTTCTTTCCGTGTACGCTCCAATAAACGATCCGTCTCGGTTTGCATTGAGATGCTTCGCCTCTTCCTGCCTTTTCCAAGCAGATCCTCTTGGATTTTGATCCCAGTCAGTCCCTTGGGCTCCCTCCATCAGAGCCGGTGGTGTTGACACGCATGTCCAGCGCCTGTTCTCCCTCTTCATTCCCGAGAGTCCCTGCAGCCCCCTGCCCTTCGCCGCTCGCGAGCACCGTGCGCTCTGCTCAGCTCTCGATGGACATGGCTCCGATCAGCTGCTCCACTTTGTAAGCCAAGCGCTGTCGTCGCGCCTGCTCGTCCTGCTCCAGAGCCCCGATGAGCTGCAAAGCCCCACGAGGGAGGGGAAAGGAGAGAAAGAGAAAGAAATCAGCGAGAGGAAGAGGATGTCAGCAGCTCGAGACGTGGGTGTGAGGTACAACCGACGTGGGTGTGAGGTACAACCGACGTGGGGGTGAGGTACAACCGACGGCGGAGCGACGCTGCGACGCAGCCAGGCTGGAGGGTTTGAAGGGTACCCGAACAGGGCAGCTCGCTGCCTCTCAGGGACCCGGGACTCCACATCAAAGTGAGGGGGTTATAAACCCCGATCGGCAAACAGCGGTGGCATCGTGCTGCTGACCCACTCTGTGCAAGGAAATGAAGACCCCCTCTCCTTTGCACACAGTAGCCACAAAAGAGGCCCTCCCCACGCTGAACTGGAGAGGAGGAACACAGGGTGAGGGGTTGGGTGGCAGGGATGCGTTCATCACAGGACTCTGCATCCCCACAGTGTTCCACGAAGATGGGGGCGTTTCTGGGGGGCTTCGTTGGGGGTCAGGAATGCCACTGCATTTGGGAATGGGCTGCACTGGGCACAGACCAGTTGCTCCCATAATATTGTAGCACCCAGTCCTCCTGGGAATTTCCACAGGGCCAGGACCTCAACCTCTTCGACACGAACAGAACTGAGGGGATAGAGTCCTCCGGCCAAGTGACAGCAAGGAGGATGGAGAAGGAAGTTGCTCTAGGGGGATGGCAGCAAGGAGGAAGGGGATTAGATGGTTGCCTTGCCCACGGAAACGCAGCTCCTCTCCTACACCGTGCCCAGCACCACCTCGCGACACCCACCTCCTCGCTGTACTTGCTGACGTATGAGTAGATCTCGTTGAGTGCACTCAGCATGTTGAACTCAACGGAGTGCAGGCGCGACTGCTCGGCGAGGTAGGCGTTCATGTCCTGGTCGCTGATGGCCGGGAGCTTGGCGATGTCTGCGTAATACCTGCGGGGTGGAAAACACCCGGGGGGGCCATGAGAAACACGGGGGGGAGACCCAGAAAGTCCCCCTTCTCCCAGGGAGTTCAACTAAGCCCTGCAGGGAAAAGGACCACTGGGGTTGTGAGGGACCTCTGGACATCATCCAGTCCAACCCCCCCTCTGCGAGAGCAGGAGCCCCTAGAGCAGATCCCACAGGGACACAAGCAGGTGGGGTTTGTGATGTCTCCAGAGCAGGAGCCTCCACAACCGCTCTGGGAAGGCTGAGCTGGGGCTCTGGGACTCTCACTGGGAAAGAGGATAAGAGGGTATCGTGTCACTCTGTGCTGATACCTCACAAACCAGGCTCCTGGCTGGGAAGAGGCTGGAAACAAGAGCAGCGATGCTGGGCAGGGCTAAGCTCTGCCACCAGCTCAGGGCAGCGCCAGCCACGGAGAGCAGAGCTGCTCAGGGCAGGAGGTCAGGCAGGACCACCTGCTCCGATGCTGCTGCCTCTCACCTCTCCACCCAGCTCTTGTAGCTGGGGATGTCCTTGGCATAGAGCAGCTTGTTGGAGGGGGAGTCCTTGCCCAGACGATGCTCTGAGGTGGAGCAGGAGTCCATGAAGGTCTGAGCCACCACAGACAGGCAGGCGTCCGTGATGCTGCCTTTGTGGATGTCAAACACAAACTGGGGGTTTTTGATGACGTTCACCCAGAAGCGGAGAGGGAGGCTGTGGGGGGGGATGAAGAAACACGATTAGATGGCAAGACAAAGGCTAGGAAAGATGGCAAGAGGCTAGGAAAGGACACCCGCTGCAGCCTGCCTTCCCGAGCAGAATACAGACGGTGGGAAGCAGCACTCATCCAAACAGGAGCAGATCCAGCAAGCACCAGTCAGCCCAGTGCTGCTCAGACTGTTCCTCAGGGGTCCTGCTGTGCCCGGGCTGGACACTGCTCACTCCAGGAGCCTCTCTGGGGTCTGATCCCCTAGACAAAGGTGGAGGAGGCAGGAGGCAGCTGAGCAGCAGGCACTGAGGGCAGTGGGGCTGTGCTGGGCAGAGCGGTGGGTGGTACTGGGGGAGCAGATCTGTGAGGATCCCCTTAAATCAGGATCATTAGAGCAGAGTTTTGCAGCCCAGGGTTGAGCAGGGGGCAGCGGGGCTGTGCCCCCTGCGCTAATCACCTGCTGCCCGGTCACGCCGCGGCCCATCGTCTGCGAGCGCTGCAGCAGGCATCACAGGCTTCGTCCCCAAATCCCGAGGCCTTTGCAATCAAAGGGGAATTATTATTCCTTTTTTCTCTGGCTGTATGGCAGGATCAAAAAACCAGCTGCTGCTTTCCATTGCCTTTCAAGTCTGGGCTCTCTCCATCTACCCAGCTAACTGCACCGGAGGCTGCAGCCTTAACTCTTGCTGCACTGCAGGCGAAGCAGCTCAGCGCATCCCCAGCTCAGCTCATCCCCTGACCCCCTGCTCTCTCTTCCAAGCCCCTGCTTGCTCCGGGCTATTGAGTCTGAAGAAAAGGAGCCGGAGGGGAGACCTTATCACTGCCTACAACTCCCTGACAGGAGGGTGTAGAGAGGTGGGGGTCGGTCTCTTCTCCCAAGGAAGAAGCAACAGGACAGGAGGAAATGGCCCCAGGGTTAGGTTGGCCAAGAGGAAAAACCTCTCCCTGGAAAGAGCCCTGAGGCCCTGGCACAGGCTGCCCAGGGAGGGGGTTGAATCGCTGCCCCTGGCTGTGTTTCACAGCCAGAGAGATCCGAAGCTCAGGGCCAGGGTTTAGCAGTGGGTTGGGACAGCTGAGTGCAGGCTTGGACTGAGTGCTCAGGCTCTGCGTCTGCAACCAGGCTGGGATGGGGAGACCCTGGTGAGTGGCTGCACCTTCCCCATCCATTCAAGCAGCAGCAGGAGCACTGGGACAGTAGGAAGAGGCGACAGGAGGGGACAGAGCCCGGTCCCGCACGCGGTCGACGTGAACTGCAGCCAGGTTCAGCCTTCTCCGAACAACGGGAGCTCCCACGTCTCTGCATCTGCTGTTATTTCAGGATTAAAAGCTCTGTGGGCTACAAATTTTCCTGTGTGAGGAAGAGGGGAAAAAGCCCAACAAATGACTGCTCCCCGAAGACTCTGCATTTGTCACTCGTGGTCTAAAAGGTCTCTAATCATCGCGGCTGCAAAAGCCGGGTCCCCCGCTAAGGCTGTGGGAAGCTAAAAACAATTTAAGGCTTGGGAGGAGGAGTTAGGAGGATAAAACCTCTGGAAAATTAAGAAGAGACTTCTTAAGGGCTAATAATACGTTGAGGGGAAGAGTTTGCTCTGCCAGAGTCATCAGCTGGGTCCTTCCTCCTGGTTCTGGGGGTGCAGGGAGCTCTGGATAAGGATGAAAATGTGGTGCCTGAGCTAAGGGCTCTGCTCGGTGGCTGCAGTATTCCCAGCCAGGGAATTCTGAGGGGGGAGATGGCTGATACCACTGGGTCTGGTCATAGAATCATAGGATCGTTCAGGTTGGGAAAGAGCTCCAAGATCATCCAGTCCGTCCTCCATCCAACCCCTCCACGTCCCAAGGTGCCATGTCCTCGTGGTGTTTTGATCCCTTCCAGGGATGAGGACTCCAGCCCCTCCAGCCTGTTCCCGTGTCGATCACCCTTTTAGTAAGGAAACTTCCCTGTTAATCCAACCTAAACCTCCCCTGCTGCAATTTCCTCTACAGGCTGAGGCCAGTGCCCGGCCTCCACCCAGGCAGAGGACTCCGAGGCATCCAGGCTTGTGGTTTAACTCCACGCCGGGGGGTTCCATGTGTGCATGCGTGAGCCAGGATCAGAGCCCAGCCAGGGCACCGCCTGAAAAGCATCAGCACAGCTCCTTGCTTTGACACCGCGGCTCTCGATGGCTCCCATCCATCCCAAAGCCCTTCCCCATCCCCGTTCCCCAGCCTAAGCCACAGGTCCCGGGTGTCCCCATCGTCCGAGGCTCACCAGTTGCTCTTCCACGTGTGCCTGACGTCGGTGTCGTGGATGCCGTGCTTATCCGCCTGCTCATCCAGGAAGTCGAACATGTACTTGATGGCCAGGGGCAGGGCGCTGCCGCGGTGCACCGTGCTGAACAGCGTCTCGAACAGGTCGTCCACGAACTTCTGCAGCGTGCCCTGGCGGGGGAGAGGAGAGGGAGAGGGTGAGGAGAGGGGAAAGAGAGAGAGGGGAAAGAGAGGGGAAAGAGAGGGGAAAGAGAGGGGAAAGAGAGGGGAAAGAGAGGGGAAAGAGAGGGGAANAGGAAGAGGAGAAGGAGAGGAGAAGGAGAGGAGAACGAGAGGAGAGGGAGAGGAGAGGAGAGGGAGAGGAGAGGAGGTGAGTGGCACACGCCTGGCTGGGCAGCAGGAGATGCCAGCCGGTTGCAGCCAGCCCTGCAAAGCGCTACCGCAGACCCCACGGGATTACAGGGAGGTCTGGGGTCTCCGCGAACGCTGCCGGGGGAACCCAAGGGGACGCTCCAGCTGCGCCTGCTCGTGCTGCACTCTAAGTTTCTAAGCTGAACCGATCTCTTCTGCTTCGGGAAGCAGATCTGTGCTCCCTGAACACATGGGGAAAGGCAGGGAAACCTGCTCTGACCACGGAAGCTGCTGAAATAGTTAGAGCCCCCGCTGCTTGGGTTTCACTGCCCCGCAGAACGATGAAGGATGGCAGCAACCACCTTGCGGGGTGAGGAAATCTACGCTGCCATTCTGTTGCCACTCCAGGAGCTGCCCAAACCCAGGGAACCCTCCCCGTGGGAGCTGAGCATCACCGGGCTGGATCAGCATCTAGAGGGTGCTCCCTGTGCAGTGCCCAAGCCAACTCGGCACTTGGCAGTTACCTTGGTAGCCAGCAGCCTGGTCAGGTAGATCTCAGACACCATCTTACTGCCCCGGTCCCCTTCCTTCTGGTCTCCATGGTCGTGGTTTTTGACTAAGTGCCAGACCTTGACGCCGCTCTCCAGGTCAGGGGTGATCATGGGGGCCCGGGAGCGCAGGCTGTCGGGGCTGCCCGTGTAGCGGAAGGTGGAGTCTGAACGATGGGAAGAGAAGTCGGTCAAACCCCTTCCTCTTTCACTCCCTTCTCCCCTCTCAGTGGTGCTGCTGTGATCTCTACCACCAGCATGACCTGGGGTGGCTGTTCTATGGGGTAAGGACATCAAACACCAGCCAGGCACCACCCAGAGGTGCTGCTTGCCAAAGGCTGAGAGAGTTGGGGCTGTTCAGCCTGGAGAGGAGAAGCCTGGGCACAAACACCTCCTGCCTTCCTCTTCCCTAGAGTCTCCCCTATGGAGGGCTCCTCAGACCCCTCGTTTGAGTAAAACCCAACATGAGTGCGGGAGCTATAAACCAGAGAGGGAGACTGCTCTGTCAGGAGACCTCTGCTTTGTAAAAGACTCTGTGAAATGAGAGCTAACGAGAGACGAGTGCACGAGAGACTGAGCTGCCGCTGCCTTCAACGGAAGCAGATGATTACCATCATCGTGGAGTTAGCGCTCTAAACGCACACCCAGCGCCTCGCAGCCTCATTTACTCGGGCTGCAGCGTCTTCAGGGACCCTCGGGGAAGTGCCTGAGCCCTGCTATTATGCAAAGAGCTGGTTCCCAGGGGAGCCCAAGCGAGCACTGGAGTTAAGATTGCCTCTACCTAGTTGTGACCTGCTAGCTGAAGGATTCAGGATCCTCCATGGAGAGAAGAAAGAGATGAATCCCCAGCCTCGTTGCTCCTCTGCACCCGCTCCAGCCCCTCCATCTCTTCCTTGAAGTGAGGAGCCCAGCACTGTCCCCAGGACTTGAGCAGCAGCCTCCCCAGTGCCCAGGACAGGGGGAGAATGATGTCCCTAGTCCTGCTGGCCACACCAGTGCTGATCCAAGCCAGGATGCCCTTGGCCTTTGGTGCCACCTGGGCACCCTGCTGGCTCCTGTTCAGCCGGCTGTCCCCCAGTGCTGCCAGGTCCCTCTCTGCCAGGCTGCTCTCCAGCCCCTCCTCCTCCAGGCTGTAGCTCTGCTGGGGCTCCTTGGGGCCAAAGTGCAGGACCCTGCCCTTGGCTCTGTTCAACCTCATCCCATTGCCCTCTGCCCATTGCCCCAGCCTGTCCAGATCTCTCTGCAGCATCTCCCTCCCCTGCAGCAGATCCATGAGGAACAGGCTCTGCTTCATGCAGCCCCACTGACACAGGAGGTACCCAAAGCAGCAGCCCCAGGATGCAGCATCGACCTGCCCTGAGCCAAAAGCCTTTCCCTAGGACCCACATTCCCAGAGGCTGCTCATGTCCTCGGAGTTTCCTTCGCCCAGGCCATGCTGGTGCCACACTGAGCTGTGGGCTGGTGATAAAGGTGCAGTGCTCAGTCACTCTCTGTGAGCCATCCTGTCCCTGCACTTCCAGAATCCCCAAATCCCTTGGTTTGGAAGAGATCTTTAAGAGCCCAACCACTACCTCAGCTCTACCAGGTGCCCTCTAACCCGGGTCCTTCAGCACCCAGGTCCTTGCTTTCAGAAGCCCTGCAGGGATGGGGACTCTGCACTGCCCGGGGCAGCTGTTCCAACCCTGAGCTCAACACCTTACCGTATCGACTGATGGACGTGCGGGATATACTGGCCGAAGCAGGAATATTGTAGGAGGAGGTCTGCTTGGGAACCAGAGCCACGACCGAGCGGTCTGATACCTGCAGAGGCAGAGGAGGAGAAGACAGGATCAGCGGGAGGGACCACCCATCCGCTCGCCCAGGAGCTGGGCAGGAGCTGTCAGGAGGGGGGGATAAATCCAAAGACATCTGGAAGACGGTTTGAGCCCTTCTGATTTCAGGATCTCGTTTCATCCCATAAAAAGGAGACTCTCTGGAGTTGCTGTGATCCAATTAAAGTGACAACGCAGAGGGGATGAAGCAGCTCTAATAACGTTGTGGCCCATAAACCTCTCCTATTAACCCATCTTTTATTTTAGCAAGTTTTCCTAACTTTAGAAGGTTGATTTGCAGCCGGGAGAGTCCTCACACCATCTCTCTCAGGGTATTAGATTGTCAGACCCTCCGCTGCACCAGAGGAGGAATTAAACACCGGGACGTCACGCTATAAATGAACATTAGAGCTAACAAGATGTCCTTACAGCAGATTTTAGTAGCCACGTTTCATTTGCTCCTCCCTATAAATCCAGCAGTCGCTCTAAGTTGTTCAACCTCCTTCCCTTAAGGAAGAGCCTGCAGGTTTCCAGGCGATGGGGTTCAGCATCTTCCTCTCTTTCTACCGCGGGATGCAGGGAAGCTGCTCCCCCAGCATCTCCCCGCGCTCTCAGCACGCAGGGCTCCTCCCTGCCTTCAAGGCTGTGGGTTGCTCTCAGTTATTATTGTTATTAGCATCATTATGATTAGCGGTGCTGCTGCTGATAGTGGAAATAACAGTCACTTGGGTTTCACAGGAGAGAAGCGAGAGATTTCTAAGGAACCCCCTTCAAAGACCTCTGTTATTATTTCCTCTTCTGCTGCTGCCTCGCTTCATCCAATTTATTAAGTCAATGGAAGGGATGATCGGCGCTGATATTATTGCCTTAGCCTGTTATTAGCTGCCACTTCAGCTCAGTTTCAGCAGGGAGAACCCCGCCAGCCCAGCCTGGTGCTGGATCCCTTTTCCAACGGAGCTGTGCTTAAGCAGGAGAGAGGCATTAAGATTCCATCCACGCACGCAGAGCGCTCTGGCTCTCATTCCCTCTCTCTCTCTCCCTCTCTCTCTCTTTCTAAATTTTTGGGTCGAATGGCTCAAAAAATAAAGAAAGAAAGGAAAATAAAAATAGCAGGGTGCAAATGAGCATCAGCTGGAACACACGGTGCTTCCCCAGCCCGCGCCGCTCTTGCTACACCGCCGTCAAACCCCAGAGACACCCAGCGAAGCCGCACGGCTGGTTTACAACTGCAGAGAGGTTGTGATTCCTCTACGAGCTGGAAACACGCCGCAAACAAAATAACACCCAGCCTTCAAGGGGAAAAGGAAAGCAGGAGCAGACGGCGACGCTGAGGATGCAGCGATGGTACCAGCCCCCACCTCCACCATCACCACCCCGCAGCTCCCGGGTCTCATTTTCCACACAGATCTTGGCTCTCTGCTTCCAATTCTTCATTTAAAGTAGTGGTTCAGTCTCTTGGCCTTTCCAGCCTCGCCGTGGCTGACAGGTACTCATGCTCTGCTGCTGCTGCCTCTGAGTTAACCCTGCACGAGCCACCCCAAAGCAGGGGGTAGTAAAGCCAGTGTTTGCACTAGGAGAGACTCTCCCGTGGGCTTTAACCAGGCATGAACCCCCCCCAAAAGGGTCCCACATGAATGTCGTGCAGATTCCTCGCAGTACAGGCTAAGAGTCCTGTGTCCAGCGTGAGGCTCCTCACTGCAAGAGGGACACTGAAGGGCTGGAGAGGGGACAGAGGTGGCTACCAGGCTGGTAAAGGGTTTGGAAGGGCTGAGGGAGCTGGGGTTGTTCAGCCTGGAGGAGAGGAGATTGAGGGGAGACCTTATTCCTCTCTACAAGTGCTTGAAAGGAGGGTGTGGAGAGGCAGGGGTTGCTCTGTTCTCCCCAGTGATAGGAGAGGGGAAATGGCCTGAGGCTGCTCCAGGGGAGGGTCAGGTTGGGTGTCAGCAGGGATTTCTGTCCTGGAAGGGCTGTCAGGCACTGGAGCAGCTGCCCAGGGAGGGGGCTGAGTCCCCATCCCTGGAGGTGTTGAAGAGAAGGGGAGCTGCTGCCCTGGGGGACAGGGTTGAGTGGTGCTGATAGGGCTGGGAAAGGTTGGACTGGATGATCCTGAAGGTCTCTTCCAGCTCAAACTGTTCTACAATTCATAGAATCCTCCTGGCTGGAAAGGACCTCCAGGGTCACCCAGCCCAGCCCTCATCCCAACAGCTCCCCAACCCCCAGACCATGGCCTCAAGGGCTCTGGCCCCCTTTAGACCCCTCCAGGGACGGCAATTCTGTGATTCTAAGAGCTCCAGAGACCTTAACGACGAATCACTCCCATCCACCCTGTGCATTTCCTTCTCATAAATAAAGAAAGGAGCGTGGGGCGTGCAGCTTCCCTCTACCAGTCTATAGAATCCTGTAATCCTATTTCCAGAAAAACAGTGCAGAGAGATGAATATTTCCTTTAAAATCCAATTTGGCTTCTGCACGCGAGGGCAACCCATGAAAAATCCATTTCATTGCCTCATGCAGATCTCTGAATTATATTCTGATCACCCTGAACGTGTGGAAAACAAATGCAAGAGGGTCAAAAATGCAGCTGCCAAGTGTGGAGCTGGGAAACTTAATTAAATAACTGCTCTCTGCTCTCTGCAGAGCATCCCCACCCTGCCCTGGCAGATGCAGGAGGCTGCTGGGTCCCTGCAGCGGTTTGAGCCCAGGAGCTGCAGGGTTGCAGTACAAAGGGGCCCCAGAACTGGGGTAGAGGACCTAGCAGCTTCTACTCCTTCCTCTAAATTTACTCCCAGGTGAGAACAACCCCAAAAAGGCCACAAGTGATGGGCACTGGGGAGGGCTCCCCTCCAGTGCTGGGGGCAGTGCTGGGCTCCTCACTGCAAGGAAGAGATGGAGGGGCTGGAGTGGGTGCAGAGGAGCAATGAGGCTGGGGAAGGGACTGGAGGGAGAGGCTGATGGGGAGAGGCTGAGGGAGCTGGGGGGGTTCAGCCTGGAGAAGAGGAGACTCAGGGGGGACCTTCTCCCTCTCTCCAGCTCCCTGAAGGGAGGGTGCAGTCAGCTGGGGGTCAGGCTCTTCTCCCAGGCACCCAACTCCAGGATGAGAGGGCAGGGCCTGAAGCTGCCAGGGGAGGGTGAGGTTGGCTGTCAGGAAGCCCTTCCTCAGGGAAAGGGTGCTCAGAGCCTGGACTGGACTGCCCAGGGCAGGGGGGGAGTCCCTGTGTCTGGAGGTGTTGAAGGACAGCCTGGCTGTGGCCCTGAGTGCCCTGGGGTGGCCGCTGGGGTGCTGTTAGGTGCTGGGCTGGGCTGGAGGAGCTCAGAGGGCTCTGCCAGCCTCAGTCATTCTGGGATTCTATGTACTACAGGATGGGAATATGGACTGTGCATCCCCAACTGCTGCTTGCAAATGCAGAGACACTGCCTCCAAGTCAGAGGAAGGACGATGCAGCTCTGAATAAAAGATGGAGCTACCTAGATTTCAATCCCATAGCCTGACCCCCCCTGCTTTCTCTGTAACCTGGGAAAACATTGAGGCAGCAGTGCTTGGAACCCCAAGGATTTCAGACCCTCCACAAAGCTGCTCTTTGCCCCCAGGTTTGTTTTACCGGGTACTCCCGGAGCATCTCTATTTCAGACACCCAAGCCAACATTTCCTGGTCAAACAGGAGAAACAAATCCCAAACCCCGGCTGGAATTGCAAGAAAAGAAATGAAAATAAAGTGCTGCTTCCCTTGATTTTGCTTGCAGGGAGCTTGGCTTCTGTTTAACAGCTGAAGCAGCTCCATGAGGCTGCATAATCTCGGTCCACAGAGGGGAGAGACACCGGTACCACACTGGTACCCGCTGTGTTCCCAAGCAGCAGCAACATTCAAATGGCAGGAGAAGCAGCAGCATCTCGAGTGCTGCGAGGGTTTTGTTGATTTGACGGGGAAACTTGCAGCCCAGACTTTCCCTGCAGGCACTGAAATGAAAGGGCTCTCTCCCCTCGCACCCAGCACCCATCAGACAAACAACAGCTTTCGTTCCTTTACGATGACTTTTCAAGATGAAGGCACAAGCCAGTCCCGCTGCTTCCCTGCCTGGTGGGTAATCCTCTGCGGCTGGCAGGGAAGACAGATTTGAGAGGCAGTGGAATTCATCTGCACAACTCCTGTGACATTTTCGGTGCTTAAATCCTCGGGGCCCCTTGGAAGAGTTGACCCTCCAGGTGCTTTTCTACCTGCTCTTTGCATATGGATGCCTCTGGCTCTGCCTCGCTCTGCCTCGCACCCTGCAAGGCTACAGCTCCTGTCAATACTGGCTCCCAGTCAACTTCCACAGCGTGAGTCACGCTGATGGGACTCGAGATGGTGGATAAACAGGGAAGGATGCCAGATGAAATACTAAACGCTCCTGCGTAGGTAGTGATGGACAGTAGTGGGTTACAGGTCCCAGTTAACGCAGTTATCCTCTGCTGCAGAGTAAAAGCCTTTGATTCCCTTTAACCAAACCCTTCCCAGATCAATCTTCACCTCTCTGCATCTCATGCAGCAGGCACACGACTCCCCAGGGCAGCCTGGTCTCTTAGGTCACCTCACCCCACCCTGGCTGATGCACACAGAGCATCTTCACTGGTCTCCTTCATTTTACAGGAGTTCAGGGGTAAAACTCCTGCTACTTGGCTACAGGTCTGGGGCTTAGGAGGTCTGAGGTTACTCCATCAAGAAGTAGCTCTTGATATTAACCTTTTCTTGACCCGTTCTCATCCCGAACCTCTCCACACTGCTCCCACAGTACCTGAAGTACATGCTCTGTTTCCCTTCACTCCTTGCACGATGCTCAAGAGTCAACAGGAGCAATGAGAGAGGAGCTGCTGCAGCATCAGATCCCATGGTGTGTGCAGAGCTTGGGAGAAAGGCAGAGCCTCCTCTCCCTTCCCTGCTGCACTCCTGGCTGTCTCAAACCCACAGGTGAAGTCCCGAGACCCTGTGCCATCCCCTCCCCTGGCCCTGCTCCTCCAGCAGCAGCAGCCCAGCCCTCGCCATCGCTCCCTCTGTCTCACTGGCAGAGCTGGTGCTTTTCCTTCAGCCAATTTTCACCTCCACTGGTTTTCTGGAGATCCACGTCAGGGTTGCTTTCTCATTTAATGGGTGAGCACACTGAACCCTTCTGGTTTCTCAAGCAGACAGGACCTTCCCCGTCTGCCTCAGAGATAGATACCTGGGGACTCATGTTCTGCTTTTCCTTGCTCTCCCCACCCCAGCAGCTGCCTGGGTGCTGTCTGCTGGAGCCCCTTTCTCACCTGATAATGCACCAAGGTGTTCAAGCGCTTCCAGTCGCCCTCAATCTTGGTGGTGATGTCTTCATCCTGCAGGACCACGCGAGCTATCCGGCCCTGCCGCCACTCTGCAGGACAGGGAGGGATGATGGTCAGAGAGGGGAAAGGCACTCAACAGGCTCCATCCACCTCCAGCCCAAGGGACTATTGGACAGCTGAGCCTGGAAGAGGCCCCCGGAGACATCGAAATGCTCAGCAGAGCAAAAGAGGCTGCAGGAGTCATCTGCTCTGTGGGCAATGGAGAGTTAGCTGATCCCACAGTGCTCAACGCCTACCTGGCAGGAGCAGTGCTCCTACAACAGTGGGGATGTGGTGCTGTGCAGCCTGAGCTCTACATCTCTGCAAAACCCACTGCGGATCACTGCCCAGCCAGTCCCCCTGATCCTCCCCCTCCTGCAAGGCCAGGAGGCTCCTACCCAGGTCCATGTCGACTGCTCTTGGTCTCTGCGAATAAGGGACGTTTTTGTACACTGCATCGAGGATCTTCTCTTTGACCTGAGTGATGGTGTCACAGTTCAGCACCTTCACAGGGATCTCTGGGCTGTTCTCATTGTCTGGGTTCACGCAGTTTAGGATCTGGAAGGGAAGGAGAAGCACACCAAGTTCTAAAGGGCTGAAGACAAGGATGCAGGAGAGCTGTAACCGGGTGCCAGGGCCCCTTCTCCTCAAACCCACCCCCTGTGCCACCATGCTGCATCTAGCACATCTTTGTGAGCAGTGATGTAAGAGTCCTGGATGCCCACTGGGATTTGCTAGAGGACTCTCAACCCCCCAGGAACGCTTCAACAGCAGCTTGTCCAGCAGTCACTCACCAGGGTCTTGTACTCAATCTGCTGCCGGATCAGCTTGTCCTCACTGAGGGAGTAACGGGCTTCTCCCGTGATGGCATCGATCGGCCCTTTTTCCATCTGCTGCTTGATGGCACAGTAGAGCATGAAGAGAGGCTCCCCGGCACATTCCTGCCCAAGGAGACAACACAGAGGTGAAGGAGCATCCCCCGGGGACTGCACCCAGGTTTGGCACAGAGTGCAGAGCCACGGGCTCTATCCTGAGCATCCCTGCAATGCAGGCTCAGCCCCCTGCTGCTCCCGGAGGGGACAGCCAAAACCACGAGCTCCAGTGCTCCATGGGTTGTTGTCTTTGGCTGGGAAGACTCTGCTGAGTCCGTGTGGCTGTAAAAACCAGGCACTTGAGGTCTTGATCTCATTGTTCACTCTCGAGAAGTAAATTCTGGGGGGCTTCCAAACCCACTAATCAGTTCAACACCCAGGGAAGCACAGAGATGTGAGAATCGACCCTGGGTACTAAAGAGGGGCAACAAGAACTCTGCTGCATGAAGAGGTTCCAGCCCAGATTGACCCCAGGGTGGCTGAGATGGCAAAGCAGCCACTGCCTCCATCCAGGGGTCTCAGCTCCATCCTTCCTTACCTTGAGGAACTTGTGGAGGAGAAAGGCAAACCAGTTGGTCAGCATCTTCTCAGCCACTGACTCGGTCCTGGGGAGGGCAGGAGAACACGTGTGTTACAGCCAAACCCCACAGCTGAACCCCGAATCTCACTGGTCTTGAGCCAAGCCACGACCTCAGAGCACAGGGAGAGCAGCAGTGCTATCAGGATGCAGCTAGTGCTGTCCCCACTCTTTGCTCTGAGCTGCCAGCAGCTCAGCCAGCTGCCAGCACTGATGGGGCTGGAGACAGGGAGCCTGGTGACACCGGGCTCCCTACTCGTGGTGCAAATTACAGCCTGGCTGGGTAATTCACGGGGATTTGCAGCAGTTCCTGGCAATCAGGGACCGCAGAGTGACAATGGCAGGGAAATTGCAGCTCTCTCCCCAGTCCCACCCAGTGTCCTCTCCCCTCGTGGCGCCCAGGATTATCTCCAGTTTCAATACCAAGGCTCCTCATGGCAGATTTTAACGCAGGCTCTGCAGTGCAGGTAGGTTTTTTCCTTAAAGAACCACTATCTTGTTCCCTGGGATGGGGATAGGATGGCTGTGCTGCTGGGCAGGGGGGTCTCACAGCCCCTACACCTGAGCCCCAGCCATGTAGCTCATGCCCAGGGCTGCTAGGCTGCCTGTGGGGCCAGAGCTCCTCTGCCAGCTGCAGCCTGCTCTGTGCTCTCCACCTCTCCTCACACCAAGAGGACTGGCACCCACCCTCTGCAGCACAACCTGATGACCACAACCCCCTCTGCAGCAGCTGGGGCTGGGCACCTCCACCTCAAGGCCAGGTTGGATGGGGCTCTGGACAACCTGGTCTGGTGAGAGGTGCTGCTGCCCATGGGGTTGGCACTGGGTGAGCTCTGAGCTCCCTCCCACCCCAACCCATTCCATGATCCCTTTGCCAGCAGCTCTGCTCCCAGTGCCTTTTCCACCAACGTGCTCAGGAGATGCTCTGCCTCTGCCTGGACCAAGTCACCATCCTGCTCCAGACCCATTTTCCCAACTCCAGACCCATTTTTCCCTACTCCCTCCACCCATTCTGCTGCCTTAAAGTCAGCATCTTGCTCCTTGTTTATCCAGCATCCCCCCAGTTCGGAGTCTCTGTCATTTAACAGAAAACACAGAGTACAGAAGCAACAGAGCCCGAGCCCAAGGTTGAAGAAATCAAGAGAGACAGATTTCAGCAAAGAAAAACCTGACTCTGGTTGGCAAAGGGACCTGGGGAGGGGGGTCCCGTTATCCATCATCTCCTCGGATCACAACATCTGCCAGGAGTCAGTGAAAAATGTCTGCGGATCCCCAAAGAATTGGAGCCTGAATTGATTAACTGCCTAGAAATTCATCCTACACATTGACACTCGCATTGTTCTCCCGTTCAGAAGCCTCTCAGTCACCCAATTAGGGAGGAGAAGAACCAGCTCTCTGCTGTGCTGGAGAGCCATGGGGTGTGGAGCCAGGGAGAGGAGGGGAAGGATGGCTGGAGACCTCAGAACACGGCTCGTTCTGGGCTTGAGGGGGAACATTCACCTCAGGAACTCTTGTGTTAGTGGGGCTCTGGGCACCCTGCTCTGGGGAGAGGAGTCGCTGCCCGTGGCAGGGGGTTGGGGCTGGGGGGAGCTCTGGGCTCCTTTCCAACCCAACCCAGCCTGGGATTCTATGACTTTTCCTGAGGGATCCAGTGCCAGGACAAGGGGGCTGGGTTCCAGCTCCAAGAGGGGAGGTTGAGCTGAGAGCTGAGGCAGAAACCCCTCCCTGGGAGGGGGCTGAGGCCCTGGAACAGGGTGCCCAGGGAGGCTGCGGCTGCTCCATCCCTGGCAGTGCCCCAGGGCCAGGTTGGCTGGGGCTGTGGACACCCTGCTCTCTCCAACCCAACCCAACCCATTCCCACGATATTAAGAACTGGCAGAATCACAAAACTAAGCTTCTGAAGATTAACCTGGCAGGGGAGAGACTCGAGAGCTGGAGAAAACCCTTCTCCTGCTGACCACAGCACAAGGGCAAAGCACGAGGCAGAGACGCTTTTCCACAGGAGCCTGACGCCAGCATCCAGCACCTTGGCTGCATCCCCAGGCACCGGGAAAGAACCAGAACCAAACAGAGAGAACCAACACCCCCTCCCCTTCCCAAATAAATATGTATTTTATGAATTTCTATTCCCTCCCTGCTCTCTCTAGGTCTCTGAACCGCTGGGCGCTCTGCTCTGCGCCAGGAACCACAGCAGCTCTTTGATTTAATGTCAGCGTTCTCGCTGTCTCCCGCGAGGAGCAGTCACGGAAGAAAGAGAGAAGGGAAGAAGGAGGAAGAAAGAGAGGAAGAACTGAGTGCCAATTATCCACTGCTGCCACCAGAGAGCTCAGCGAATGACATCAAGTACAAATAGCTGGCTCTGCGGCCGATCGCTCCTCATGAAGACAGAGCTCACGATCTGACCCGGGTTGTTCCGTGCATCAGGGGTGCCTGCGGGGCAAAGGGCTGCACTGGGCTCCCGCTGAGGGCTCTGTAAGGTCTGTACTGACAGGATGAGGGGAAGTAAAAGAAGAGGGGTTTAGACTGGGTGCAAGGAAGGTGTTTTTGGTGCTGAGGGTGGGGAGGTGCTGGCACAGGTGGCCCCGTCGCTGGAAAGGTTTAAGGTTAAGAGATTCCCAGGAATAGGGTAAATCCTCTCATGGGGCAGATGGAGTCCACAGGGCTGTTGTTGCCCAAGGACTGACCTCAGAATCACAGGATCACAGAATGACTGAGGCTGGCAGAACCCTCTGAGCTCCTCCAGCCCAGCCCAGCACCTAACAGCACCCCAG
>VZRI01011306.1:186200-204006 GCA_013397515.1 Upupa epops
CCCTGGAGTCTCTTCTTCTCCAGGCTGAACCCCCCAGCTCCCACCGCCTCTCCCTCCAGTCCCTTCCCCAGCCTCCTTGCTCCTCTGCACCTGCTCCAGCCCCTCCATCTCTCTCTAGCAGTGAGGAGCCCTCACTGCCCCCAGGACTCGAGCAGCAGCCTCCCCACACCCAGGACAGGGGGCAATGCCATCCCTAGTCCTGCTGGCCACACCAGTGCTGATCCGAGCCAGGATGCCCTTGGCCTTTGGTGCCACCTGGGCACCCTGCTGGCTCCTGTTCAGCCGGCTGTCACCCAGTGCTGCCAGGTCCCTCTCTCCAGGCTGCTCTCCAGCCCCTCCTCCCCCAGGCTGGAGCTGCAGGGGGTTCTTGTGGCCAAAGTGCAGGACCCTGCCCTTGGCCCTGCTCACCCTCATCCCGTTGGCCCCCGCTGGGTGCTGTGGGCAGGAGGTGATCCAGCTCAGATCCAGCTAATTTCTCGGAGCACCACGAGGAGCGATTATTGATGGCTGTGGCAGAAGACGCCTTCCCCACGACTCCTCAAGCCACGGGGGAAATTAAGACGGCTTCCTTCTCCGAGATGAGTTATTGCCTCCGCAAACACGGCCAGATTTCAGGCAATTTCCTGTCAACTCTATTCATTATGGCTGGAGGAACCCCTGAAATTGTCCTAGAGCTCTGAAATCCTTCCCTCTCCTGCATCCTCCAGCTCCAGCAAGATGCTGGCAGAGCTGCAGCCGATGAGGTGGCCACATTCCTGCTGCCCTCAAGAGCCTGAAGGCCAGTAAGACAACTGGAAGAGCTGCTGCCTCTCTGCTCCTCTGCAGGGGATGGAGAGTGACAGCTTTCGTGCCATTCGGATCCCACCACGACGATGCCCTGAGCCACACAGGACTGGCACTGGGGATAAAAACCCCTCAAGCATCTCTGCACAAAGAGGTGAGGTGGGTGCAGGCAGGGGGTGACAGCACTGGCATCATCACCTGCTGCCAGCCAAGCCAGGGGATGCTGGGGCAAGGTAGGAGATGGCAAGAGAGATGCAGCAGAGGTACCAGCTCACTGGGATCCAACTTACAACTCTGTTCAGCCAACAGAGAAGTCACAGTTAACCCCGCATCCCAGAGACACGGGGGGCAAACAGACTGTGCACCCCAAATCCCCCATGGAGAGCCCACACCAGCCCCCTGGTCCTGCACCGAGCGCCCCACATCCCCATCCCACTGCCCTACCTGCGCAGAAGCAGCTTGGGGTGGTTCTTGTTCTCCAGGTTCTTCTCGATGAGGTCGGAGAGCAGGTGCTTCAGCACGTCGGTGGCGTACTCCAGCCTGCCCTGCAGCCCCGTCATGATGAGCGAGGCCACGTTGCCGCGGTCTCGCATGGAGAAGCTGCGCTGCAGCTCCAGCGTCCGGATGAAGGTCAGCAGGAAGACTTTGTTGTTGATCAGCTGAGCAAAGAGCTTCAAAGCCTTCTCCACACTCTGCTGCCCGTTGCCTTGGACCTGGGCGGGAGCAGAGCAGCTCCATCAGATGCAGCATGGCAGCACCACGGGTACCACCGCAGGGGCACTCTGGTGGTTTAACCTGGGGTGCACAAGCCAGCACCCCGCTGCTCAGAGCCTCAGCATCGCTCAGCACGGTGTCTGGCAGCAGCAGCATCACCCTTTGTCCCTCCCCACCCCAGCCCCTCAAGCATCGCTGCGAGCTGCCATCCCCACGAGCCCCAACGCTGCTGCTCCAAGCCCAACGGCCCCATCAACCCCACCATCCTGCTTGCTCTGCACAAGACACTGACGGCCCGAGAAGCAACTGAGACACTAACACAGACCCTGGCTCGATGGTGGGACTCGTGGAAACGCTGATCCCAGGCTTCCAGCCAGTTCACAGATCCCAGTCAATTCGTTACCAGGGAAAACGATGCAGAGCACACGAAGCGACTCTCTACCCAGCAGCGCGGGGAGTCAGGCACTGCTCGTGCTGACGTGATGTAATTAAGCAACTGTGTAATTGGCATCGCATTGATTAGCACTTCTGCAGCTCTGGTTTTCGTGAGGAAAACAAATAAAACCCATTCGGGTTTGCTCGCTGGAGCAGCAGCTTACTTGGCAGTTTGGGAGCTGGGGAAGGGACTGGGGGGGTTCAGCCTGGAGGAGACTGAGGGGGGACCTTCTCCCTCTCTCCAGCTCCATGAAGGGAGGGTGCAGTCAGCTGGGGGCCAGGCTCTTCTCCCAGGCACCCAGTGCCAGGATGAGAGGGCAGGGCTGGAGCTGCCAGGGGAGGGTGAGGTTGGCTGTCAGGAAGCCCTTCCTCAGGGAAAGGGTGCTCAGAGCCTGGACTGGACTGCTCAGGGCAGGGGGGGAGTCCCCGTGTCTGGAGGTGATGAAGGACAGCCTGGCTGTGGCCCTGAGTGCCCTGGGGTGCTGTTAGGTGCTGGGCTGGGCTGGCTGAGCTCAGAGGGCTTTGCCAGCCTCAATCATTCTGGGATGCTGTGTGGGACTGGAAAACTCAGGGCATGGGAATGAGTTTGGGAGAGCCTGGGAGAGTTTTGCCATCACCCCAGTGACTGCTCAGTGCTGGCACAGTCCCTGGGAAGGAGCGTGGGTTGAGGCACTAAAGCCAGCCCCGTCTCCCATGGAAAATCAGCACAGCTGCATGGAGCAGCCCAGGCTTCCCCCTCTGGCATCTCTGGCTCTGGGTTTGGGCCTCCCCCTGGTCTCTGTGAAGAGACTGGGATTTGTAGGATTTACTGAGGCAATGCCAGGCTCAGAGAGGGACTGCTAGGAATCCCAGTGCCTCTGGGCATCCCAGCACCTCTGGGCACCCCAGCGCCTCTGGGCACCCCAGCTGGACTCCAGCAGCCCTGCACTTGGTGTCAGACAGTTTTCTTGAGACATCACCGTAGTTTTTGGCTCTCTCAAGGCGAGCAGGACCCTTCTGCTCATCCCTCCTACACCACAATGACACGCTGTGGTGGAAGACACGGGGCGATGCTGCTGGCCCAGGGGACTCGGCCACGGCTGGGCTGTGGGCTGTGCTCTTGCCCTCCTGTGGAGAAGCCATAGAACAGCAGCAGGATGCTCCACGCAGGGTGTCCCCAGGCTACAGCCTCCCCCTGCACCCTGAGGGGATGATGGAGGGCTTTACTTGCCCGCTGTGCTCTGCTGCTGGTCAACAGCCACAGAAAACCCCCCCAGACAAAACGAAAGCAACAGCAGGGAGAGGAAACCACAGGGTTTCTGCAAACTGAGAGAGAGAGAAACCACCAGGCTCTCGGTTAAGGTGACCTGGGGTCCCTCCTGCTGACTCCGGTGCCTCTGTGGGGGGCACAAGGGTGCTTCAGGGTCCCGTGATGGTTCCCCCAAGGGCTCAGGGCTGGAGCACAGCCCTTTCCCTACCTCCAGCTCCCGCAGGACAGGATGGTCCTCGATGCCAGGGAACAGGACCCTCATGGCATACGTCCGGTAGTCGAGGTAGGGGATGCCAGAGCGGTCCAGGTCGCTGGTTAATTCATTGATGTCTGTCTGCAGCTCTGCAAAGGCTGTTTGGGGAGAAGAAACCGAGGCAGGGAAACACACGTGAGCCCCCGGGAGCTCTGGGGAGGGCTGGCTGAAGCCCTGCAGCTGCTCAGCCACCCCGTTTGGAGGAGACCCTCACCCTCAGAGACCGTGGCAGCGGCACAGAGCTGGGAGCACAGGCTGCACGGAGCGGGTGCCGAGAACAAAAGCCTCTGGTTCATCTGTATGCGGGTCACAGCGGCTCCCGCACACCTCAACCACCTCCAGAGGCTGCACAGCAAACCCAGGCTCCTTTGGCAGAACTAGATGCCTCCCCACGATCTCCCCCTCTCGTCGTCGTCGTCTCCTCTATCAACAGCCACCCGAACGATCAAATCCTCATCAGATCAGATCAAACCCAAGCACAGTCTCCATCGCTGCAGGGATCAGGAAGGAGTTCGCTCCTCATCACTCTGTTCCAGAGCTCTCTGCCTGTCCCAAGCGGGAAATCGTGGCTCCGGGAGGTCTCCCTACCCCAGCCCGAGCCCAAGCTGTGGTCTCTCTCCTCACTGCATCTCATTTTCCCCCTCTGTGCTTCCAAGCGTAGCCTGAACAAATCCAACACAACTCTCTCCACACACAGAGCTCACACGAGGAAATTTGCAGCTATTGCTTTTCCTTTTGATCCACTAAGCTCCCTTCCAGCTAGAAACAACAGCAGCGTCTCTTGATGCTCGAGGAGCATCTCCAGTCCCTTCAGACTCTGGGCTCACATCTTCTAGCCTGGAGGAGGGACTGGAGCAGCTTGCCAGCCTTCCTGCCTCCTCTTTGGGATCTGCTCTGCTTCTTGGGGGGGCTGAACCGACCCTGCTCCCTCTCTCTGAGCTGTTTTTACAAGCCCCTCGCTAAAAGGCCATTAGACAAGCGGGCACATTGTGCTGGGCACCCCGGGGCTCGCGCGGCCCCCGCAGCGTGAGCCAGCCGTGTCGCTTAAGCAGGATCAAGCTCTAATCCTATTCTCTGCACATTAGGCAGCAGAGCCGTGTCTGCTGCTCAGACGCCTGTTGCTACCCACCCTCCCATGCTGGGCTGGGTGTGGGAACCCCCCTCAGGGGCCACGAGCTCCCCTCCTTGCTGCAGACACCGAGGGAGCTCCGGTGGGGAGGAACCCGGGGAGCAGAGCGCCCAGCCCCAGGCAGCACCCACCTTCCTTGCACTCCAGGGCCACCCGGGACTCCAGATTGTCCATCTGCATCTGCAGCCTCTTGAGGGTCAGGTCGTTCTCCCGAGATTTGCGCTTGTAGGCGATGAGGACGATGATGACGATGATGAGGAGGAGGCTGCCCCCCGCAGCGATGCTGACGATGGCGGGCAGGGTCAGCAGGCTGTCCGAGACGATGCTCACCGAGCCCGGGGAGAAGACGATGCCACCGACACGCACCTGCAAAGCCCCGGGGGGGGTAACCAGCAGCTTTAGGGGAGGCCGTCAGCCTGTCCCAAGCCAGCACACAACAGCCTCTCCCATCACCTCCAAGCAGAGGGGGCAGCCTGTGTGAACGCAGAGAGGCTTCAAGTCATGATGAATGTGCCAGCCCTCCGCTATCTGGGCTTCGTTCTTGTTATCTGATGGCTCCATTTGACTTTCATTTTATAATCTTCCCACTCCCCCCTGTAAGCTGTGGACGTTTGCAACCCGGAGATCACTGCTCCGACAGGGAACCAGAGCGATGGGACCGAGCGAGCTGGGCAGGGAAGGGAAGGGAAAGCCCTGCATGAAGGCTGCGGAGCGAACAGGCTGGAGTTAGCAGTAGGATGGGCTCCTCTCTGGTGGGCCCTGGCTGCTCTCAGGAAGGCTCTGCTAACCTGGATGTGGTTGGGATGCTGAAGATAAAATTCCAGGCTCAGCTGCGAGAGGGCCAGAGGCAGCAGCGATGCCCAAACCCAAAGCAGAGGAGACACCAGCTGTTACCCGGGATGAGGCTGCTGATCCAAGCATCCAACCCGCAGACACCCCTGGCTACTGCTGCCCCCTCAGGAAGAGGCTAAACCTTCCCAGGCACTTAGATCAGGCTGGGTGCAAGGGCTGATCAAGCCCCTGCATGAGGGAGACCAGACCCACCGGTGGTGCTGTCACCAGAGGAAGGACGGTTCATGCTGCTGAAGGCACTGCCCCGTCGGGAAGGCTCTGACAGCAGCAGTCTCAGCGAGGGCAAACATCCCCCCACCTCGCTATTTCAACCTTCCAACGTCAGAATAAAGATCTAAAACCCCACCAATCTCAGAGTGAGAGACTGCACTGCAGCCCTGAGAGAGTCAGGGAGCTGCAGGTGGAACAGGGAGAGGGATGGCAGGGATGAGGGATGGTGACGGCAGAGCCCAGTCCCTCACCATCACTTTGTGCTGCCCGGTGAGGTTCGGCGGCTCACACAGCAGCTGGGTCTCGGAGATGGTGACAGCGCAGGGTGTCTCCCCGATCAGGACGGTGTAGTTGAGCTTTGCTCCTCCTGGAGCGGGTGGACACAGGTTTCTGCCCTGGGGACAAGGGGAGGGAAGACTGTACAGAGATGCAGCACGCTGCTCCGAGCTCCTGCAAAGGATGGGACTTGGTCCCAACTTCCTTAGTCTCTCACAGGGGGACAAAACCCCTTTCTCTGGGGCTATTTGAGGTTGGGCAGGGCCAAGGGCAGGGTCCTAAACTTTGGCCACAAGAACCCCTTGCAGCTCCAGCCTGGGGCTGAGTGGCTGGAGAGCAGCCTGGCAGAGAGGGACTGGGCAGTACTGGGTGACAGCCGGCTGAACAGGAGCCAGCAGGGTGCCCAGGTGGCACCAAAGGCCAAGGGCATCCTGGCTGGGATCAGCACTGGTGTGGCCAGCAGGACTAGGGATGGCATTGCCCCCTGTCCTGGGCACTGGGGAGGGCTCCCCTCCAGTCCTGGGGGCAGTGCTGGGCCCCTCTCTGCAAGGAAGAGATGGAGGGGCTGGAGCGGGTGCAGAGGAGCAGCGAGGCTGGGGAAGGGACTGGAGGGAGAGGCTGATGAGGAGAGGCTGAGGGGGCTGGGGGGGTTCAGCCTGGAGGAGAGGAGACTCAGAGGGGACCTTCTCCCTCTCTCCAGCTCCCTGAAGGGAGGGTGCAGTCAGCTGGGGGTCAGGCTCTTCTCCCAGGCACCCAGCACCAGGATGAGAGGGCAGGGCCTGAAGCTGCCAGGGGAGGGTTAGGTTGGCTGTTAGGAAGCCCTTCCTCAGGGAAAGGGTGCTCAGAGCCTGGACTGGACTGCCCAGGGCAGTGGGGGAGTCCCCGTGTCTGGAGGTGTTGAAGGACAGCCTGGCTGTGGCCCTGAGTGCCCTGGGGTGGCCACTGGGGTGCTGTTAGGTGCTGGGCTGGGCTGGAGGAGCTCAGAGGGCTTTGCCAGCCCCAAGTGACTCTATAATTCACCTCATTTCTTCCTTCTGCAGCTACGCAGTCATCGCCTACGGCTGTGCCAGCTGCCCCAAGCTGACCTGCGAGAGGGACGGCTGCCAGACAGAGTTCTGCTACCACTGCAAGCAGATCTGGCACCCCAACCAAACCTGCGACATGGCCCGCCAGCAGCGGGCACAGACGCTGCGAGTCCGGACCAAGCACACGTCAGGCCTCAGCTACGGGCAGGAATCGGGACCAGGTATGGATTCACATGGCTGTTTTGCCTCCTCACTGAGTGCTGGCTTCTTCCAAGAGCACAAAAACCAGACCNTCTTTATGTTTTCAGAATCACAGGGTGTCAGGGTTGGAAGGGAGCTCGGAAGAGCATCCAGTCCAACCCCCCTGCCACAGCAGGAGCCCCTAGATCCAGGGGCACAGGAACAGCCCAGAAGGGTTTGAAACGGCTCCAGAGAGGGAGACTCCACAACCCCCCTGGGCAGCCCCTGCCAGGGCTCCGGGACCCTCACAGGGAAGAAGCTGCTTCTCCTCTTGATGTGGAACCTCCTCTGTTCCAGCTGACACCCGGTGCCCCTTGTCCTGGCATTGGGTGCCCCTGAGCAGAGCCTGGCTCCTTCCTCCTGACCCCCACCCTTTCCATCTTGATCAACAGTCATGGGGTCCCCCCTCAGGCTCCTTCTTTCCTTCCCTTCCAGTTCCATCCTCTTCAGCACCCTGAGCTCTGATCCAGCCCCACAGGAGACACCCAGCCCCAGTCACAACGGGGAGACTAAAGGCAGCGAGGGAGAGGAACTGACCCTCAGGGGCTGCAGGGAGCAGCGAGGTCGCTCTCCTGCTGGGCTGGGGACACCCACAGCTCCTCCAGAGGTGGAAGCAGGAGCTGGGCTGACTGCTGAGCCTCTTGCTTTATCAAGCACCAGGTGCCCAACCGTTTGCCCTCCCTGTGCAAGCGGCAGAGTTCATTTCACTGCAGTTTGTGTCTCCAGGATTATTTCTGTAGCTCTGCAGCTACAGAATTAGATGTCTTTTTAAAAAGAGCTCTGATGAGAAAAGGTCTTTGGGGGGGAAAGGGAATAGGGAAGGGCTGCTAAGTGATTTGCTCTCTGCGAGGTAATATGGATCCAGTCAGAGAGCACTGTGTAGAGACAATGCTCTTGAGTGTCCCTTGGTCTGAGGAGTTTGAGGGTCCTGCAGGTACAGCGCTCGCTTCTACTGAACAGGAGCATCACTGAGCTCCTGCTCAGCTGAGGATTCACTTCAGCTTCTCACTCTTGGGATGAAAAAATAGAGATGGGGAAGGAGGTGGTATTGACCCCCGACTCTGCTACCAACGCTGTGTTGTGAGACCGTCCGGGTGATAGGAGGGAGGAGGGGAAGGAGGTGTAAAAGTAGCACCCAGCTTCACCAAAACACTGGAGGGTGTCCAGCACAGAGCAACGAAGAGGATGAAGGGAGGAGAGCAGCTCCCTGCTGAGGAAAGGCTGAGGGAGCTGGGGCTCTGGAGCTGGGAGAAGAGGAGGCTGAGGGGGGACTTCATTCCTGTCTCTCAGTCTGTGAGGGGTGGGTGTCAGGAGGATGGAGCCAGGCTCTGCTCAAGGGCATCTGGGGACAGGACAAGGGGCGCTGGGTGCCAGCTGGGACAGAGGAGGTTCCCTCTCACTCTCAGCAGGACCTTCTTCCCAGGGAGGGTCCCGGAGCNATGCCCAGCATCCTCCACACAGTGAGGAGAGCACAGGGAAGCAGTATCAGCCCTTCCCACAGGGACTGAGCTGTAGAAGTGACCTGAAAGTTTCTCATCCAGAAGCGATTCCTCTCTCCCCTTCCTTCCCTGGGCTGGTACAAGGTTGATGGGCTCAGGGCTGCAGCAGCAGCAGGGTTATTTATAGACAGCTAGGGAGAGACTGGTTAAACATAGCAGCCTCATCGCTGGCAGGGCTCAGCGCCTGGCTCTGGGCTTCAACAGAGGGAACAGGACTAAATTGGGAAGTGTGGAGCAGCGGGAGTGATGGGGACAGCCACAGCTCGGCTTTCCCATCATAATGCACCCAGCTAGGGACTGGAAATGGGGGGGATGATGGGGAAAGGAAGGGTCTAAGGGCTCAGGCACTCTGACAGAGGGGAAACTTCAGCACTGAAACACCTTTATCTGACCCAAGAGAGAATGCAAGGTGATGGAGATGACCTAAACCACACAGAGCCCTCCATTTTTAGCTCTGGAACCTCCCTGGCAGCTCCTGTGCTGCTGAGGACGGGATCTCCCATAGCAGAATCCCTCTCTTCTCAGTTCCCAGTCTGGGTAGGTTTACGGGAACACCCCCGGAGCTGCTTTCCCCACAGCATGCAGAGAGACCTGGTGCCAGTAACCACTCGCCTGTGCCCGGGTTGGGCATGCACAGCCCCGCGCTGACGGCAGCTACTCACGTTGACAAACTCCTTCCCGTTGTACTTGACGCGGATCCTCGGCTCCTGGATCACATCCAGGTTGGAGCCAGTGATGGTCAGAGGCGTGTGGCCACTGCGGAGAGTTGGGAGACACCTGGTTAATGCATCTGGCAGCAGGGGCACAGAGAGTGAGCCCGGCACCAAGGATGCTTGCTGAGCACAGGAAGATGCTTCTGCATCTTCAGGCAGCAGCCCAGACTGATAGCCATCCCTGGGGAGAGCTGCCTTGAGGTCTCGCTCTCAGCTGCACCCTCTCCCACCTAGCAGCACTCAGCAGGGTGAGGGATGGGACCGAACGAATCAGCCCTAAACACCTAGGAGAGTAGAGGAGTCCCAGTGTTTAATGATTTGAAGGACCACAAGGGCCAGGACTGATGGGCACTGGCATCTGGACTGCAGCTGGTTGGCACATAGAGCACTGGAGAGATGAAGAGCACCCAGTGCCATCAGAGCCAGAGGAAAGCAACTCCCCAGCCTCCTACAGCCCCTGAGCCGAGTCCTTCTCTCTTGGCTTCCTTTTCTTGTGTTAACTGGAGCAGCACAGCCCAGATCCACCCGTGTCTCCAGCAACTCGATGGCAGAGCCCAGCTCTTCCCGTAACCACCCCTGTTATCCCTCCTGCCCATCCCACCAACCCCATCCCACCCAAACCACTGGAATCTGCAAGGAAGAGCAGGGTTACAGCCCTGGGGAGCCCGACCCTCAGAGCATCACCAGGGGATGAGCACGGCCCAGCGTCACCACCACCATGCCACGGCCCCGGCCGCCCAGCTCCCAGGGATAGGCAGCACAACGTGAGGAGCAGCAGCTTTTTTCCTTCCTTGGGTTTGTTTCATTCCAGGACTACAAGAAGGAGCCTTCACCAAGCCACTGCATCCTCCTTCAGCAGATGGAAGCCACTTGGGGTTGGTTTGTGCTGCTGGGATCTCACTGCAGGCTGCTGCTGGAACAGCCATGGTGACCAGGAGCATCCTGATCACTCCAGACCTGAGTTTTGCTAGGAGCAAACACCCTGCCCGCTGCAGGACACCGGGTGGGATGTGTGTTTGCAGGCAGCCCCGTGTTCAGCTGAGAGAGAAGACCCAGACTGGGTGAGCTGGGCTCCCCCGCGTTACCTGGCGATGCTCCACTCGGGCTCGATGTGCTGCACCTTGGGGTCGTCGATGTACTCGAACTGCAGAGTCTGCTCCAGCTGGGCCCGGTCCACGCTGACAGAGACGTGAACAGCCCCCAGGCCATGGGCTGAGGGGGCTGACACACACACGATCTCGTTCATGGATCGCCTGAGCAGGGGAGAAGCCAGGGAAGGGGTTAAGGGGCGACCGGGGTGCAGGGGCACCTTTGTCTCTTTGCAGTGGAGCAGCTCAGGGGAAGGCTGAGCTATCAGTCAGCCCCAGACACTGACATCTGCACAGGGGACACGAGCAGGAGGGTTTTACTGGCACGGGATGGAGGGAGGGGACTCTGCCTGCCCAGCAAGAGCAAGGCACAGGCTCCCTGAAATTCCTCTTTGTGCCAAACCTCAGCCTCCCACATCCCTCCCTGAACCCGCTGCCTTCTGCCGGGCGTGTGAAAACAGATGGCAGCCATTTCTATGGGAGGCATAAGCTCCCTCCAAAGCCAAATTCCTCCTCTCCCCACCCCGCTGCACACACGGGCCCTTGTGAGCAGCACAATGGCCCCGCAAAGCTCCTGCAGGGGAAGGGCGATGGCACCGGTATCACTGCCTCTGGCTTTGTCTGCCCGTCAGAGCGGGGTGACCCTGGCCTTGGCAGTCCCTGGCTGGGCATAAGGGACCACCTGCTTCGGCTGAGCCTGGAGGAGGTTGGGGCACAGGGTAGTGAGGGGCTGGCAGAGCACAAAGGCACTGGGAGGTGGGTGGGTGGAGAAGGGGGATGAGATCTGAGCGAGGAAACACACAGCCCTGTGCTGAGCCTGGGCACTGCTCCTGCAAGAAGTGCTGCTAACACCTTGCTGCTGCACTTGGTGGCCACCCCTGGGTCATCCCACCCGGCCCTCCAACCCACTAAAACCTCTCTGCTGTCCCTGTGCCTCATTTCAATTTGGCTTCTCGCAGGGGAGGGGGCAGGCAGGTCCTCAGCCCCTCGTGAAGGCACTTCTGGCACTTCAATCCAAACCTGGCACTCCTGAGCATCCTGGCCTCTTCTCCCGAGGGACTGGCGATAGGAGCAGAGGAACTGGGGTCGGGCTGTGCCAGGGGAGGGTCAGGGTGGATCTGAGGACAAAGCTCTTCCCATACAGAGTGGGGAGGCCCTGGCACAGGCTGCCCAGGGTGGAGGCACCATCCCTGCAGGAGTAGTTCAACCGGACAGCTGGGGGGTTTGAGGAGCTGGGGCAGCAGTTGAGGGTTGCAGAGCAGATGGTTGGACTGGATGATCTTGAAGGTCTTTCCCAACCTGGATGATCCTGTGATTCCCTCGGGGTGTCTCTGTGCAGCCAAAGAGCTGCTCTGCCACCCCAACCCCTCAGACCCCACTGTGCCTGCTTAGCGCCGGCGTGAGCTCCGCAGTGACACAAGGCTGCTGGCAGCGCTGCTCCCTGCTCCCTGCCACCGGTTAATTAGCTCTCTGTGCTATTATTATGTCGTCATGGTGAATCTACCCACTCCTCTGATCAGAGAGGGGAGAACGGGAGACGCTGTAATTAGAGTGAATCTCATTAGAAGCTGCTCCATCTCATCAGGCTCCCCCACACCTCCCAGTACAATCCGAGTCGGTCGCCTCAAAGCAGCCCAAGCAGAGCAAAGAGCTCAGCCTGACCCTGCAGAGGGATGGGGCTCGTTCAGACGCCGCCGCTCGCTTTGTTTCAGGTCCTGCCTGGCTGCTGCAAGGGGAACTCACTGATTCCCCAACCCCCTCCAGGGTTTGCAGGTCGGTAACTGCGATAGAAGGGATTATGCGTGGGGCTGAGTCTACTGGTGGTGGGAACCCTGGCATCCAGGAGCAACTGGACATCTTGGCTTTGGATACAGGAGGAAAGGTTGCTGGATTGGCTGCAGTGGATTCATCAGCACTCGAAGACCTCTGCACGACCAGAAGCTCCTCTCTAGGATCATCTGATGATGACTGCAAACACTTGGCAGTCGTGGGGATGTCTGCCCCAGGTTTCTGCACCCCAGTTAACATCGCGATGGCATTAAAATGAAAGAGCCACCAGCCCTGGTTCTGATGTCAAGCAAATCCTTCCCTGCCAAGCAAACTTCACCTACAGCACCAGAGGAGAGGGTTTCGTGCAGCAGAAGAGGGTTTCGTGCAGCAGAAGAGGGAAGGGGAGCCTTCAGGGGTTCCCAGGTGGGGTTGGGCTCCTTACCCGTGAAACTCGCAGCTCTGGTTTCCCAGCAGCACGGACACATGGCTGCCGGCTCCCAGGTAGTGCCCAGAGATGGTCACCATCGTCCCTCCCGACTCAGGACCGCGGCTGGGGTTCAGGAAACTCACTACTGGGGTCTAGAGAAAGAACAGGACAGACTCAGAGCTCAAAAGGCAGCAGCAGCTCCAGCTTAACAGGATCCACCAGTGACAGCGTCGTGGGGCAGAGCCCGTTTCCCATGGGTGATGGGATGACACCCCTGGGGGGGCAAACGCAGACCACTTTACTGGGGTATCCATGCAGCAGCGTCGCATCCTACCCTGCCTGGCACCACGAGAGCGATTCATCCCCCTGAAGAGGACCTGCAGCAAGCAGGTACCCTTTCACTCGTTTCCAATCAGCAGGAGCAGCCCAACTGGTGGAGCAGTGCTTTCACATCCCCCTCTTTGTGCCTCTTGCCTGGCAGCCTCCCAGCTCCGCTCCCCTGGCACCCCCCTGCTTGGCAGCCCGGTGTGTTTGCCCTGGTTTCCACCACCCCTCCCCTCTCTTCACAAAGCCACGGGTGTTTCCTGGGTGCCACAGCTCTAGCACCAAGCAGCTTAGACCAAAAGCCTGTTTGACCCCAAGTCCTGAGCAGAGCAGAGGGAAAACACCCTCAGTGCTGGATCCGTGGCACAGCAGGAGAAGACCCTCCTTCAGCTGCTCGTAGCCAGCTCACAGCTCTTGGGCTCAAGGATGCTCGTGGGTCCCTTCCAGCTCAGCACATTCTGGTACCCCTGGCTCGTGACAAGGCCAGAGGAGCTCGTGGTTGGATCAAACAGGGCTGGGAGGGCTTCACAGCACCTTGAGGAGTGATGCTAAAGCACAGAATAACCCTCCAGTGTGTAACTGCCCATCAAACCCCCTCCTTCAGTCTCCAGCTCAACCCCACAGACTTCCTAGCTGTGAACATCCCAGACAGGGAGAACCCTCTATCAGCCACCCCTCCTCCTCCTCCAGCCTCACTGCTGTGATTTCACACATCCATCAGGTCCAGCAGCTCCCACAGACACACCAGTAACAGGGCTAAGCACACAGTGGAGAGCACAGCCCTCCTCCTCTGCACTCAGCACCCACTACGAGCACCTCCTGCCTACAAGCAGTGAGGTGTTGGGTGAGAGCATCACCTCGCCCAAGCACTGCAACCCTTGGAAATCCAGTGTTTCCAATAAAAGAACCTCAGGCTGTGACCCTGCTGTGCGCAGGGAAGGGAAGGGAGAGCTGACGACCCATCCCACAGCCCTGCAGAGGGACTCAAAGCAGGGGCAAGGCCAGCATGGGACAAGGACGTGAACTGCTGAAGGAGACAACTCATGATGTGGTGATAACGATGACAGATTTACGGATCCAAAGTAGCTCCAAGGTTCCACCTCCCCAGATAAGAGGGGTGTAATCAAGGTGACAGCATCGCTCTGGTGTGGAGTCAGGCACCAGATGAGCTCAGCAAGGCATGAACTCGCTCAGGGTCAGTGCTGAGCTCTGTGCTAAGGTACCAATCAATTTTACTAGTGACTTTAACGGCGTAAACCAGCTCTAATGGAGTTTGTGGAGGCACTGGAGATTAAAATAGAGGCCAACTAACAAAAGGCACTGACGTGCAGAAAGTATGAGGCACCCAGGAAAAAACCCCCGGCACAATCAGGGTACCTGGTGGACTCAGAAGCAACAATGCAAAGGATGGTCACACTCCCTGGGCTGCTGCAGCCACTCAGCCCCCAGTCTGTAGCTCTGCTGGGGGGTTTTGGCTTGGAGCAGCGCTAGTGTGGCCAGCAGGATGAGGGATGTCATTGTCCCCCTGTCCTGGGCACTGGGGAGGGCTCTGCTCTAATCCTGGGGGCAGTGCTGGGCTCCTCACTGCAAGGAAGAGATGGAGGGGCTGGAGCAGCTGCAGAGGAGCAACAAGGCTGGGGAAGGGGCTGGAGGGAGAGGCTGATGGGGAGAGGCTGAGGGAGCTGGGGGGGTTCAGCCTGGAGGAGAGGAGANGCTCAGAGGGCTCTGCCAGCCTCAGTCCCTCTGGGATTCTGTAAAGCTCCAACGATCCATCCATCCACCCCTCCCTCCCTCCGACACACATAACTGCTGCTCCCCGCAGCCACCTCGCAGGACACTCACCACGAACACGTACTGCTGCGTGGACTTGGCCGTGAACTCGGGCTTGCACTCGCCGATGCACAGGAGCACTGGGCCGGAGCTGATCCCTGGAAGCGCCTGCCCCATTTCACAGACGATCCTGGAAGCAGAAAGGTCGCAGGGAGCCCCTTGGCAGGAGGTGCCAGCAGTGCCCTCCTAGGTTCTTCCTCCCCTCCTTTGTCTCTCTCTCTCTCTCTAACTTTGCTCTCTGCCTCTTCAGAAGAAGTTAATTACTGAGTCTATTTTTACTCCACGTAGTAATTTAAAGAAGAAGGAAAAACAGGCAAAACTCGACATAATTATTAGGAGCTGTAAACTGGGGAGCAAAGCAGAGCACTAATGGCGATGTATTAGCCGGTAGCAAAGAGAGCGCCGAGTCCTCAGAGTAACAGATGAGTTCATTAAGGGAACAGCTCACTCTGCAGCCTCCCGGTTAATCACAACCGGAGACAGAGCTGCCCTGACGGATGCACTCAGCCCCTAAACCAACTCACAGCGGGCTGGAGCTGGCTCCGAAGGAGGGGAAGGTGTGAGCTAGTGGCGCAGGACGACGCCAGTCTCGTGCTCCTCATGTGGTTGGGGAAAGCTGGGAGGAGAGGGGGGATGCTGGGGTTATATCCCCAGGGGGGGGCAGGCTGGGTGATGAGGGAATCCTCTTTACACTCCCATGGGGTGCGTGACCCCAAAACCCCAGCGCCCCGGGGATGCCTCACTCCTACNCCTCGGGCCAGTAGTGATGAGACACTAGCCAGAGAGCCAGAGCAGAGGAAGAGGGAGGCTGGAAGAAGAGTGAGAAGGAGAGGGAGGGCAAAGAAAGACTGAGAGGATGAGTGAGAAGCAGAGGATGAGTGAGAGCAGAGGATGGAGTGAGAGCAGAGGATGGAGTGAGAGCAGAGGATGGAGTGAGAGCAGAGGATGGAGTGAGAGCAGAGGATGGAGTGAGAGCGAGAGCATCTGTCCCCAGGGAGGGAGGGTGAGGAGGAGCAGCAGGGGAGCCTGTGCTCTCCTGTGCAAATGCACACCAGGCTGCAATCCGAGGAGGCAGCAGTCTGGCTGCCTTCAAGCAGCACTAAATTCCCTACAAATAAGATAAAATAATAAGAAGAAAGGCGAAACAACAAAAAAAGCAGCTGCAGACAGCGTGAGCAGGCGATGCCAGGAGGGCTGATGAAATACCCACACACCAGTAACGAGCTCTAGGGTGCCAGTCCTCATCGCTGACATCAAACCAGGTTGCCTAGAGAGCTGCTGCCTTTGGAGAGCAGGAACTGAGGTGTCTCAGCCGCATCTCTTCATCTCCACGCACTCCCTTTGCTGCTCTTCAGCCAGGCAGTGCCCAGGCATCTCTCTCTCTGCTCTTTGTCTTCCAGCTCAGACACCAAAACTCAACTCTTTTGCCAGCAAAGCAGCGGCTGCCCTGCTGGTACCCGGCCCCGACGGGAGCTGGAGGAGGGGGGGGGGATGCGGGATGGGGCACAGCCCTGGGTGCACCTGATTCCTGCTAAAAGCCAGATGCCCAGCAGGTACTCTGTTCCAACATGATGCATCGGGCAGAGCCATGGGGTGCTGATTGCTGGGCTAAGTGGCCCTTTCACCAACATTAACCTAATTGCTGGCTGATAGATTGCGTGGCTGGAGCATATGGTGAGTCATTAGAGCCTTGGAATTCAGTCTGCCCACAGAAGCCTTAAGAGGGTCCTTTTATCTGTGTTCATCTTTAAAAGGCAGCTCTCATGCTAATGCTTGCTGTTATCTGCCCAGGGTAAATGTTTTAATGATGTTAACAAACTTGGAAAGCTTGAGAGTTGTAATTAGAGTCGTGATTATAAAATCAGAGTTTCCTAGCATCAAAGGACCACGATTTTATCCTCTTCTGCCCTTCCTTTGCAAGAAATTGAACGAAACAAAATGCTCAACAGCCCCAGCAGCCCCTAGCAGAGGCAGCACTGCTCCTGCAATTCACCCAGCCCCAGGATGCTGAGCAAGCCCACGGCTTCTCCACCTCGTGATCCCACTCTGTCCTCACACACAATGCGTTCTCGCTGGTGGGGATGAGGATTGAGGTCCTTTCTGCCTTTCAGATGGGGAAAGGAAAGCAAAGAGGGAGCAAAGACCAAGCCAACAGCTGTTAGTGACAGGTTCTTCCACCACACTGGGCATCAGGACCCATCCACACGAGACAACTCCTGAAGCAGGGCAGATCCATGCTGTTGGCATCGCTCACGGACCCTGGGCTGCTCTAGCAGGACACCATCCCCTTCCCCAGCAGACAAACCCAAGGGCAGACCCCACACATCACTCCAGCAAAGACTCTCTCAGCACTCTGGCTGCACCGGAACCACCCGCTGCCCTCAACCAGCGACAGCAGCTGGTGCCACCAAGGCAGGGGGTGGTGGTGGTGAGGGGGGGTTACTTGCCCATCCCCTGGTACCAACCTGCTCTCTAATGTTCGGTTGACATTTTTCTTAGTGAAATAAATGAATTGACTCCAGAGGAGGCCCATTCGGATTAAGCGGCTGTCAGCGCCTCTCCAGCCTAACAAATGGCTGCGGGCAGCCGGCAGCGCCGGCGGAATTTCAAGTGTGATGAGGAGCAGAGGGAGCAGGGAGGCTCCGCGTCAACAGCGAGGTGCTCATCTGAGAAAAGTTGCTTAGCGAAGCAGGAACGGCGGTGTGGAAGGAAACAAAACACTTAAGGGAAGCTGAAAGGGCTGCTCAACACCTTCGACTGGGGGTTGGAGCCTTGAAGGGCTGCTCAACACCTTCTATTGGATGGTAGAGACTTAAGGGGCTGCTCACCACTTCCAGCTGGGTGTTAGAGCCTTGAAGGCTGCTCAATGCCTTCTACTGGGTGTTAGAGCCTTGAAGAGCTGCTCAACACCTCCAGCTGGGTGTTAGAGCCTCCCCAGAAAGAGCAGGGAGACCTTGGCACAGGCTGCCCAGGGAAGGGGTGAAGGCTC
>VZRI01011306.1:204026-225720 GCA_013397515.1 Upupa epops
CCGTCCCTGGAAGGGCTCAACAAACAGGCAGACAGAGGGTTTCGGGAGATGGGGTAGTGGTTGGGGGTTGTAGGGTGGATGTTTGGACTCGATGATCTTGAAGGTCTTGATTCAACCTTGATTCACTCAGATCAACCTACGATCTGAGTGCCTCATCCCCTTCTGGAGTTGGATAGAGCCCTTCCTGCAGGGCTGGAAAGGGTGGAGCAATGGTGCCTGATGGTCTGGATGAGTTATCCTGTGGGTTTTCTGGAGGCCAGGGAAGGGGGGGGTCCGTGTAGGCTGGGCAGCCCTGAGTACTCGCAGTGGGGATGGATGAGGTCCATGAGGCCACTCACTGTTCAGCGACGATGTACTGCTCGGGCAGGGGGGTGCACTGGACCCCAGCAACCTGCACCCCGTGGGCGATCTCGGAGAAATCCAGGCCCAGGTTCACCCCACGGATGGTCACCCTCGTCCCTCCTTCCGGGGGGCCGGACACAGTCAGGATCTGGAGAGAAACAAAAGACAGGGGAGTTGATCTGGAGGCCCCACTGCACCCAGGGTTCTCCAACCCTGCTTTGCAGGCTGTAACCTCCACTGGCTCCTGCTGCCAACGCCAGGCCAGCACCCCTTCCTCAGGACTCCTCTGGATGTCTTGGAGAAGCTCAAGGATGCTGAAATCTATCTGCATTGTGTTCTGAGAGAGGTCACCAAGGTCCCTGAGCTGGTCCAGGGGGCAATTCCACCCCCTCGGGAGCCTTGCAGGAGGATCTCAGCAGCTCTGGTTGTTGTATAGAGAGAGAAGTCAGTAAGTCACCTTCCAGAAGCACCCACTGCCTTGGAGAACTTCAACTTCTGCCTTGGCTGTTCCGTGAGCGTTACTGTCACATGTTATGAGTAAGCTGGCACCTCGAATGCCTAACAGATGCTAAGAGGTGAGGAGGGTGCTGTAATGCTGCCTGCTCACAGCCTGCACCGTCTCTGCTTCTACAGCCTCCCGTTAAGGGCAGCGTCCTCCCCAGTTAGCAGTGTCAGTTACAGTAACCACAGAACCCTCCTGGCTGGAAAGGACCTCCAGGGTCACCCAGCCCAGCCCTCATCCCAACAGCTCCCCAACCCCCAGACCATGGCCTCAAGGGCTCTGGCTACTCGGATTTGAAGCCCCTCCAGGGATGGGGACTCCATCCCCTCCCTGGGCAGCCTGGTCCAGTGCCCAGCCACTCTCTCAGGAGAGAGCTTCTCCCTCAGATCCAATTTAACCCTCCCCTGATGCAGCTTGAGGCCACTGCCCCTCGTCCCAGCATCAGGAATCTGGGAGAAGAGCCCAGCAGCAGCCTCGCTCCAACCTCCTGTGAGGGAGCTGCAGAGCACTGAGGTCTCCTCTCAGCCTCCTCTTCTCCAGACTGAACCCCAGTTCCCTCAGCTGCTCCTCAGAGTCTGCTCTCCAGCCCTCTCCCCAGCCTGGTTGCCCTTCTCAAGCCCCGCTGCAGCCCCTCACTGCCCTGCTGATCCTGCGGTACCCAAACCAGACCCAGTACCCAAGGTGCAGCCGCACGAGTGCAGTCCCCACAACAATCAGACCCAGCTGTCTCCAACTGTTGCCCTGACTCTGTCCCAGGCTGTCGTTGCTCCTGGCTGAGTTACTCATCGTCGCTCTGCTGAGGCTGTGATTAATAAGTAAACACAATCCCTAATACAGCAACGTAATGAATTCAAGGGATAAATCTTGTTTACGCCTCTTTGTTCCATCCTTCCCTTTGGCAAACGATTTCAGCTCTTGAGAAGCTTCCCCTTGGTGCTTCTGGATGGGTGGAAGCTTTGCTTTCAGCTTCTTAAGAGCTTGCTCTTCCCTGGAGCTCAGGGGGTCCTGGCAACCTGCAGCATCACAGCAGCCCTCTGACCTTCCAGTGCCCACCACTCCCTCCTCATCCCGCTCACCAGGGCACCCCTGTTCCCCATCACTGCTATGGCTTCAGTATCCTCTCAGCATGCAAATCCCAGCTGGATTCCAGCTTCCTCCTCCCCTGCTCACACCTCTCCACCTCTGTACCCAGCTAAGGTGCTGCTGGTGAATTTCACAGAATCAGGAAGGTTGGAAGAGACCTCCAAGCTCACCCAGTCCAACGACCACCCCAACCTCACCCTGCCCACTCAACCCTGCTCCCCAGGGCCACAGCTACTCGGTGCTTGAGCCCCTCCAGGGTGGTGACTCCCTCCCGCCCTGGGCAGCCGGTTCCAACCCCTGAGCACTCTGCCAGGGGAGAGATTTCTCCTGATGGCCAACCTCACCCTCCCCTGGCACCACTGGAGACTGGTTCCTCTTACCCTATCGCTGGTGACTGGAGAGAAGAGCCCAACCCCATCATCACACAGTGGGGTCCTCCCCACTCCACAGACCCAGCAGAGCCTCGTGCCACCCTGTACACCCCACCACCACCTCCTCCACACAGGTCAACTTGAACTTCTACCTCCCTCAGCCACACACCCAAGGTTTCCCACTGAGTCCCCCCGTTGCTCTCCCCCTCTCCATAACTCAAACCCCTCAGCTCCACAAAAGGCACCAGCAATCCCCCTGTATCCCGCTACTCCGACTGCTGCCAGGCTGCTCCGGCAAGAGCTCTGGGAGCTGGGAATCACCTGAACTCAGCTCTTCACAAACCTGACAGCTACAACTGTCCTTCGCAGCTCCGCTCGTGTTCGAACGCCCTTGCGGAGCGCTCACAGCGCCGGGCGCAGCGGCGCAGTGGCTCCTCAGAAACAAGAGAGTCACGGTTTGCTGTTCCCTGACCTTATCCCATCCTGCAGAGCTGAACAAAGCTGCGAGGATTCCATATTTTACAAACGTCCTGACCTGGAAAATCCCCAATCTGGAAGCTCTACTCGACCCAGATTTTAGTGGCCGTTAATTGAACGGTGTTGAAGGAACTGTGCCACGCAGCAGCCCCGGGCTGGGAGCAGATGCACTCCATTAATTACAGCTGGAGAGAGCCAGTCAAATATCCCAGCGACGAGGGAAGCCTTAAAGGTCCCGGTGCTCCGCTCCGAGCTGCATCCCTGGGTCACCTCGTTGTGTCGCAGAGCCACGGTTGAGGCTCCTCCAGCAGATGCAGCCCAGGGAGCTGCCCTATATCCCAGTCTGGTGGTGCTGCTCACGTTGCAGGGCTGGCTGCAGTGATGGAGAGCAGGGGAAGAGAAAGGGACCTGGGGGTCCAAGTGACCAGCAGGGCTACTATGAGCCAGCAGTGTGCTCTGGTGGCCAAGAGGGCCAACAGCATCCTGGGGGGGATCAGAAGGGGGTGGTGAGCAGATCCAGAGAGGGTCTTCTCCCCCTCTACTCTGCACTGGTGAGACTGCATATGGAGGACTGTGTCCAGTGCTGGGCCCCTCAGTTCCAGAAGGACACAGAGCTGCTGCAGGGTGTCCAGCACAGAGCAACGAAGAGGATGAAGGGAGGAGAGCAGCTCCCTGCTGAGGAAAGGCTGAGGGAGCTGGGGCTCTGGAGCTTGGAGAAGAGGAGGCTGAGGGGGGACCTCATTCCTGTCTCTAAACCTATGAGGGGTGGGTNNNNTGTGTTCCTGTGCCCCTTGGTCTGGGTGATGCTGCTGTGGCAGGGGGATTGGACTGGATGATCTTTCGAGGTCCCTCCCGATCCCTAAGGATTCTACAGTCCAGGATTCTGGGCTGAGACAGGCAGGATGGGGATGAAGTGTTCCCCAGATTCCAGGGATCTATTGCAGTAGAGCAGCTTCTCACTCTGAGGTCTGTGGAGGATCAAGAGAACCTGCAAGGGGCAGGCTGCATTTATGTTGGTGCTGCTTCCAGCTGGAAACCAAGGATCCTCGGGGTTGGAATCCCAGGAGCCCCAGCACAGCGCTAGGGCACTTCCCAGGCTGCAGAAGACACAGAAACATTCTCAGCCTCACGCTTAGCTGGCTGCCTGGCTCAGCATTTCTAACACAGACAGACATTTAGCCTCCAGACCTCATCTGTGCGTGAGACAGGGAGACCCAAAGCCGCCTGGGGATGACCAGGGTGTTCTCCTGAGCTGGAGGCAAGACCCGAGCCCGAGTCTGTTCTGCCCCACAACCCCTTGGCATCCGTCTAGGTGCAGAGGGAGCACCCAGCTTGCAGCATAAACGACATAACCCCTTGCCCCCCTCCCCAAAGCTCATCCACCTTCTCTCTCTTTGTCTGCTCTTCCTCCTGCTCTCAGCTAGCTGGATCCCAGCTGATGAGCCCAGCGGGGAAGCGGTGCAGCAGCATTGTCATCCCAGTATGATCCCTCCTCGTCTCTGCCTCAGCTGATGGCACATTCAGAACCTAATTGTTCGCTCAGCAGAGCGACTCCATTATTCAGCCTGACAGCAGCCCCCCCCTCTGCTGTTTGTTGCACTGATGTTCTATTAATGAAGCCTCGCACAGAAATGAATCGCAGATCAGAGCGACGCTTGTTCACCAGCAATCGCCTTGTTAGTTATTTAGTGCTCAGACCACAGACCCGGGGGGAGGCTTTAGGATGCTCCAGGGGCACCTCTGGCGAGGGATGGGGCCCTCAGGTAAAGGGCTGTGTCCCAACTCCTATGGCTACCCAACCCCAGAGTCTTCTAGCTGGTTGTGCATCCCCACAGGCATCGGTGCCCAGAAGCACCAGGTCCTCCATCGGAAGAGTGAAGCTGGCCAGCTGAAGCAATCGGAACAGAAACCAGACTGTGCTAAAGGCTCTTTTAGCTGGAGAGATCCAGGCTGCAATGCCAGCCCCAGGATGAGCCCACCAGTGCCTGCTCCTCCAAACCTGCCAGGAGCAGGTGGGTCCCAGCAGGGCTCTTCCCAGCTGCTCTGCAGCACCAGACGATGCCAAACGGTACCCAAGACGATGGGAAAACTCAGATGCCAGTGAAAAGCATCCAACAGCAAGGAGGGCTGGGAAGGTCTCGTGGTCTCTGAGACAACCCCATAGGCTTTGCTGGAGGGGACGAGGAAGGACAGGAGCTGACTGGCTTCAGGAGTATCAGCCCTGCAGGGTTTCTGCCACATTCTGGAGAGCTCAGAGGTTTTAGCCCCACGTAGTTCCCTTCCCACCAGTGGAGCTCCAAGCACGCAGCAAAAGCCAGTTGTCCCCTCTGCTTTCCCCTTTCCTACCGGAGTGAAAACTGCAGTCTTCATGGAGCAAAATGATGAAGAAGATAGAGCAGTGAATTGAGAAGGGGAAGGGTGGGAGAGAGTTCAAGGCTAAACAGCAAACACTGCAAGACCTGAGAAAAATCACTACAGCTCTCAGCGCTGCCAGAGTCAGTGGAGGCCAGGGGCTAACACACAGAATCCTTAGGGATGGGAAGGGACCTGAAAAGATCCCCCAGTCCAATCCCCCTGCCACAGCAGGATCACCCAGACCCAGTGGCACAGGAACACAGCCAGGTGGGGCTGGAACGTCTCCAGAGAAGGAGACTCCACAACCCTCCTGAGCAGCTCCTTCCAGGGCTCCAGTACCCAAACTGGGAAGAAGGTCCTGCTGAGATTGAGAGGGAACCTCCTCTGTTCCAGCTTGCACCCAGAAAGCTAGATCTGCTAGCCCTGCCCTGTGGAATGAGCCATCTGCCAGCAAGAGCACAGCTAGACCCTTCCCACTCGACCCTCTCATCTCCAGATCCACTCAGGGCAGTCTCCTGAGGCTCAAAATCCATCCCCTGGCCAGGCGCCCTGTCGGAGGCACAGACCTGCTTACGGAGACAGAGATCTCCAAGAGCTAAAGCTCTGCTCTTTCTCTCCTTGGACAGAACCCAGAAGAGCTGCTTTCACGTTGGACAGTGATAAAGCAGTGGGGTGGCAGCTCTGCGCCCGCAGCCAGCACCAGAGCCAGCTTGGCAGGGCTTCCACATGAGTCACTGGGTGGCTGGAGCAGAGCGTTTCTCCCTTCCTTTGCTCAGCTCAAGGAGGGATAGATAAATAAATCTAAGACTTGTTCCACGTTACAACTGTCTGAACGGTTTATGGTGAAGAAAATCTCTGGCAGGGGCTGTTTTCTCCTCGTGTCTTGTAGCATAAGCTGGAGCAAGCGGCAGAGCAGGCAGATAAGAGAGCCCGGGCTTGTGAGCAGTGGCAGGACAAGGTGAATAGCCAGGCAAGCCTTTAAGGCTCTTTTTATCTCTCTGTAAAGATAGCTGGGACTTGCTAAACAAGCAAGCAAACAAAAACCCCAGCAGGGAAAGGACAGGCTCTCCTTAACACATCCCCGGCTCTCTGCACAGCCAGCAGCACCGCAGTCCCTAGCACAGCCCCCGAGGGGAAAGCCTGCACAGCCAGGGGGTAGCAGAGCTGGGCTGAAGGGCTAAGAATGAAGCAGCCAAGGAGTGGATGGACCCTCCTCAGCAACACCCTCCCTCCCAGCCAGTCCCAGCCACGACACAGCATCCCCAGCCTCCACACAGCATCCCCAGCCTCCACGCTTCCCTCCCCTGCTCCGTCAAGAGGAGGTGGCTGATGCCTCCCAGGGCTCTGAGCAAGAGCTGGTTTAGAGAGGCTGCTGTGATGAGAGTTAAGAAGCAGCTCCCACGCGTTCTGGGGTCCTTACTGAGCAGGAGTTTGTGTGCTGAGCAGCCCTGCCTGACAGGCTCCACAGCCCCAACACTGGTCTGTGTCTGTGCCCTCCACCTGCTGCAGCAGGGACACAGAGAGAGGCTGTTAGGGGAGTTAATTAAATGAGAACCCCCCCCTCCACCCTCTCATTCCCACCTGAGAGGAGTGTCACTCCTAATAGCAGCGTTAACAGCCCGAGCTCAGTTTTACTGGTACAAATGCTCCTGGGAGACGTGCCTGCATCCCTCGGTGGGCTGAGCAGAAGCATCACAAGCATCCTCTCCAGACTAATGAGCTTCCTGGTTTAATTAGCATCCTTGCAACAGGCTGTAGCAGTCACCCCAATGCTGGTGGCATCACCAGCTGCCTGGTGGAACACAGGGCTGCCCACCCCAGCCGTGCACCTGCAGACCCCACACAGAGTAGTTTTACCCCCAGTTCTCCAGCCCCTGACAGACACTGGGAGAGAGACAGACAGAGACCCCCCCTCTGAGACAGAGAAGGAGAAGGATGGAGCCGCAGGTTCTTACCTCAGTGATGCGGGGGTTGGAGCACTTGACGTTGCGGCTGGACCAGTCGAGCCAGGGCTGGGCTGGAGAGGCCGGGCAGTGGGGCCGCAGGGTGCACTTGGCCTCGGCGCTGCACCAGCCGCACTCGAACTTGGGGTCGGCTTTGAGGCAGAGCCCGCAGCTCTCGCGCTGGGCTGCGCACTTGTAGAGGTGCACTGCGGGGAGAGGGGACGGGCGCTCAGGGTGATGCCAGGAGCTGGGATGATCCCGTGCGCTGCAGCTGCCCTCGGGCTCACGACTAAAGGCATGAGCTGGGTTTTGTCTCCAAAGCCAAGGCTGGGCCAGAGGAGCTCATGAGCTGCAGCAGAGCAGGATCTGCCAGGACCACATCTCTGCCTGCAACCCCTTTCCACCTCCCTCCTTTGAGTGACTCAGGAGGCAGCAGGAGCAGCCGTTACCTTTCAGGTCCTCTGGGTTGTCGATAACAAAGTTCCCGTTCCAAACCACAGCGAAGTCCACAGCCAGGTTGCTGATGTCCATCCCATCATAGAGATACTGAGGGGGAGAAGGAGAGGATGGAGAATGAAAGGGCTGGGGAGATGGATCAGGGACTCTCCCAGGAGAAGGAGACTTCTACAACTGTTTTTTAAAGAAGCCATCATTACTCTGTGATTAAGAACAGGCTGGGGGGGTTGAGTCACCACACTTCAACCCTTCATCTCCAGGGTCCTGCGTTGACTCCCTCCTCCTCCTCCCCAGGAAGAGATAATTAAATCAGATCGAGTCCTTGTGAGAGGTAATAGATTAATTATTCCACTCACAGTGGTTGCTCTTGTCAGTCAGGCTGCAGCTTATCAATACAGCCCCTCCAGTTAATCCCACTGGAAGGACTGCTGCCTCCAGGCTATCTTCTCATACAGTCACCAAGCACCCCAGAGTGACTGGGAGCTTAACAATCCCACTGCACGGCCCCAGCTGATGGAGCAGGCAACAGCTGAGGACAAAAGGTAGCTGCTGCAGAGAGATCCTTTCCCAGTCTCTGCTTCAGCCCCATCTAGGGTTGCACTGGCTTAATTGTTCACCTCTATGTGGCCATCGTGTGACTGAGGGAATCAGGGGGCACTGGGTGAGTGCACAGTGTGCTCTGAAATTCCCATTATGCAGTCACAGAATCCCAGAGCAATCCTGGCTGGAAAGGAGCTCCCAGAGCCCCCAGGCCAACCATCCCCACCCCAACAGAACCCCTCCATCCCTGAGAGACTGACAGACACAGCCTGACCCCCTCCCTGCTGCCACTCGAGCAGGGCAGGAAGCACCATGGCTACAGGGTTCTTCAACNGAGCTGGAGAGGGCAGGGAGGTCCCCCCTCAGCCTCCTCTTCTCCCAACTCACCCTGCCCAGCTCCCTCAGCCTCTCCTCACCTGCCTGGTTCTCTCACCCCCTCCTGAGCTGGGTAGCTCTGCTCTGGACCTGTTCCAGCATCTCCAGGTCTCTCCTGTCATGAACCCAGGACTCAAGAGGAAGCCTCCCAAGGGCACAAGAACCCTTCTCCTGCTGCCCCTCTCTTCCTGACCCAGGCCAGGCTGCTGTTGGCATTCTTGGCCACCTGGGCACCAAGGAGGCTTCCAGCTGAATGCGCAGTCAACCGAAACGACTTAACCAGGTGACTGTGGGGAGCTGCCACCCATCTGGGGGACCCTTTTGACCACCTTCCCCACTCTCCTCACCGAGCTGTTCTGGCACTGGACGCTGGAGCTGTTGAAGCGCAGGGCGGGCACGCGGTGGATCACACCCTGGATGCTCAGGACGCACTCGTAGCCACGCTGGCCGGACTGGGGCTGTGGCAGGTTCCTCGCCTTCAGGGTGATGGGTTTCACCTCTCCCACTGGGATCAGGATCTCCTCGGTGGGGGAGAGCTGGGGACAGTCCTGGGATGGGGAATAGTAAAAGAGACAGGGAGGTTACAGTGGTGGCAAGGAGTCCCAAGGGTCTGGGCAGCTCTCAGCCCACCCATCCCAGCAGCAGGGCTGATGTCCCCCAGCACAGGAGCAGTCACCTCTCAGCTCATCCAGGCAGCTGACGGCTAAGAGCAGAAATAAAGACACCCCCTTACAGCCTCCTGCTCTGGGACTGGTGCTGACTGTCTGCTCAAAGAACATCTGGGGGACAAACCGAGGGCATCCACCCCGCTCTGAGCCTGCCCTGGGTTTTATCAGCCCCCCCAGCTCTGCTGCTCAGGAGCACTCCCTCACTTCATCCACTGGGATGGGCAGCACAGAGACAACGGCTCTGGAGGTCAGAAGCATTTACGTTCCAGTTAGCTCCAGTTTGCTTTGATCTAAAGGAACTGGGTGCCTGAGAACCTGTAAGTACCTGACACTAAATTATTCATCGGAGCTAAAGCAGAAGTTGCAGGGGAAATAAAAACCCGACTGACATCTCCCTTCCCTTCTGCCAAATCCCAGACTGGCGTCCCGAGCCCTCTGCTACCCTGCCCAGGAATGAAAGCAGATCACCCAAAAGCCTCAGCCTCACCCTCCCCAGGCTCCTTCCTGCTGGCTCTTGTTCAGCTGAGTGTCACTCACTCCACAGCCCCCCTGGGCAGCCCCTTCCAGGGCTCCGGGACCCTCTCTGGGAAGAAGGTCCTGCTGAGATTGAGAGGGAACCTCCTCTGTTCCAGCTGGCACCCAGTGCCCCTTGTCCTGTCCCCAGATGCCCTTGAGCAGAGCCTGGCTCCATCCTCCTGACACCCACCCCTCACAGATTCAGAGACAGCAATGAGGTCCCCCCTCAGCCTCCTCTTCTCCCAGCTCCAGAGCCCCAGCTCCCTCAGCCTCTCCTCAGCAGGGAGCTGCTCTCCTCCCTTCATCCTCTTCGTTGCTCTGTGCTGGACACCCTGCAACAGCTCTGTGTCCTTCTGGAGCTGAGAGGCCCAGCACTGGACACAGCACTGCAGATGGGGTCTCACCAGTGCAGAGTAGAGGGGGAGCAGAACCTCTCTGGATCTGCTAACCACCCCCTTCTGATCCCCCCCAGGATGCTGTTGACCCTCACTCCATGGGATCTCGTGATGAGCTGGGAAGCAGCTGGCAGCAGCAGTGCTGCTCCATGGCTGTGGCAAAGGTCCCTTCACAGTGGGGAATAACAGGACCACCCCCAGTTAGAAGGGCTGGGGGGCTGCATTCTGCCCCTTCCCCACACCAGTGCCAGGGAAAGCATCTACGAAATCCCCCAGAACAGGCAAGCTGCAGCCAGAGGAAGACACAATCTGTCCTGTAATCAGTTTACTTTGGTTTTTAATTCATGAGGAGTAAATCCTGCAGCGAGTGGAGAGGCCAGGACTGCCTCACCGCTCTGAACAAACACGCTGAATCCTCTCATTATCCCCCTTGACTTCTGCACCCCGGAATAAACAGGAATCAAAGAGATGTGTGTGAGCAGCACCGGCTCTCCAGGAATATTCCGTGTTATCAAGCATCACCCCACACGATTTACACAGCTATTTTATGCTTCTCCGAGGCTTTTTTAGCCTTTAAAGGGTCTGAGGTCTATAAATACCTTAAAGAGCCTCGACACGCATCTGCCTCTGGAGCAGAGCTGAGCACCCAGGGTTATTATTTGTGTTCAACAGAGCAGCTTTAGTAGGTCAACCCTTCTGGCTCTTATTTGTTAGAAGAAAAAAAGAAGCCCAGATGCTGCCTGGAAATGGCCGGCGTTTCCTTTCGACCGAGGGATTCAGCCCCGAATGGAAGAAGATAGAAAGGGGTTGTGCTTTTCAGCTCCAAGAAAAGCCATCCCTCCGCCTGCTCCAGCTGTAAAGGTAACCGGCTCTGGCACGGCAAGGCAACCCCTGGCCCCTGCTTGTGCTCCCAATGATGTAGATTACGGTGGCCGTCACTCACGGAGAGCCGGGAGCCCCCGCGAAGGAGAGAGGAGCCGCCTGGCTCCTTAGAAACCAAAGGCAGCCCCAGCCAGGCTTCGCTCAGTGCTCTGAATTCCATCCCTCTGCCCCTTTGTCCTGGGCTCTGGGCTGTAACCGGGCTCCTCGCCACCCCGCTCCACCAGGAAGGGTGGAGAATCCCTCAAGAGCCCTCTGTGTAGAAGGAGTGAGGGTAGGGGCGATTCCCTTGGGCACAAGCAGAGCATGGGGGGGCATCCCCTCTGCCCCCACAGCAGCTCCATCCTGCCAAGCAGTCGCAGGAGGCAGCCCAGAGCCCGCATGTGGCTCCGCGCGGCATCTGTGGCCCTGATGCAGCATCTCACACGTGGAAATGGCATTATCTGCACGCAGTGGACATCAAAGAGGGACGAGATCCCACAGTCTGGGACACTAATAGGATTTATCCGGTTGTAGCTCTGCCCTGGGATGGGGCGAGCGGCTGTATTTATGCATCTCCAGTCCTCCTCAGCTGCCTGCGTGGTGGCTGCTGCCTTGAGCCAGCACCTTCCACAGACAAATGATGCCTTGGGCTAAGGAAGGGCTGAGAAAACCAGTGGCTTGTTAACTCCTGGAGAACTGGTCACCTTGAAGCAGCAGCCTCGGGAGTCGGGTTTGCCCTACGGCATCAGGTGAGGAGATGAGGAAGAGCCAGCTCAGTCACAGAATCATCAAGGTTGTGAAGGACTTCAAGGTCACCAGGTCCAACCTCTGACCACCCCATCTCCTCAAACCCCCTGGCTGCTCGGTTGTTGAACCCCTCCAGGGATGGTGCCTCTACCCCCTCCCTGGGCAGCCTGTGCCAAGGCCTCCCTGCTCTCTGAGAAGATGTTTTTCCCAGTCCTGGGTGACAGCTCTGCTCTAAAGGCTGTGAAGGATCCGCATTGACCTACCAACCCCCCCAGACTGACCACCCTTCTGCAACACACGATGCCAAGCAGAGCTCTGCCAGCCCCTGTGCAGCCCTCCTGCACAGCACAGACGTGGGTATCGCTCACCGATGGCATCACCAGCCACACATTGTCCTCTCTCCATTATCCCATCCACTGCTGAGCTCTGCCCTTTGGTCTCAGTCAACAATTCCCATGGGAGGGCAGACAGACAGAGACACAGAGAGAGAGAGGAGGAGAGAGAGGAAAGCTTGTTCTCTTGGTTGTGTTTTTAGGGAGAGCATTTAGCTCAGTCAATACAGCCAGGACACCGCGAGGAGCGAGTGCACTGCCCAGAAACAGGGGGTTTCTTCCTTTCTTTCCCCTGTCCCCTTGTGAAGTGGCTGAGCCTTTGAGCTCCTTTCCCTTCTCAAGACAGACAACTCCTGGGAGCATCAAAGGGAGCTCGCTGCGCACCGAACCCCACCGGGACACAGATTCTGATGGGCCAGGAGTAAAAGGGAATATTCAAGAGATTTCCTCTTCAATTAAATAGAAAGGCACAGGAGAGAAACAAACGCCAGCCCCGTGTGAACACGGGCGGCAACGGTACGGGAGCGCAGGCACACGCTACCCAAAGTAGGGCAGCACGTGCTGGCACTGGTACCGCTGCCATGGTTCTGGGCCACAGCTCCAGCCCTCTGCCAGCAAGGGAGCGATGCTGGTGAGCACCACTGTTTTCAGAGACTCACAGAGTCAGTCAGGTGGGAAGAGACCTCTGAGATCCCCCAGTCCAACCCATAGCCCAGTCCCACCAAGGTCACCGCCACCAGCCCAGAGGTCTCAGCACCGCAGCTAAAGGGTCTGTAAACCCCTCCAGGGATGGAGACTCAGCCCCCTCCCTGGACAGCCTGTTCCAGCCCCTGCCTGCTCCTTCAGAGAGAGGACGCAGCCTGATGCCCAGCCTAACCCTCCCCTGAGGCCGGGCCCTCTTGTTCTGGCACTGATGACCTGTGAGGAGAGAGCAGCACCCCCCTCTCCACCGTCCTGTAGAGGGTGATGAGGTCTCCCCTCAGCCTCCTCCTCTCCAGGGTGAGCAGCCCCAGCTCTCTCAGCCTCTCCTCAGACTTTTGCTGCTCCATCAGGCTGTGACACAATGAGAACACTGAGACCTGAACTGCTTGAAGAGAGGAAACCTCTTTCTGGGGGGTTCACTTGGTGTCTCCTGTCAGCCAGAGCGAAATGCCCCTGGGCAAGCGAGAGGAGGTCCATTTGCCTTAAAGAACCAAACCAAGAGGGATCTGGTGGCTGCTTTGGCCAGGGAGCTCAGAGCCTGGGGAACTCGGGAGGAACAGCACGTCATCCGTATCGCTGTCACAGCCCTTATCAAGCAGGATAGGTGGGCGATATCACACAGCATCCCCCAGCGAGCAGTGAGCAGCTCTCTACGAGAGGGAGATGATCCCGGGAGCTCTTTGGAGACACCACGGTCCTGTGATCCCAGCAGGAACTGGAAGAGATACCATCTCCTCCAGTCGCTCCCTCCCTGTGATCTCAGGGAAGCCCTGTGCGTTCCCAGGAGAACAGCAGAGATAATGGGATGGTCCCTACTTTACCAGAGACTTCTCAAACCCTTCAGGGTTGAAGACCTATAAAACCATGAGGAATTGCAGTTGTACAGCCCGGGAGGACAGCGATGCTTTGAGCGTGAAGGAGAACCCCCTCCCCATCACTCTGGAGGAGGCAAAGCAAAAGGGTTTTGCTTCCTCTTGTTAAGTTGAAAGGAACCTTCTTGCCTTTGAACTGGACTGAGAAAGCTTTCGCTCTGTCCCCAGGGTGGATGTTTCTCTTGGACAACCATTCCCAGCGCTTTGAGGCTCTGCCTGAGCAATCCTCCCCATCCCTCACAGCAGGCAGAGCCTGTTCCCTGTTCCCGTTTGGTCCCCCATTTGCTCCCAGTTCCCCCCTGGCTGCTGGAGATCCCTGCTGAGGGAGGTGCTCATCCAGGTCACCACCAGTCCTCATCTGGTACCTGCGTGCCACCCTGCAGCCTCTGCACCAGAGAGACCCAGGAGTTCAGCTTCACGTTGCTGGTTCAGCAGCAGCCTGGCAGCCTCAGTCCCTCTTCCCTGAGGAGCTCTGCTCTCCTGACCGATCTCCTCTGCTCCATGGGCGTTGCTCACCGAGTCTCTCTTGATGCCATCTAACCTGACTCTCCTTTCTTTCTCTACTCTGTCAGTCGGCGCTGCTGCCTCTCCCTCTTTCTGAGGCACTCGGGGTTTTCAAAGCACCTTTTAAACCCTTTATTTCCTCACAGCTTTAGGACCTTCAGCCACACTGGGGGCTACAGAGCATCCCAGGGTGAAGACCAGGACCCTCCAGCATCACAGGCTCTATCTGCCCTGTGCTAGGTGACTCAGGTGCAGACAGCAGCATGGGAGCCAGACCACGGGTGCAGAGACCCCACACCAAGGGGTTGGTGGTACCCTCTGAGCAGGAATTTGTGCCAGCAAACCCCTTTCCTCTCTGGGTCTCTCCACCTCGGGACACGCAGAAGACCTGGCAGAGGTGCTAACGGGCTGTGCCTCCTTCCAACCCTTAAAAGCATCTTTGGACTTGAGCCTCACATCTTCTATTGACTGCAAAGAGAGAGAGAGATCCTGGTCCACAGTGCTGGAAGCAGAATGGATTCTCTTTTCCAAAGCCTGGGGCTGCTCACCTCTCTAATTCCCTGCTTAGCCGGTCTGCAGCACAGCTCCTGCCATCAGTTTGGGACCTGCCAGCACAACACACTGAGTGACTCTTGCTGAGAGCTCTGCACCAGCGCAGAGAAGAGCTGGGAGGAGGCTTTGAGACCCCAGAAGGAAAATCCTCCAGCAATTCCAGTTACTATTGAACCCGAGCACATCCACGTGTGAGAGGGGGGACCAGGTGTGATGCTCAGCTCAAGTCAGAATCACAGAATCACAGGATAATCCTGGTGGGAAGGAGCTCCCAGAGCCCCCAGTCCAGCCATCNAGCTGCAGAGCAGTGCCCCTGCTGCTGTCAGCAGGCACCAAGGAGCAGAGGCCAACAGCCACCCCTCCACAGCCTCCCTGCAGGGAGCTGGAGAGGGCAGGGAGGTCCCCCCTCAGCCTCCTCTTCTCCCAACTCACCCTGCCCAGCTCCCTCAGCCTCTCCTCCCCTGCCTGGTTCTCTCACCCCCTCCCGAGCTGGGTAGCTCTGCTCTGGACCCCTTCCAGCAGCAGCTGAGCCAACACCTCCTCTCTGCTCTCCTTCAAAGCTTCACCCTCATCAGCCACGAGAGGAGCCCCGACCCCAGAAGCTCAACCCCGCTCACACAAGCGCTGGTGACAGTCACGGTCCCGCAGACAGGCAGAGAAGGAGGTGAAAGCCTGTTCACGCTACCTCAGAGACGTTGATCCGTCCCTCCTGGAAGGAGCACGTGGTGGGGTCGTGGGTGCAGAGGTTGCGGTACTTGCACCAGTGGCAGCGGAACGCACTGTTCACACAGGACAGGCACCTGAGGGGAGACAGGAGCAGTTATAGGGAGATGGAGCACCTCGGGATGCTGAGGCTCTGCATCCCTCAGGGGTTATCCCACTGCTTTGGAGGGATGCAGTGATAACAACACAAGGGAGTTGTTTGAGGAAGCCAAGGGATGCTCGACGGGCTGGGTACCACTGCACCTCGTGGCACTGGGGTAGAGTAAAGCAAAGCCAGCAGAACTCTGGCTTTTAGCTCCCAGAGAGCAGAAATCAAGGCAAATCGGGCAAAAATGGGATGGCTCGGGAATGCTTCAAGCCAGCAGGAACACTCCTGCTTGGCCCTGGAGAACAGGGAGCCCAGCGAGCGCTTTGCAGCCCCTCTGGAGAAGACACGGACTGTTGATGAAATGGTTTTGAAAGAACCCAGACGTGGGGTGGCCCAGCTGCCAACCAACTGGCTGGGTGGTTTTTAGTCCTCATTAAGCGGCTGCCAGCGAGACGCAGGGTCCATGACAGCTGCTAATATCTGCAGGAACCACCTCCTCCATCTCCCTGGCCAGCAACCCCCATCCTCCCCCCCTCCTCCAGGCCACGTGGCAGTGGTTTGGTGACCGTCTGCTGGCACCAGGATGAGCTGTGCCCCTGGGCTCCAGCTCCATGGCACAACCTGCAGCGCCAGATCCCGTGGGGGAACAGGCAGTGCCCGGGGTCAGAGCACACAGCTGAGCGTTGCCAGGGAGGCAGAAGCGTGGCCTCAGGCAGGAAAAGCCTGGAAAATGAGGAAAACGTTTTCCCTCCTCCAGGCTGAGGGTTTCTTGCCAGCTGGGCAGGGGGCACGCACTCCTCATCCACTGCTGCTGCTGCCACACAGCCACAAAGGGCATGGCTGCTCCCCCAGGCTCCTTCATCATTGCGATGATGATCAATCAACAGAGACCTCAGGGTCTGCCTTCTGCTCTGGCTGAGTCCTGTGCTCCTTCCCCCCTCTCTGCAGGCAGTGATCCGTTCCTGCCAGGCTGCCCAGTGCCCACCTTGAACTCAGTGGGAATGAGCCCGGTGTGATGGTGTAGGTGCTGCAGGATTTAGCTCCACGGTTGCACTTCATGTCCAGACACAAACTGCTGGGCAGGCTGGGTCACACAGAGCTGCATGACAGCCCAGAGGAGCTGCATTGCCTCTCCTGCTCCCAACCTCGGTTCCTAACATGCAAACAGGGGTCCCCGTGATGCCATCCCTCACGCAAACTAGAAGCCACAGGAAAGGCAGCAGTGGACTCACTGGAGCAACTGCAAGAGACTGGGGGCTGCACAGAGACGTGAGGATGGGCTTGTGCACAGGGACCACTGGGGTGATAGGCACAGACTACCATGAGAGGCAGCACCGGGGGCTGAAGGACTCTCAGGGCTTCTTTCATCCTGGGCTCAACCCAAAATTCAGGCAAGAATGGAGCTCAAGCTGCAGCCAGCGCAGCCGCCAGCACCCACAGCCCTCCTCCAGGAGCAGCAGTGAAGGCATCGTAGGTTGAGGCTTTAAACCCAGTGCAGAGAGGTTGGAAATGACCCTGCGCTGGCTCTTCCTGACTCCCAGCAGCCAGCTCAAGCAGCACCCGGGTAGCAGCCAGCACCCACCTGCCCACTGCCCACATCCCACCTCCCCTGGACCTTCTGCTCTGCCTCCACCGCTGCCTGTGAAGACATCCCAGCTCGAGCAGCTTGGGGGCACCAGCAGGTTGAGGTTTTCTCCAGGCTGGCTCCTCCCGTGCCTCACAAGGCAGAAAACGCCCCAGGAGCACCCAGAGATGTTCAGAGAGGACAGGGACTGGTGGGTACCCCCTTCCACCCACCGTGGTACCTCCTGAACCATCCATCCCCCAGCCCCTTTCTCTTTCCAACCAGAGCTTCTGCTTGGGGATGGGGAGAGCACTATCACAGCTGGTGGGCACTGCAGTTGTAGAACTTGAACTCGGTGCTGACAAAGGTCCTTCCCGTCTCCCGTGACTTCAGCTGCAGCACCACGCCGAACCAGTCTGGGGATGCAAAGCAGAGCCCATCAGTGCCCCCACCAGCAACGCGGGGAGTGGGGCAGACACAGGGGCACCTGCTCCCCACCTGCCAGCAGGCAGAGCATCTCTTGGGGGGGCAGCAGGGGGAGTTCACACCGCTCTCAACCCCCTGCACCCCCATCCATCAGGAGCCCTCACCCACAGTGAATCTGCAGCAGCTCCCCAGGCTGGGGCTGAGCCTCCCCCCCTTGCTGGACCCTGCCCTCGAGCACCCAGGGGTGCTGGGCTGGCTCAGGCAGCACCTCCAAATCAAACCAGCCTTCATGGCAAAACCCACTGCAGGGTCCAAACGCTGCCTTGGGCCACTGCTGGAATGGTTTGGGCATCTCACTCTGTTCCCTAAGGGGTTCTGTCTGCTAAACCCTCTAATTCAGTCGATTCCCAAGCCCAGAATAGGGGACAATGCTGGAATTAGTGAGGCTCTTCAGGAGCCTCAGCACCGGGTTAATCAGGAGCAGATTTCTCCCCCAGAGCTGCTCTGAGTCTATGGGAGCCCCACAACCACGGCAGCTCCTGGCCCCTGCGTTCACCGAGTCTCAGGCTGCATCTTGGGAGCACAGGGCGATCAGCAGGGGGACGGGGCAGACGCCTGGAAGGGTGTCAGGGGCGAGGGGAAGAGGAAATGTGATGGTGGGGACAGTAAGGAAGCAGCAACCCAGAGATCAGGGCTGAGAAACAGAAACCACAGCCACCTACTGCTGGGGGCTGAGCCAGGTGGAGAGAGGGGGACAGGCTCATCCTTCCAGGTTCCACCTGGTGGGATGAGGCTGAGAGCTCCCGTCCCACTCGTGGGGTGAGGACAGGCAGCTCCTGGGCAGGTTTTAAGGATGGCAGGATATTTAGCTCCTTCCTCAGGCTCAGTGATCCCCTCCAGGAGGATGAATTTCCCCATCAGGGGGTCTGCTCAGCCAGCAGAGAGTCCCAACCCTTCTCGTCCCATTGTGGTGGCACCGATGCTGCTGAGCAGCAACCCGTTACTCACCCTGATCCACGGGTATGGCTGGGACATCTTTCGCTGCTGGTGAAACACAGACCACCCGGCTGCCCGACACCTGCCCCTCCACCTCCGTCAGGTTCCCGAAGAGACAGGTGACCCCGGCTGTCAGGTCCGGAGCGTCGCTCACCTGGAGGCTGAGCTGGGGTCAGGTTGAGAGAGGGGAAGGGTGGGAGAGGTGAAACAGACAGCAACCCCATCAGCAGGCAGAGCTGCCCCAGTTCCTTTTGCTTGCAGGACCCGGCCTGGCCCTTCTCGATTGCCCTCCTGCCTGCAGGAGGTGCCCAGCTGCCCTTTCATGGGAAGCAGAGGAGGACAAATTGAGCCGAGGATGCAGGCTCTGCAGGGGCTCAGAAATGCCCTCCTGAGCCTCAGGGCACTGCAGCTCAGCAGAGGTGGCAGTGGCAGCTTCGTGTCCCCCTGGGTAGCTCTGCAGAAGCACTGACCCCCTCAATGCCCCCAGCAGGAACCTGTGGCAGCAGTAGCACAGGTTGCCTCATGCAGGACAAGCAGCAGGGACTCACAACAGCCCAAATCACCCTCCCTGTGCTGCTGTGACACCCTACTGGAGAGGATCATAGAACCACTGAGGTGGTGGCTCAGCAAGTCATAGAATCCTAGGATAGGACCTCCACAGGGCACCCAGTCCAACACCCTGCACCCAGCAGGGCCAGCACTCCCCAGCCCAGGGTGCCCAGAGCCCCAGCCAGCCTGAGCTTGAATGGCTCCAGGGATGGAGCAGCCTGGTCCAGGGCTCCCCCAGCCTCAGCTCCCAGCCCTGGTTCCTCCTGTCCAGCCTCCCTCTGCCCTTTTCCAGCTTCAACCCAGGACCCCTCATCCTGTTGTTCCCTGTCCTTGGGAACAGCCCTCCCCAGCCCTCTGACAGCCCAGTTCAGGGACTGGAAGAGTCCAGCCTTGTCCCCCAGCATCACACCTACACATCACATCACTATCTCTGGGAGAGGAGAATCCACCTCTCCCCTGGGCAGCCAGGCCAGCGCTCAGAGACAGCCCTGCCCCGGGCAGGACGAGCAATGCCCACTGACCCCATCGCCACTGGGGGCTGAGTGGCCCCCTGACAGCTCTTCACGTGCTGGCAGAGAGTGGGAAGGGGCTGTGGCCAAGCCAGCTGCTTGGGGGGTGCTGGGGGGCTCCGAGGGCAACAGCTGGGATGCTTCAGGCAGCCCAGCCCGAGCTCAGCTCACAGATGAGGGTTTTGGGAACAAAGCCTCCCCTTTCAGCAGCCAGTGAAACCAGACCGAGAGAAATGTGAGCTGAGGCCCTTGGGGAAGAGGAATGTGTCTGTGCCACCCCCAGCTCGGGTGACCCCTTCCCCACCCCAGCCCCTCGGCGAGCCTGACCTCATGAGAAAACAGTTGTGCCAAGGGGAAGGGGGAAAGGCTGGAGAAGACAGGGATCACTGGGAAGCAGAGATGGGCTGGAAATGCCTCCCCCATGCATGCACCCACCTGCCCGCAAGCACCTACCGGGAGGCTGTGCTGGGACACGGAGATGCTGCTGGGCTGCACTGTGACGCTCAGGCACTGCCCGATGCTGCCTGCGAAGCGGTTGGGCTCCTCTGCTCGCTCACAGCTGTCCCTCGGGGAACACCTGCCACACAGGACACCAAGTCAGAGCATCATCAGTACCCGGGCGTCGTGTGGAACAGCTTGAGGAGCTACAGCTGCCCAGGGGTGAGCTGAAAGGATTGGAGGGCACCTGGAAAGATCACCCAGTCCAGTCCCCCTGCCACAGCAGGAGCCCCTCGACCCAGGGGCACAGGAACAGCCCAGGAGGGTTTGAAACAGCTCCAGAGAAGGAGACTCCACAACCCCCCTGGGCAGCCCCTGCCAGGGCTCTGGCACCCTCATGGGGAAGAAGCTGCTTCTCCTCTTGATGTGGAACCTCCTCTGTTCCAGCTGACACCTGGTGCCCCTTGTCCTGGCATTGGGTGCCCCTGAGCAGAGCCTGGCTCCTTCCTCCTGACCCCAACTCTTTCCCTCTTGAGCAACAGTCATGGGGTCCCCCCTCAGGCTCCTTTTTTCCCAGATCCCTCAGCCTTTCCTCGGCAGGGAGTGGAATCACGATGCTCCCAGCAGGCAGAGGAGCCCCCCACTAGGAACCCAAGGAACAACCAGCGTTTCAAACTGGCTGTCGGGGGCTGCAGCACTGACACCCCCCTGCGATCTTCCCCCCGCTGTCATCGGGGGAAAAGCCTCTTCCTCTCCCCCAGCTCCCCAGGGAGCAGATGACACCGTGGCCTTTCGGAACGAACAGCCTTAACAAGCTCTCAGCAAACTCCATCACTTCTCACTCAGCGCCCGTGTCAGACCCGGTTTCAGACGGTGATGCAAAGGTCAGGGGACCGAGACGCTGTCACCAGCCCCTCCAGCCCCCCACCAGGTCCCCCCTGACAGTTCCTCCCCAAAGTGCTCCTTGAATTCACAAGGTGCCTCTGTCAAGCCGCCTGGTTTCCCGGTTCCCCCACGGAGCAGCTCCCAAACACCCCCAACGCCCCCCACCTCCGCGGGGCCAGAGCGATGCTGCGGAGTCGGAGCTCTGCAGAGCTCACGGGGGCCTGGTGTGACACCAGTGCTTCCCACTCCAAAGCTGCACTAGCACCCTCACCACCAGACCGCTGGCTTTTGGAAAGCAGGACTCACCCCATCCCAACCCCCCGGGGGGACCTCTCCTCTCCTCTCCTCTCTGCGGGAGTTTTGAGGAGGGGGGGTTAGGGGGAGTCAAATGGAGCTGGATATGAACTGCCAGAGGAAGAATTACTGAGGTTTAAGTGACTCTGTGAGACAGCTTTAACATGAGCTCTCGACTGGAGCCTTTATCTCATTGACTCGCTGCAACGGCTCTTTTCTATCCAACTATTTATGGCAGCAGCCCTAACAGAGATAAATAGGGCTGGAGACAATAACGCGCTCGCAGAGAGCAGCGTACGGGAGTCCTGCAGGTCTGAGATCCCACTGGGCTGAAGAGACTCTTTACCAATCTCCTCCAGGTCTCTGCTTGTTCCTGAAGCGCTGCTCATTTGAGAGGAGCAGAGAGGCTCCTGCTCTTACATGGCAGGGACTGAGCAGGGTCAGCCATCGCTGCTGCACCACGTGCTGGGTGGGCAGAGCTCGTCTGCAGAAGAATCATAGAATCCTAGGATCCTTAGGGATGGGGAGGGACCTGGAAAGATCATCCAGCCCCCCTGCCACAGCAGCATCACCCAGACCCAGTGGCACAGGAACACAGCCAGGTGGGGCTGGAACATCTCCAGAGAAGG
>VZRI01011306.1:225864-268340 GCA_013397515.1 Upupa epops
CCATCCATCCATCCATCCATCCATCCATCCTTCCATCCATCCGTCCATCCATCCATCCATCCATCCATCCTTCCATCCATCCATCCATCCATCCATCCATCCATCTCACCCCACAACCTGTTCAGCCCCCTCACACACCATCTACAATCCTTCTGCTGTTCCTGTCTCCCCGACAGCCCTGGGCCAGTGTGGCCAGGCTCTCAGCTAAGCCTCTGGCCACTGCAGAACCCACTTTCCCACTGAATCCTTAGGGATGGGAAGGGACCTGGAAAGATCACCCAGTCCAATCCCCCTGCCACAGCAGCATCACCCAGACCCAGTGGCACAGGAACACAGCCAGGTGGGTCTTGCTCCTTTACAGGGCATGGAGACCCCCTGAGCTGCCCAGGGGGGTCTTGGCACCCCCAGAACACAGAGGCTACAGCAACAATGGGAAGAAACAACTGGATCTCAATCCACAGCTGAGGGTTCAGTCCAACCTCACTGGTCCAAGCTGCCAGCCACTCTCTTCTCCTTTACAGATTGAACGACCCCCCCCTTTATGCCCCTCACCCTTTTAACCAGCCCTCGGAGCACCCTGCTCTGGGCTGTAACCCTTCAGCTGAGCAGAGGAGCAGCTGGTCCCCTTGCAGGAGGGCCAGGTGAGGGCTAGAGGAGAAGGATGACAAATGCAGCAAAAACACTGCAGCTCTCGGGGCCTCTGAACAGGTCAGACAGAGGCTCCAGGAGCAGCGAGATAACCTCGGTTATTGACAGCGTGAGGCAAACAGAGAAGAGAAGATCATTGCTCCAAGCAGGTGAGGGATGCGCAGACACTCGGGAGGGAGGGTGGAGGAATGCTGTCAGGGGAAGAAACTCTTGTTGGGAAGAGGGTGATGCAGAAATGTCACTGCCAAAAGGGCAGAGGAAATGACGCTTTCCTCCCCTCTTGACATCGAGGGTTTTCTGTCTGTAAAATGAAGATAACAACCTTTACCTGCATCCCAGCTGGGTTACGGAGGTTGGGTTCATTAGCATTAGGAAAAGCACTCGGTGATCCTTGCAGAGGAGCTGCTGCAGGAGGCTGAGGAGCAGCAGCAAATGCGACCCCCTCTCCCTGATACCTGCTGCCCCATCCCTTCAGCCACACAGCTCAGCAGCATCCAGCACCTCAAGGGCACTGTCGCAGGGGAGAAGATGCTCTCAGACCTCCCTGCAGCACCCCAAGACCTGCACTCAGCCCAGGTGCTGAGCAGAGTACATGCCCTTCTCTTGCATCCCTGTGCCCTCGCTGTCAGAGAGCTGCGGTGGCTGTTGTCCCAGCCGCTGCCCCGAGGGAAGAGCCAAAGGGACGGGAGCCACTAGGGATGGAAATCACTGCTTCTGACAAAGCTGCAGTGACAGGGCAGAGCAGGGGACACAGCTGCACATATGGCCAGGCCCTTCTGAACGGGAAGATGCTAACAAAAATTAACCAAGAGATGCCAGGAGCCCGTGCCCCACGGGGGCTGTCTGCTGACAGGGGTCACTGTGCCCCTGCCCCAGCCCCTGCCCGTGTGCAGCCCGCAGGATGCTCAGGGTTGGGGTCAGACAGGATCCCCTGGCATCTCCCCACGGGAGGCAACAGAATCTCTTTGGCTGGAAGGGACCTTTCAGAGCACCAAGTCCAAGCACTGCCAGGTCATCCCCAACCTCTGTCCCTTAGCTCTAGGTCTTTAAACCCCTCCAGGACCGGGTTCTCCAGCACTGCTCTGGGCAGCCAACTACCCTCTCAGTGCAGATATTCTTCCCAACAGCCAGCCTGAACGTAGCTGCCTCTGTTTCCTGCTCTCTGCAAACCAAGGGAGCCGTGGGGAGCCAGTCTGCACCCCGAAGCCCACGGGTCCCGAATCCAGGCCGGATTTGTGGAGGAGCTGAAAATCCCCGCTGCAGCACCTGCTCCTCAGGCAAAAGGCCAAGCGCTGCTGCGGGGTCCCTGAACTCTGCCTCCTCCCCACTTCCATGCCTTTATCGGGGCTGCTCTGCAAGCTGGCACACGGCCGGAGGGATTTCTATTCCTCTCCTCCAGCCTCCTCGAGGCTTTCCCCCGCCTCCCCCGAGCTGGTGGTCCCCTTCCGCCCTAGGAAGCGGTGGTTGTTATGGCAAGGGAGAGAGAGGAAGGACGCGGACACCTCCTGAATGCAGAGAGGGTTTCCTGGAGCTCCCCTGAGAAAATAACCCCCCTATCACCAACCCACCAGCTCTTTGTGCCTGTGGATGTGGGTGAGGGGCTGCCAGAGGGCTGCCAGCTCTGCCCCACAGACCCTCTGACCCTTCCCTCCCTGTGGCTGTATCCCCATGCATTTAGTAGAGCTTGGTGCTCTGCTCCCTTCCAGGGCTGCCACCCCCCTGAAAGCAAACGTCCCACTCAGAGGGTCGAGTCCACTCTCCCCCCCAAAAATCCCCCTTAATAGGGAGGGATTTGCAGCCCCGGGCCAGCAGCAGCACAAACCCTTCGCCCCCAGGCATTGAAATCCTGCTCCCATCACATCCACGGTACCTCCTCTGCTCCTAAAGCAGGACTGTGCTTTCCTCTACCTCTCCCCGAGAGGGGTTTTGGATGGATGATTGCAGGACCTTCAAGCTCATCCCCTTTCACAACGGGAGCTGCCTGGAGCCTCCGCAAACTACTCTTGCAGCTCGAACGCAGGGGCCGCAGCCGGACTCACGTGTGGTGGAGGGCGCACCAGCCGCAGTGGGGGTCCCCCGAGCTCAGGCACTCCCCGCACGTCGTGTACTGCTCACAAGACTCCACGGGCACCCGGGACACCTGCAAGGGAAGCAGAAAAAAGCGTGGGCTCAGGGCTCTGCTCAGCACAGCGGGCAGGGAAAAGAGAGCAGCTCCAGGTCCTGCTCTGCCAGCCGGAGTCGAGTCACACCACAGCGATGCGCAGGCTGCTCCAACACCCAGGCAGATGTCAGCCACGGCGAGGAAGCAGCAGGGAGCGAGTTAGGAAGTCACCCCATCCCTTGGGAACGGCCACTCTGTGACTGAGTGCACCACCCAGAGCCTGGATGGAGTCCCAACACCAGCACCAGCTCCCCAGCACCCCTCAACCTCTTGACCCAGAGATGCTGCTGCAGAGAAGGCTGCATCTTCTCCCTGACGTGCAGTTTGCCAGGGTGCATCTGCCAGAGGGGAAGCTGTTTTTGGGGAGGAAAACGGTCAGGGAATCAAGTTCCCTGGGACTTTGAGGGCTGGCAGCTCATCTAGCCTACGAGGGTATCACACGAGTGCTGCTGCTCCACCACCCTGAGCCCTGCCAGCTCCAGCATGAATGTGGCTGCCCAGCGAATGATCCTGCGGTAGCCACCTGCCTCTCCCACGGGAGAGATGCTGCAGCAGAAGAGAGAAGGAAGCAGTGAGGGACCATCAACCCAGCTGGCTGCAGCAAACCCCGTCCTGTGCCTACTGCACACGAGGACGGTGCCTGTGTGACACCGCAGCGGAACGCTGCCCCGACCCCTTCGGCAGCTCTGAAAGCCCTGGAGGCTCCAGGCTCACACCAGGCTTTAAGCACGGGTCAGTGCTTCACTCACTCCTGTGACCCACTCCTCACCCCCTCCGGTGGGCACAGCACGTTGGCATCTGCCTGGTGAGAGAGGCTGAGGGAGCTGGGGCTGTTCAGCTGGAGAAGAGGAGCCTGAGGGGGGACCCCATGAATGGGAAGGGTGGGGGTCAGGAGGATGGAGCCAGGCTCTGCTCAGCATGGTCCAGGGACAGGACAGGGGGCAGTGGGGACAGGCTGGAGCAGAGGAGGCTCCATGGAGACAGCAGGACAGACCCTGTGAGGGTGACAGAGCCCTGGCCCAGGCTGCCCAGAGAGGCTGTGGAGTCTCCTGCTCTGGAGATGCTCAACCCCCCCTGGGCTGTTCCTGTGGGACCTGCTCTGGGGGACCCTGCTCTGGCAGGGGGGTTGGACTGGGTGACCTTTCCAGGTCTCCTCCAACACTCTACAACTCCGTGATGTCCCTCCCCAACGCTCTCTCCAGCTCTGCTGATTTCACCCCCCTCTGTCCACAGGCCATCGGTAGCCGCAGTCGCTGGGCAGAGCGATGCCCGTGACCGGCTGCAAATTCAAAGGGCAGGCGGCAGGGCCCTGGCTCTGTCCGTCACAACAGCGCCCGGCTCGCAGCAGCTGGGGCGCGGGGGGTGAAAGGAGCAGTGTCTCAGCCAACAAGGGCCACTTTCACGCCAAGTGCTGTTGACACAGTGAGAGAACCCAGTTCCTCTCTCGACACCGCACCAATAGGGCTGCTATTCTTCTGCTTTCCTCAGCCCTACTCGACAGCTTTTTCCTCAAACAACACCAATTTGAGAGGGGCTGAGTGGGGAGGGAGAGAGGGGCTGGGGCACGGAGGGTTCCTCGCTGAAGTGAAGGCAACGGGATGGGGACTCTGCTCAGGATGGGGAATGGGAACAGCAGAGCGGCTCTATGGATGGAGCTGAGCGATGCAACAGGCACAACCAGGCAGGGGGTCCAGCCTGTGCAGAGATCCAGCCCCCGGAGAATTCCAGCCCCTGGAGATGTAGTGGCACTCAGCAGCCCCCCGTGGGAGTCACCAGCCGCCGCAGGATGCGTCACTGGTCTGCACGTCACTGGGTTTCCCCTTAAAAATCTGCCGTGTCGGCGGGATGGCTCTCACCCACCCTCCAAATCACGGGGTGTCGCTCATCTCCCACCTCCTGCCCACGGTGGGAAGAAGGGCAGGATGCGTGCCGGTGATCTGCATGCAGCTCGGGGCTCGTTGCCTGGTTGTGAGGAGCTGGATGCTCTCGCAGAGCTCTATAAATACCCGAGGCTTTGAATGCTGTGAATACCAGTTCAGTGCCGATGGTTTCACAGTCGGCATCGGGGCTCTTCTTCATCAGAAGCTGCGGCTTCTGCACCCGAGAATCCTTTAAAAGCTATGAGCTGGGCCTTCTGCTTCAACCAAGTCCAGAGGGGACCTCTGGGTCAGGACTTCTGCTGCCCCAGAAGCACCCTAAGGTCACAGGTTTGTGGTCCTTGGCTGGCGGAGCAGCTCAGACTCGGGGGGGAGAACAAACCATCTGCTGTTCTCCAGTGCCCAAGTGAATGTGGAGAGGCAGCAAAACGCTGGAAAGAAGAAAACGAAGAGAACTGTTTGAATGTTAAAGGAGATGGTGAACAGAAGGCATCTAAATATTTGGATGCAGGGAAAAAGCTGGGGGGGGTGCAGGCTCGTGGTACTGACACCCCATCAACCACCAAGAAAGAGACAGAGGGGCTGGAGTGGGACCAGAGGAGCAACAAAGCTGGGGAAGGGACTGGAGGGAGAGGCTGAGGGAGCTGGGGGGGTTCAGCCTGGAGAACAGGAGACTCAGGGGGACCTTCTCCCTCTCTCCAGCTCCCTGAAGGGAGGGTGCAGTCAGCTGGGGGTCAGGCTCTTCTCCCAGGCACCCAGTGCCAGGATGAGAGGGCAGGGCTGAAGCTGCCAGGGGAGGGTTAGGTTGGCTGTTAGGAAGCCCTTCCTCAGGGAAAGGGTGCTCAGAGCCTGGACTGGACTGCCCAGGGCAGTGGGGGAGTCCCTGTGTCTGGAGGTGTTGAAGGACAGCCTGGCTGTGGCCCTGAGTGCCCTGGGGTGGCCACTGGGGTGCTGTTAGGTGCTGGGCTGGGCTGGAGGAGCTCAGAGGGCTTTGCCAGCCTCAGTCCCTCTGGGATGCTGTGCCCATCCTCCTCTCTTACTAAAAACACTCCAACCCTCGAAGGAGGGGTTTGTTTGACTGGAAACCCATGAGGAACCATGAAGAGCAGGCTGTACCCACCCGTTATCCCACACGCAGAGGAACACAGAGGGCTGAAAGCTCCATTTCCTTCAGCAACAGAGTCAGGCTCAGACCTTCTTACTCTTCCTGACAGAGAGCTGCAAGCTCTCTCTTGGCTCTAGGTATTTTTAAACTGATCTCTGCCAGCCTAATTATCATTAGGAGACCAAAGTACTGGGGAGATGAGAGGAGACAAGGATCACCAGTGCCTGCAGCTAGGAGGATCACAGCAGGGGATGGAAGACACCTCAGGAGGGGTCCTCAGGAACCCTACAGTGTGACTGGGTCCCCTCTACCTAGACCCACTCCTGCAGTCACAGGTACTTGGGGCATCCCTAACCCAGCATCCCCATCCTAGCGGGCACCAGCTCCTGGCAGCTCTGCCCAGCCAGGGTGACCACCACCTGTCACAGCCCACTCTGTTTGCTCTTTCATCCCGGCCGGTGCCCCAGGGCAGCTCTGTGTGCAGCACCAGGGTCTAACTGGAAAGGGCTACTCCTGGGTCAGGGGAGCACTCCTGGATCTCCACACAGAGTTGAGCAGGTCCTCCACACCCAGGAGTGTGATCCCCCACCCCTAGAAAGATGCTGCTGGAACGGATGGACTTTTCCACAGAGCAGGAGCAGGAGGTCCTGCAGCACCCTGAGAGCAGATCCCCTCCTCAACCCCCATCCCAGAGCCCTGCTGATCTCACAGCAGAGCTTCAGCTTCCAAAAGCCAACACAAGTGCCTTGAGCTTTCTGCTCCAGCTACCAGCAACTTGAAGGGAGAGGGGCTGGAGCCAAGCAAGAGACACAGAGGAATCTCCCAGCTGCAGCCTCAGCTCCTGCACCCTCATGGATGAGCGATCACAGAGCCACCGAATGGGTTGGGTTGGAAGGGACCTCCAGAGGGCATCCAGTCCATCCCCCCTGCACCAAGCTGCAACCAGACCAGACTGCCCAGAGCCCCATCCAGCCCTTGAAGGGCTCCAGGGACACTGTTCCCTGCAGAGCTCCAGGTCCTGCTGCCACAGGCAGCAAAGTCCTGTTGGGGATGAGAGGAGGTGACAGGCTCTCCCCGTCAGCGCAGGCACAGCCGATGTGAAGCGATAAAGCAGAGCTGGGGAGCATCTGCAGGGAGGACGGTGGCCAAGAATGCGACACTCCGGAGGGATTTCCTTCCACCTGAGGGCAGAGCCCTCCTCCCTCCATCCACCTTCTGTCCATGTGGAAACTGCTGAGAGTTTCAGTTCCCTATTTATGAACCTTGCTCATCAGGGCTTTGCTTGCCTGCCTGACCCCTAGGACAAATGACCCCCCCTCCAACCATCAATACAGACTCTCCAAAACACACGAGATCCAGCTCTGCTTCCCCCCCCCCTACCCTGTGCTCCCAAGAGAGGAGAATCCATCTCTAAATGACCACCTACACGCAAGGAACACAGAGCTACACCACCACAGCTTCCACCTGCAACCAGGGTCTGACCCCCCCCAGGACACCCCTGGCTGGAGATAACCCCAGGCTGTGCCCCCCCTGTTCCCCACCACCTCACTGCTCTGCCCGCAGCCCCTCGGGGTGGTGGAGTTCAAACAGAAGATCTATTTTTAATGACTTTGGGGAGAGGGCGAGTGGCTCGGGGTAATTAAAGCCATCTATCACTCCCCGAGCCTGGCCCCAGCGCTGATGAACTTTCCAATGGGATTTGATTCTTCCCTTCATTCATGGGAAAGAAACCTCCCCCCCCATCAACCCAGCCCTTTGTGCTGCTGCTGATGTCGTGAAGAAGGGTGGGAAGGAGCAAGGAGGGCTCTTCGGTTCCAGCAGAGGAGGTGGCGGAGTGGTGGTGGGGAAAATCGAGTCAAGCTTCCTCAAGGGGTGGTGAGAGCCCTGACAGGCTCCTCGCGCTGTCTCCTCTCCCCTGAAGAACTGTTTGGAGCTGGAGTTCTCCTGCCAAGGGCTCTGGGGTACCGGTGCCTCTGCTGAGCAGAACCTGGGGGACCAATTCACCCCCCACTGTGTGAATCACAGAATCGTGGAGGTTGGGAGAGACCTCCCAGCTCATCCAGTCCAACCAGCACCCCAACCCCAGCCTGCCCACTCAACCCTGCTCCCCAGCCCCACAGCTATTCAGTGGTTGAACCCCTCCAGGGATGGTGAAGGGGCACTGGGTGCCAGCTGGAGCAGAGGAGGTTCCCTCTCAATCTCAGCAGGACCTTCTTCCCAGGGAGGGTGCCAGAGCCCTGGAAGGGGCTGCCCAGGGGATTGTGGAGTCTCCTTCTCTGGAGCCACTTCAAACCCACCTTGGCTGTGCCCTTGGGTCTAGGGGCTCCTGCTGTGGCAAGGGGACTGGACTGGATGATCCTTTGGGGTCCCTTCCAGTCGCTGCCAGTCAGTGATGCTGTGAGAGAGATGGAGCCAGCACATGGAATGGGGCAGCAGCCAGGACTCAGAGTGGGAAGAAGGCAACAGGGAGGGGGGGGATGTTGGCTGAAATAAATCAGAGAGCATCTCCAAAGTGCTGCTGAGCCCCAAACAGTGGCTCCAGGGGGCCCCAAGCCATTCGTCCCCGTGAAGGATGAAGGTACCAACCCAGCAGGGAGAGGACGAGGAGGAGTTCTGCTGACAGGTACTGGAGAGCCCGGCTCTCCTCTCTCCCACGCCGCTCAGCACGGAGAGGCTGCTCAGGGGGGGGGCTGTCACAAACGAAATCAACACTCAGAAGTTTTGGCAGAAAAAGCAGCGAGTGGGATCGGGGAGAGGCCGGGAGATGGAGTTTCCATGGCTACAGAGCGATGATTTCGTTAGGGCGCTGCGGATGCGCGCGGAGCGAAGTCCCTTAAACTCTGATCCAATCAACCTCTCTCCTGAGCTCAGCTCCACTGCTCCAGCAGCCTCGTCAGCATCTTTGGAGGAGGGGGTGTGAGCGCAGGGGGCCGGGCAGAGAGGGGCCAGCTCTTCTCTTAGTGATCCTGGCTTCTCACTCCCTGCTGCCCCCGGGGGAGGCTCCTCAAAGAGGTGGTGGAAGCGAAGGCAGCGTCTCTGGGCGGCAGGGATGATGGAGCGGATGATGGAGTCATGGAGCTTGGATTGGTCCTCGAATCATCAAATGCAAACATCAACCCAAGCCCTCCACAACCACGAGAACACCTCCACGGCCATTAAAACGCCACCGTGACCACTACAACAGCACCATGACCAGTAGAACATCTCCACGACCACTAGAACGCCTCCATGACCACTAGAATGCCTCCATGACCACTACAATATCCCTGTGGCCACTAGAATGACCTCGTGATCACTAGAATGCCTTTACAATCACTAGAACAGTACCATGACCACTAGAACACCCCCATGACCACTAGAACCACCACTGTGATTGCTAGAACAGCAACAAGACCACTAGAATGCCACCATGACCACTAGAACGCTTCCATGACCACTGCAACACCACTATGACTACTAGAACATCTCCGTGACCACAAGAACCACCACTGTGACCACAAGAACACCCCCGTGACCACTAGTATTTATGGCAAAGGTTGATCAAGCTTCAAACATCCTCAGGCCAGCACTCTCCTCCACCCGGGGCAGCAGCAGCCAGCAGGACTGGGGCAGCCAGCACAGCCACGTCCTGGCACCGTGCAGCCACACAGCCTCCCCACCCTGAGCTGGTGCTCGGGTGCCCCCCGAGCAGAGGCCAAGCAGAGATCCCATCCCTGCTCCCAGGGAACCCCAGAGGAGGAGACAGGGTCTGCTCCTCACACCCAGCCCCTGCTCACTCGGTGCTACCTTTTCCCTGCAGCATCCCAGGCTCTGCTGTTCCCTTCTCAGAGAGAGGGTCTCGGTTCCTTTCACAGAGACCCCTCCATGGGCTTCAGGTAGGAAAAGGCCGGGTCTGTGCTACCCCTGCCCTTAGTCCCCCCCAGTCTGGGTGCCCACAGGGCCGACATTCACCAGTCAGGAGATGCCCAGAGCTGGGAGGAGCTGCAGCACAAGAGCTGCAGCAGGAGGGAACATCCACCCCTCCAGGATCTCCTGCAAGAGGACAGCAGCACTGACACCAAAGCCACACTGGGTACCAGCTGCACCAGTGCAGCCTCCTCTACCCTGATATCCAAGACGGTGCTGGTCTGGGGTCACCCCAGCACAGATGTTCTGAGGGTTCAGATGTTCTGAGGGTTCAGATGTCCATCCCTGCAGTCTCCAACACCTCCCCAGCCTTGGTGACACAGAGAACCCACCACGTGGTAATGAGAAGAGACAGGAGCATCTCCCTGGGGAGGAGAGGCTGGGGGAGCTGGCACTGCTCAGCTGGAGGAGCCTGAGGGGGGACCCCATGAATGGGAAGGGTGGGTGTCAGGAGGATGGAGCCAGGCTCTGCTCAGGGGGGTCCAGGGACAGGACAGGGGGCAGTGGGGACAGGCTGGAGCAGAGGAGGCTCCATGGAGACAGCAGGACAAACCCTGTGAGGGTGACAGAGCCCTGGCCCAGGCTGCCCAGAGAGGCTGTGGAGTCTCCTGCTCTGGAGATGCTCAACCCCCCCTGGGCTGTTCCTGTGGGACCTGCTCTGGGGGATCCTGCTCTGGCAGGGGGGTTGGACTGGATGATCTTCTAAATTCCCTTCCAACTCCTGACACTCCTTGACTGGAAGCCTTGGAGGGAACGACAGAGACATCCCCAGCACCCCTGAAGCAGCAGCTCTTCATCTGGCTGGGAAAGACAGAGCCTTCCGAGCAGGTGCCAGGGCACTGCCTGTGTGAGGGAAGGGAGCTCCACGCTCCGAAGCGCAGACACCCCGATCTGTTGAGGAAAGACCTGCATCTCGGTGGTGTGGATCCCAGGGAGAGCTCGCTCCACGCCTGCTGCTTGTGGTTGCCTTGAGCAGTCTGTTTTGCCTCTCTCCCCATCCAACCCGCACGCCGGAGACAGCGGAGGGTCCCTTCCCCCAAGCTGCTAGCCTGGAACTCATGAATCCAGTGAAGTTGTTAAAAGGGATTGTGTCAGGCAAAGATAAAACAGAGGAGTTTAAAATGACAAACAGACTCCTAAATGGGATTAGAGTCTTAATGAAAACAGTAATGAATGAATGAGGCAGGCAAATATTACCCATTAATATCAGACAGATAGATGAGATCCCTAGGTGCCGCCGTGAAAGAACTGACATGAAATTACTTCAATTACTCTGTGTTGATAAATAACAAGGCCTTATTTACTGCTAAAACACGATTCCTCCCTCCTCCCCCCATGCTGCTTCCCAAGAAAGGGAGAGCGGACCGCTGAGAGGCTGACAAAAGGCACCGGGGCTGGGAGCTCCCAGCGCTCGCTCTCCTCTTCTCCACGGGAGAGCGGGATAAACCAGCATCCAGCACAGGGCTCTTGCAAGGCACCTGCTGCAGAGGAGCAGCCCTATTAGTCTCAATTACCCCCATCACGGCTGCTGTTTCAGCCCCTCTGTGCCAGAGCCAAGGCAATCACTGCTGATTCACTCCAGACCTGATGCTCACAGCATCCTTTCCTCTCTACCTCCATGGGCTGGTGGGTACAGCTGCTCAGCATCCTCCTCTCCACCCAGGGAAAGAGAGATGGAGCTGATCAGAGGCCTCCTCTAATGAAGAGATCACAGACAGGTAATTCCTGGGTGCTCAGTGTCATTTACAGCCACCGATGGAGACCCTCTGGTAAAGGAAATGTCAGCAGGAGTCTCATGTCCTTGCATTGCAGCCTCCAGCTCAACCATCTGTTCTCGGGGTGCAGGAAAGCCCTGGAGAACAGGCTGCAGCAAAACACCCCTTCCAGCTCTGCTGCCTTGGCTTGTGTGTGCACCTTGAGCTGGATGGGGGCTCCTCTGCACAGCCATGGGGGCTCCTGGCAGCTCTGTGCTCAGAGCTGGGTGCCTGGGGCAGCTGATAGCACAACCAGAGTGCAGCTGGGAGCATCCCAGTGCTGGGGTGTCAGAGCACCGTCCCTTTGCTGCAACCACCTCAGACCCCTCAGTGAGCAAGGAAAGCACCAGGCAGCTCATCTCAGAGGAGCAGCCTGCAGAAGGAAGGGGAAAAAGGAGCCTGAGGGGGGACCCCATGACTGTTGGTCAAGATGGAAAGGGTGGGGGTCAGGAGGAAGGAGCCAGGCTCTGCTCAGGGGCACCCAATGCCAGGACAAGGGGCACTGGGTGCCAGCTGGAACAGAGGAGGTTCCACATCCAGAGGAGAAGCAACTTCTTCCCAGTGAGGGTGCCAGAGCCCTGCCAGGGGCTGCCCAGGGGGGTTGTGGAGTCTCCTTCTTGGAGCTGTTTCCAACCCTCCTGGACTGTTCCTGTGCCCCTGGATCTAGGGGGTCCTGCTGTGGCAGGGGGACTGGACTGGATGATCTTTCAAGCTCCCTTCCAAACCCTGTCAGACAGTGATGCTGTGACAGCCTCCCCTTTCCCCCTCCCGTGGGGTGCGATCCTTTAGGGCTTCTGCTTCCTCCAGCTGCAACAGCACTGGGCTGGAGGAGTCACCGAGTGTGAGAACAGAGGGGCAGGAGGTCCAGGGGGGCTGTGTGTCCCACACAGCCATAAATCAACCACAGCCTGGGCACTTTCCCAGCCCGAAACAAGAGGTAAAGCAGGGAAGTGAGGAGGGAGGAATGCACAGAGCTCTTCTTCCCACAGCTCAGTCATCCAGGGGGATGGATGACCTTTGCAGTCCTGTACCTGTATAAATCTTATCTAATGAAATAATAATATGGAAAAAAAAGGCCTAAATGAAGGTTAAATCATTCCCTGCAGCAGCTTTACATGGAAAACAAAGCCTCTGCAGACAGCTGCTGGTTTGCACAACAGGCGTTTAACATTCCTTTCCCCAACGACTGGGGTGACTCCTGACCAGCTAAACCACAAGATGACTGATAGGAGCCCTCAAAGCCAAAGGCTGGCTGCCAAGACAGAGGCAAAACAGCCCCAGCCTGAGGTTTTCCCCTTAAATCCATGGCTGGGGAGGGGGTCAGTGGGTCACAACACGGCGGCTCTCACTCGTCAAACCTTCCCATCCTCTGGGAGATCATCTCCAGCGCCAGTCACCACCAAAGCCAGCACCTCCAGAGCCACTTCCCCCTCCCTCTCGCTCTGCTCAGTGCAGAGCAAACACTGCGGCTTGGAAAAGCCCCTGGGAAACTGGGAAAAACTAACTGAGGGCCTCCTGTTATCCGGAATAACAGCTGGAACGGGGCTGTAGCCAGAGAAGGTTGGGCAAAGAGTTTGGCTGTCATCTGGAAAAGGGCAGAGGGAGGCTGGACAGGCGGAACAAGGGCTGGGAGCTGAGGCTGGGGGAGCCCTGGACCAGGCTGCTCCATCCCTGGAGCCATTCAAGCTCAGGCTGGCTGGGGCTCTGGGCACCCTGGGCTGGGGAGTGCTGGCCCTGCTGGGTGCAGGGGGGTTGGACTGGATGCCCTGTGGAGGTCCCTCCCAACCCTGTGATTCTGTGACCTTCACCTTGGGGTGCTGCCTGGTCTCTGGGGGGAGTGGAATCAAAGAGCAGCTCTGGAGACTGTGGTGCTGCCTTGGCATCGGGCAGAGGGGTGATCCCAGCTCAGAGCCTCACCCACCAACCCCAGAACTGCTGCATTAACGCTCCCCGTGCTGCAGTGCTCAGTCTCTTGTCCCTAGAAGCCACATCAGCTCCTGCTGCTAACAGCCACTTTGACAGCAGCCCCTCACTGCCTGCATCTGGGGTAAACGCTGTCATGAAGTGACTCCTGCTCTGCCAGAGCCTGAGGAACCGCTGCGTGCAGCTCCAGAAACATCACCTGGCACTGCGACAGCACCACAGCCACCGGCTACGAGGGACACCCTGATGCTGAGCCCACTGACCCCTAGAATGAACCTGCTGGACTCAAAGCAGGCGGCTCTTGGTTGCCAGTGAAGCTGGAAATGAAGGGGAAGCTCCTCCTTGCTGCTAGAATCACAGAATCAGGAAGGCTGGGAGAGACCTCCAGGCTCATCCAGCCCAACCATCACCCCAGCCCCACTGCCTGCCCACCAACCCCTGCTCCCCAGCCCCACAGCCACTCGGTGGTTGAACCCCTCCAGGGACAGCGAATCCCCCCTCCCTGGGCAGCCGGTTCCAACGCCCTGACAGACACACAGAAACAGGCAGCTCGCTGGCCCAGGAGGCTGAAGGCTGTTGGCAGACTCAGCAAAGCCAGCTTGGGACCTAGGGGCCATAGGGATGCGGCAAGAGAAGGACTAGGGGGGTACATGACCTGCTTCTGCCTCTGGGGCACGGAGAGCCCCGCTTTGGCTCTCACCCCACGCGTGAGATGACTCTGCCGACGCTGCCAGACAAAACCCAGACCCAAGTGTTAGGAGTTTCAGCTGCAAATCCCCACCTGTGTGGGGGCAGTGGAGGGGGAAGGGGTTCTTCCCTCCCCTCAGCTGCCTTCCTGCTGGAAGCCTGCACTGGAGCAGCTGCTCCAAGGGCATTTCTCTGCAGGGTAGCTGGCAAGGGACAGGGTTAATGGGCCCACTCCATGCGTGACCTCTCTTTTCTCTCTCCAAGAGCTTCTAATTACCAGGCTGAGGGAAGAGGGGCAGCCAGCAGCATCAGCCGGACCCCAGTGCCCGCTCCTTGCCCACGCTGATGGGATTGATGGCAGCCCGACAGCGAAGGGAAGGGCTGCACCCCATGGGTAGAGGCTGAGGGCTCCAGCAAAAGCAGCATCCACCATCCCACCCGCACAGGGAGCATCAGAAGGTCCCTTCCTCCAAAACACCCAGAGGGGCTGTGGTGGGGGGGCCACGAATCAATGATGCTGCTAATGAAGAGCTGCCCGTGAGCAGCGGAGGGAGCAGCCCGATGACTCTATTTCTGATGCTCCAACAGCCTGACAATTGGCAAATGAACCTTCTGCCGTGGCTCTCTGTTCCCCCTCTTTATTCTCCTCTCATAAAACTGGCAGGAACAGGGGTAGGAGAGAGAAATGCTGGCGGCAGCTGTGCTGGGGATGAAAAATGAGCAGCATGTGTATGGGAGGCAGCTGGAGCCCAGAGCTCTGCAGAGCTGGGACCCCACCAGTCCCCCCGTCCCCCCTCCCCAGCCACACACTGGGTCTTTTCCTCTCTCTCAGTGGGGCCCTGAGCTTAACCCTTGCCTCGCTCAGAGCACCAGCCAAACCCAGCGAGAGCTGAGGCTGCACCTGATGGTCACCAACCCCCAGTGCCCCCAGCCAGCAGCGCATTCCCGGCGTTCCTGACGTGGCCATGGATTTAGGAGGGGTTGTTGTCCTGCTGGACATGTGTGCACACGGGATAACAGCCTGCAGCTGCTCCCATGAGCAGGTGAAACGTTATCCCCAGTGGAGAGCAGCTCACGGGGCTGTCGGGGATCCCCTCCTGCTGCCCCAGTGAAACACTGCTGGCTCTTCCTCCAGAGCCTGCTCGGTACTTTCCAGGGGCTCACACACAACGCCTGCAGCAGCTCACCCCAGAAAACACTTGGGGCACCCTGCTCTGGGAGCAGAGTCCCGATGCCACCCCGGTTCTACCCAGTATGGAAGCAGAGCTGGACTTCCCTCTGCCTTGTGGCTTCTCCCCATCTCTGTCCCTACAGCATCCCCCCCCCACATCAAGTGCCTGGCCGCTTGCCACCCCGCCACGCACGGAGACACGGAGGCCAGAGCTCCCAGTACCCTGCTAGCCCCAGAGAAAGCCTGGGGCTGCCCAGGGGGACTCGTCTCACCACCCACCTCGAAAAGGGTCCCACGTGGCCAACTGGCCGCGACGCAGCAGGGTGGGCAAACCCGCATCTGCCCGCTCGGCACAGACCCGCGGGCTGTGCTCCGCCACAACGGGGGCTTTGTTCCTGCTGCTGGCACATCCCGGGGTGTCAGTGACACTGAAAAGCTTTGACTGGCCCTTTCTGTTTGTTTCCTTGGCACACGCAAGCATCATTTCAATAGCCCAGCCCCGGCTCTGCCCGCACCTCGCGGGTCACTGATATTAGGATTCCACAGCAGCTCTGGGCTCAGCAGAGTCACAGAATGATCCTGCGTGGAAAGGAGCTCCCAGAGCCCCCAGTCCAACCATCCCCACCCCAACACAACCCCTCCATCCCTGAGAGACTGACAGACACAGCCTGACCCTCTCCCTGCTGCCACTCGAGCAGGGCAGGAAGCACCATGGCTACAGGGTTCTTCAACACCTCCAGGCAGGGGGACTCCACCACCTCCCTGGGAAGGCCCTGCCAGTGCCCAACCACTCTGGCTGCAGAGAATCTCTGCCTCAGAGCCAGTCTAACCCTCGGCTGGAGGAGCTCAGCCTCAGTGACTCTGCGATGCTGTGACAGCTTCGGTTGCTCTGATTTCTTCCAGCATCCTTGCAAGCCACGGGAGCAGACCTGCTGCCGCTGTTAACGCTTTAATTCATTGCCATGGATTTATGCTGGGACTAAATTTGCCCCCCACACATCTCACTCTCCAGCCCAGTAATCAGCAGTGGAAATAATTTGCTGTTGGCTGCTCTGATGTCGCTTTCGAATATTGGAGTGACAAAGACATCAGGGTCCTCAGAGCCTGATTGAAGAGTAATTGGAAATCCGAGGTGGAGCTAAACGTTATTTCCTAAATAAAACAGAGTCCGTGACAGAACCCCAGGCTGGAAAGCACCAGGAAGGATGGACTGGAGATGGGGGAAGGAAGAAAGAAAGAAGTAGATCATCAGAGATGTCTCTACAGGCACAGGGTACCCTCTGTTCTCCAGGACAGGCAGCAGGTGAATCCGAGAATCCTTAGGGATCACAAGGGCTCACGGGGGGGGGAGGAATCATTATTTACGTGTCTGCTCGCTGTTTGCATCCAAGGATTAAAGAGCAGGTGAGAGGTCCTGGCACCCTCGGATCGTTTTAGATGTGAGGAGAAGATGATGGTCCCTTGAACTGACCCGGGTGCAGGCGCAAGGGATCGCTGACCCAAGCTGATCCCCCAGTGGCGATGATGATGCCCGGGCTCTGCCAGCCCCTCGCATTTGTCTGGTGGGTGGGGGGGGAGGAAGAAGAGCAGAGAACAGCCTGCTTGGAGCTGCAGATGGATTTATTCCAGCCTTTGCTCTAAGGCTGAGAAGCCAAATCCCTCTCTCGCAGGGTTTCATTAGCTGGGAATGGCTTTCTAACGAGATTGACACAGTCTGGCCCGCGGCCGACACAGCCAGCTCTGCACCCAAAGACAATAACGGCGGGGAGCTAAGGAGATGCCTTCCCTCACTCGGGTCCCCCCATCACTCAGGACCGTTGCTCTGCTGCCATCCCCGTGATTACATGGAGCGCAAGGAGAATCAAGCCTGCCCGGCTCTGGCATTAACTCTGCGGTTGCCACCGGGCTAGGAAAATTTATAGTCATGGGGACCACAGTGAGGCCATTAGGAAGGGGAAGGAAATTGCCAGCTGGGGTCTGAGTGACACTGTCACCTCTCCCTCCCCCAGCTGGGAGCCCTGCACTGCTCCCTGCTTGCAGGAGGGGATTGAGGGTGATTTCAGGGTGGGGAGGTCTCTGCATGTGGCAGAGGGGACTGTGTCCCAAGATCTACTGCATCCCTGTGAGGACAGGGTGAGCCCCGAGCCAGAGGGCCCCTTCAACACTCAGAGGGATGAAGGTCCCCACGCTGGTGTTTTGGGAACGGTGCATCCTCTGCTGCAGCAAAGCCAGCCCTGGGTGAAGCCTAATCCCAGACCCCACCATCCATACCGTGCCCCTGCCTCCTGGGATGCTCCTCCCAGCACTTCAACCCTTCCTTCAGCATCCTACCTGCACCGAGCTGGTCCTAAGCCACCAGCCTGGACCACAGTGCCCTGAAAGCAAAGACCTAACATGCAAAGCCCCAGCCTAACAGTCGGGGTGTGCTCCCTCCTGTCTGCAGACACAGCAACGCCCTTCCTGGCACAGCCTCACCAGGGATGCTGCTCTGGTGTGGGCACCTCTCCCTGGGAAGAATTCTAAGGAAACTCTCCTAGCAGGCAGCTCTATCAGCTTCAGCTACGCAAGCAGCAGCTGTTAACACCCCTCCTCCCCTCCAATTCCTCCCCAAAATGATCAAAGACCCCAACCCACCACCAAGCTCATAACCATCTTCTCGTGGAGATATTAATAGCTCCCAAGACACTCGCAGTTGCCTGTGAGTCACTTCTTAAAGGGATGGAGGAAGCCTGCAGTGACTGCTGGGTGCTAGGAGACTGCAGAACATCCTACGGGAGCTGGGGTGCTCAGCAGCATCTTCAGCCCTGCACAGCAGGCAGGGGATGCTCATGCTTGTCCCAACACAAAGAGTGGGATGGGGAGCTCCGAGGGTCAGGTTGCTGCTCTGCCATCAAATTCTCATGTTGTCTCTAGCACATCACTCAGCCTGGAGTCTCCAGGCTCCAGGGACACTGCTGGGACTGCGTGGAGGCCATGGAAATGCTCAGAGGGCTGGAGTCCCTCTGCTCAGGGTCCACCAGGACCCGTCTGTGCCAGCAGCAGCAGCAGGCAGCAAACTGCCTTTTTAATGTCAGTTGACTTCTGCCCCTGGGGTTGGGCTCCCGTCAGGGCAGCCCACGGCACTGAGCAGGGTCATTAACTCCCACATCCCTACAGCACCCTGGGTCACTGTGACCGCAGAGTCCACCACCCCTTCATCCCCCTCAGCAGAGAGGAACCCTCTGTGCTCAGGGTCCTGTTTGCTGGTCTCAGTACTGCTGAAAACTCTTCTTCCTTCTGCTGCTGCTGCTGCTGCAGGGATTCCAAACGGGTCTTTTAATTCAATTATCTGAAAGCATCTCGGAAGCCTTGACAACCTAATTTGGTCTCCTCCAGGTCTTTCAATACCACGAGTGGGAGAGCAGCAGGCACCATCCCACCCACGTGATGCCAGTCGAGTCTCTCCAGCTCTCTCCAAGCTCTCAACTCCATTTCTATTTGAAAGGAAACACGAATGCTAATTAAACAGCCATAAGGGCAGGGAGCAGATGAATCTGTGGTGCAAGAGAAACCGGAGAGACGCTCTCTGAAGTGCAGCCAGCGCGGGGAGGAGGAGATGTCTCATTGTTTGTGGTGGCACAACTTCAGGCTAGCGTTGGCCACCAAAACCACTCTGATAACCAACCCAACCCAGCGTTACACGGCTGCACTGGGCTTGTTCTGCCTTCCAACCTTCCTCCTCCTCCCCTGCAGCATCTGAGGCTGCCCCGGTGTCGTGTCTGAAGGGGTATTTTGCTCCGTGTGGTGCCTGGCTACAGCAGCATTTCCATGCCAGCTACCAGCACGGGCCTGTGCCAGCTCCTCTGCAACTGAGCAGCCCTCCGGGCTGCAGCCAGCAGGCTGGGAGGACAGCTATCAGCTCAAGCTTCAGCTTTTCCTGCCATCTCTTAGATGAAATTAACCCAACAGCTCCAGCTTTGGTCTAAGCAAGGCCCCAGTGCAACAGCCAGATGATAGAGAGTGGCCCTGGTGCTGCGCTCAGCCCTTGGCAAGCACAGAGAGACCTGCTGGGTCAGCCCCTCTCAGGTTCGTTTTAAGCATTAAATAGTCATAGAATCCTTAGGGATCAGAAGGGACCTGGAAAGATCATCCAGTCCAACCCCCCTTGTCCTGTCCCCAGATGCCCTTGAGCAGAGCCTGGCTCCATCCTCCTGACACCCACCCCTCACAGATTGAGAGACAGGAATGAGGTCCCCCCTCAGCCTCCTCTTCTCCCAGCTCAGGAGCCCCAGCTCCCTCAGCCTCTCCTCAGCAGGGAGCTGCTCTACTGCCTTCATCATCTTCATAGTCCACCCTGCTTCATCCACACAGATGAGGAGATGGGGGATGCTGCTCTGAACCTAGGAAGGACAGAGCTCTGGAGATGCCCCCCCTCCCATCAGCACTTCACAACAGAAAGGACAAAAATCCCACTGGAGCTTCAGTTTTTGCTGTCAAACCCAGCAGTTCAGGGGGGTTTGGAAGGAGAACTTCCCAGTCTGGGAAGAAGGAGAGCCCTGACTCTCTTGGCACTCACAGTGGTACCTCAGCAGCCCCCACGAAACCTCACTGGATGCACGAGGGATCAACCTACTGCCTAGCTCAACCGGGAAACTCAGCGCTGACCACAGCCACTTCCAGTTGCTTCACTGGGATGAAAACACATTCCCCTAACTCCTGAGGACCCATCCACTGCGGAGCAGCAGTAGTCTCCATCACCTCCGCACTGGGGATCTACTGATGCAGGTTAAACACTCACAGAGTGATTTTGTGCTCTGAAATTGCCTGGGTTTGAATAATTGATTCTTTGAAAAAGGTCTGAGAGTCCCTTTGATTTAACTGCAGCTGGGAAGGTGATGCTCACGGAATTGCTCAGCTTGGAAAAGGCCTTCCAGATCGAGTTCAATCCCTACCTCTAACACCCCATCACTACACCCTGTCCCCGAGCACCGCATCCAAACACACTCAGGGCTGGTGACTCCATCACCTCCTGGGGAGCCTGTTCCAGCACTCAACAGCCCTCCCTGTCAAGAGGGTTCTTCCCGATACCCAGCCTAACCCCCTGGCACAACGTGAGGTCATTTTCCCTGCCACCAGTGAGAAGAGACCATCCCTGCTCTTGCTGCAGCCTCCTGCCAGGTAGTTGTAGACAGCAACAAGGTCTCCCCTCTTCTTCCCCAGACTGAACAGCCCCAGCTCCCTCGGTTGCTCCTCACAGGGGGTGTTTTCCACACCCTTCCCCAGCCTCACCGCCCTCCTCTGTCCCCTCAGTGCATGGCAGTGCCCAAACCTGACCCCAGGACTCAAGGTGGGGCCTCTCCAGTGCCCAGCAGAGGGGCAGGATGACTGCCCGATGGTCCCACTGTGATGGAGACGTAAGAAACTGTCACTGCAAATCACAGGCAGGACCTTCCTTCCCCTCCTGTGAGGACGGAGCGGTGAGCAGGGCCGTGATGAAGTGAGGACCAGCCCTCTGTGAGGGGACTAACGGGTCAGGAGGTTTCAGGTCAACCCCCTCCTCTGTCATGGATTTCCTGGGTGACTCCACATGGGTCACACAGCAGCTCGATGCTGCAATTCCTCACCTCAGCAGTGCTGCTGCTCTGCCTCAGAGGGCTTTGGGGAGGATCAATCTGTTAGTGGGTAGCAGAGCGCTCGCAGGCTGCTGAGGAGCCTGTGAGCAGGGAGCAGGCAGGTGAGCCTGAGGAGGAAGGAGAAGGGACCACATCCATCTCCCGACACGAGGAGCATTCGCTGAGCTTGATGACAACCAACATCATTCCCTTTACACCCTCACAGCAGCCTCTAGGAGCCCCCCCAGTTACCTCCCCCTGCAGCTTTGAGGAGCACTGGGCTCTTCTAGCTCTGGCTCCAGCAAACTTGGCTGGGGAAAGCCCTGAGCACAGTGCTGGGCACAGCAGGGGCTGGCACGCAGCCCCCCCAGCCCCTCCACACAGGGGGAGGCCCCAGTGTTTAGTCTGCTGGGCACATTCCTGAGCTGCTGCAACAATAAATAGACGGTTATTAATGGAGCTCCTTTTCCTCTCTAGCATCAGCCAGAAAGGCTGGGGATAGCAAGGACGGTGCTGGGATGGGGTTGGGGAGGAATCCTCAGGGCTGGGGAGGGATTTTTCTTGCTGGTGCCCAGTTTGGGCTGCTGAGCTCTCCCGCTCTCCAAGAGATGCCCCAGGTTTCCCAGGGCAACCCTTACATCTTCCCCTCAACACCCATAGCCTGGCACTGTCTAGAAAACCTCCACAACATTGTGATGGCAGAGTCTTAGCAGGGGAAAAGCTTTGCCAGGGTAGGAGGAGGCAAAAACAAGAGCGAACCCCACGAGCAGCTGTTTTGCTGCTTTGCAACCAACCCCTTCCCTATTGAGACCCAGCTAGCAGCACTGTCACGGCCACTTGCCCTGGGACACAGCCATCACCTCTCTGCAATCAGCAGGAACCCTCTGCAGAGCATTTCTGGACTCTCCAAACAGTGGGATTTAGAGACAGGAATGAGATCCCCCCTCAGCCTCCTCTTCTCCCAGCTCCAGAGCCCCAGCTCCCTCAGCCTCTCCTCAGCAGGGAGCTGCTCTCCTCCCTCCAAAAAGGAGACTCCACAACCCCCCTGGGCAGCCTGTTCCAACGCTCCATCACTCTCCCTGTGAACCTTGTCCACAGCCAAACCGTGTGAGCAAGCACAACCCCTCATCCTTCCCTGCGGAGCCCCCAGCTCTGAGCTCGCAGGGACACGATGCAGCAGGGCCGGCAACTGCCCCCGGCCAACGCCGCGACCTCCGCGGTCACAAAGCGACGCTCTGCACCCGCCGCTGCTTCCTATTTCACCCTTCACTGGATCACTTTATGCATCTCCTCCCCTTGCTAATTCCAGCTAATTAAAGCATAAACCAGAGTAATTTGTGCAACTGCAGAGCTCCCCTCAGCATCCCTCTTCCTCAGCAGCAGCCAAACCCATTTGCTGGGAAGACAAACTACCGCAGCAGCCCAGGGAAAGGAGGGAGAGGAGAGGTTTGAAGAGGCCCTTGCAGGCAGAAAGGAGACTCTGAGGTTTGCTTTTCCATTGCATAGCTGGGCACTGAGGGTGAAATTTCAGACTTGGCCTTGGAGGAGGGTTTTCTCTCCCTCTCTTGTTGCTCCTGGGAAAGGGGAGGAGAGCTGTGTCTGTCCCTGCAAACCCTGCAGCGCTCCCTGCGTTGCTCTAACTCAGCATCACTCACAGACACAGCAGACAGCTCAGCTTGGTTGCAAGATGGAAGGAAAGTCACAGCATCCAGAATGATTGAGGCTGGCAAAGCCCTCTGAGCTCCTTCAGCCCAGCCCAGCACCTAACAGCACCCCGGGGCACTCAGGGCCACAGCCAGGCTGTCCTTCAACACCTCCAGGCACAGGGACTCCCCCACTGCCCTGGGGAAGACAGCACAGGGGGATCCCTGGGGCTGTGACTGGCAGAGGGGGGAAAGCCACTGCAGACTGATTCCACAAGAGCAGAACAAACAGACTCTGAGAGCAAACCCAGCAGCCACAGCTACAGCTCCTCGTTCAGAGAGCCCAAACCCAGCGATGCTGAGGGGGTTCTCAACACTTTCTACCCCTTCTTGCAGGGAGCTGGCTGCAGTCATCACCTCAGTGACTGCTGTGCATCCCTGGGGGTTGGTGCCTGGGCATAGACCTGAGCTGGCTGCAGGGCTGCTGGAACCTCCCAGGAGCAGCTTGGACACCAACCCTTCACCCCTCTCTGCTCAGAGCTCTGCAGGGGGGTGAGAGAGCCACTGTCCTGCCTGGCTGGTTGAGCTCAGATCTCAGTGTGGGGTGAAACAGCTCATGGAAGGGTTGTGGCCCACTCTGGTGGGATTCAGCTGAGCTGTTTCCCCTGTCCTGGTGGTTCAGACCGTGCTGAGATGATGCCCAGCTAACTGGCTGCTCAACTAGCAGCTAACACTAGTAGTTCAAACTTTAATCAGTTGATTTTTCCCTCCTGGTGACTCCAGTCCCCTTTCCTCCACTGCTTTTGCATTTTTCATTGTGTTTTCACGGTTCTTTTCAGGACACCCATCAGTATTTACAGCCTGGCTGCTCCGCAATTGATAGACTCCCTTGTTCTTCTCAGCCCTCGTTTCATTTCCAACCCCTTCTAAATCATCCGGGCAGCCCCCGCCTGCCTCCCTCCCTCCCTCCCTCTCAATCAGCATCCCCAAAGCAGAGCAGCTTTCATGGGACTCAAACATCTCGGGGTTACAGGACAGGTTGCTGCACAGCAAAGCATCCCCAGAGCCTCCTGCAGAGCTGCAGCCCCCCAGCACCGGGGCATCTGCAGAGCAAATGGTCCACAGGGTGGACTAGGAGGTGGTTTCTCTACCTAAAGCACCAGCGGTGGTTAGAGAGGGGGGGACTCGATGGAAAAGCAAGGTCTGAGTGAGCTCTGGCAGTGCTACCTCCTCCTTCTGCCCTCCACACAGCCAGGTCAATCCTGGTCATACTGGTTATACTGGGCGATGCTCCCCAGTGCTGATGCACGATGTCCAGTGCCCTGCTCCTCACTGCTTAACAGACAAGGTTGGGGTAAGGTGGCTGTAGGAGCAGAGACCATCCCCTTCTACCTCTTCCATCTAAACAACCCTCAGCCTCTCCAAACAGCCCTGGCAGTGAGCACTGACCCCCATTCCCAGTGCCTGGGAAACCATCGCCTGCAGCATCTCTGTCCTTCCCAGCGCCATGACCTTCTTGCACGGCGTGAGGGGAATCTTTAGGCATTGATCACGGAATCATTCAGGTTGGAAGAGACCTTCAGGAGGATGGAGCCAGGCTCTGCTCAAGGGCATCTGGGGACAGGACAAGGGGCACTGGGTGCCAGCTGGAACAGAGGAGGTTCCCTCTCAATCTCAGCAGGACCTTCTTCCCAGGGAGGGTCCCGGAGCCCTGGAAGGGGCTGCCCAGGGGGGTTGTGGAGTCTCCTTCTCTGCAGAAGTTCCAGCCCCGCCTGGCTGTGTTCCTGTGCCACTGGGTCTGGGGGATCCTGCTCTGGCAGGGGGATTGGACTGGATGATCTTTCCAGGTCCCTTCTGATCCCTCAGGATTCCATGATCCAAGATCATCACATCCAAGGTCTTCACTGCCTCCAGCACTCAGCTTGAGGGGATCTGAGCTACATCCACTGGGTCACATCAGCCACGAGCAGTGGCTTCAAGCCAGCAATAAGTCAGCCTGAACCTCTAACCTCCCCTTTCCAAACCCCCCCACTCCATGCCAAGGTACCCACCAGAGTGGCTCAGCACCACACACACAGACTGCAGAGCATCTGCTTCTTGCTAGAAGAGGAAAGGATTCCTCTCTCCATCTCGGGCTACAGAGGGGCCCTCGGAGCTGTGCTGAGCTAATTCCCGGTGTCTGCGTTTCACCGGGTGATTATGTGTTATTATTCCTGCCAGGGGAGAGCTGAGGTTCCCAATCACAGGGCAGGATGCTGCTCTATTACATGCGGTATAAAACCAGAATCAAATCATCCCCCTGTGGCTGAATTAACCACCAAAGGAACTACGGCTGAGCTGAGAGCAGCGGCGTTCCTGAGGCAACGCAGGGATGCTGGAGGATGCTTGTGGAAGATGAATCCTGCATTTGCAACACCCCGGCCAGCTATCTCATTAGGAAGGTGCTGCTTCACCCATCAGGGAGCAGCCCCGCACGCAGTGACCTCAGCACTTCATCAAACCCCGTTACGTGATTAGCACAGCCAAGCGATAGGCGGTGATGAGCTGGTGGGAAAGGAAGGGAAACCAGGGGCTACTGTCGGCAGGGAGAGGAGGGGAAGGGGCTGCGCTGGGGTCTGGCTCCTCTGAACCCACCAGCACACTGCACTCCCCTTGCAGCTCTGCTGTGGGGAAAGGAAGAGACCTGCTGGGTTGTGATTCTTGCAGCTAGCCCTGGGCTACTCCTTCCAACAACCCTGCAAGCATTCTCAGGGATTCATGGGTTCATAGACTGGGTCAGGTTGGGAGGGATCTTCAAGAGCATCCACTTCCAACCCCCCTGCCATGAGCAGGGACACCCCCACCAGACCAGGGTGCTCAAGGCCCCAGCCAGTCTGGCCTTGAACACTGCCAGGGAGCTGGGGGGCAGCCACAACCTCCCTGGGCAACCTGGTCCAGGGTCTCAGCACCCTCATGGTGAAGAGCTTCCTCCTGACTTCCAGTCTCAACCTCCCCTCTTCCAGCTGGAAACCATTCCCCCTGCTCCTACCACTCCAAGCCCTTGCAAACAGCCCCTCCCCAGCTCTCCTGGAGCCCCCTTCAGGGACTGGAAGGCTGCTCTGAGATCTCCCCAGAGTCTCCTCTTCTCCAGGCTGCACAGCCCCAAATCCCTCAGCCTGTCCCCAGAGGAGAGGTGCTTGTGTTCAGGGGAAGAATGATGTCCCTAGTCCTGCTGGCCACACCAGTGCTGATCCCAGCCAGGATGCTCTGGGCCTTTGGTGCCACCTGGGCACCCTGCTGGCTCCTGTTCAGCCGGGTGTCACCCAGTGCTGCCAGGTCCCTCTCTGCCAGGCTGCTCTCCATCCCCTCATCCCCCAGGCTGGAGCTGCAGGGGGTCCTTGTGGCCACAGTGCAGGACCCTGCCCTTGGCCCTGCTCACCCTCATGACCTCTGCCCATTGCCCCAGCCTGTCCAGCTCTCTCTGCAGCACCTCCCTCCCCTCCAGCAGATCGACCCTTCCCCCCAACTTGGTGTCATCTGCGAATTTACCGAGGGGAGATTCCACCCCCCTCATCCAGGTCATCCATAAAGATGAACCAGAGCAGCAACAGCCTGAACCCACTCAGAGGATGCGGTGAGCAAGGAGGAGGCTCCAGCCTTGGAATCATCGAGCTGCTCTCATCCTACAGGGGTTTTTAATTGAAAAGCACTGAGCCTTAAAATAAAACCCAGGGTCTCCCTGTCGCACAGACTGTTAATGCTGTGGGACTGGCTGATGAAGCCACTTCTTCCCAGCAGAACCAGCACTTCCCCTGGAAGCCCTGGTCGTTTTGCACTGCAAACAAGAAACTGGAGCAGGGTTTCTGCAGGCAGAGGGGCTGTTGGAGTGGGATCCACGACAGAGTCACCATTAAAATGGGAAGATTTTATATCTGGGGGGGTTTGGTGGCCCCACGCTGGTCACTGGTTCTGTCCCCCAGTGCCATTAACCCCTCATGTGCTGATCGATCGCTGGGTGAACCCTCAGGTCTCAGCAAAGCAGCCCACGAGCCCATGGTGACAGCAGGGCTACCCCCCGCCAGCCCATGCACTCGGTGTTCTCCCTCCTTACGGACTGGGTTTGCCTGGCTATGAAAGACAAGAGGCAGCTCAACACCGGGCACCAGCTGAGTACAACCACAGGCTGAGTCCCTCAGCCCAGAGCCCTGGCAGCTCCCATCCCATTCCCCGTGCCTGGCAGCCCCATCCCATCGGCTGGCACCCCCAAGGCCCCGTGTCCCCACGCAGTGCTCCCCACCCCTTCCTCAGAGCTGGGCACTGATGCTAGAGCAAAGCTGAGGAGTGAAGTTGTGCTGTAAAAGGGCCACAACTGCTTCTCTTTCTCCCTCTAAACTGTTGGGAGCAGGTGCAGAGGGCAGAGACCCCCTAACCCCCGATAAGCACCTTCAGCCCAGGAGCTTAGAGAGCTGGGAACGAGCAGCTGGGAGCTCATTCCTTTCTCCTCCTCTCCCCCAGACCCGGCTATGCGACTGTTGCTCCTCTGCTTTGTGGGAGTGAAATCAAATGTCAGATCCTCTGCTTGGGAAGGAGCTGGCAGTGGAGCAGGAAAGGCTCCCAGCGAGCTCCAAAGGCTTGCGGATAAATTGGAGCGAGGCACAGACGGGGCTGGGAGCAGAGCCAGGGGAGCAGGGAAGGGCTGAGCCAGCAACCAGCGCTCCAGATTTTAGGATGAAGAGACTCCTTTCCCCGTTTCAGTGCAAAGCTGGTCCTAGCTGCTGCTAGCACAGAAGGAGGATGGGCTCCATCCCAAAGCGATGCCTCTCTACTCCGTGTTGGGAAACAGCCACATGTCTCAGTTCCTTCAGCAGAATCACAATCCCACACAGAGCATCCCATGCCATCCCATTTCATCCCATCCATCCTATGCCATCCCATCCCATCCATTCTATCCCATCCCATACATCTCATCCCATGCCATCCATCCCATCCCATCTCATCGCATCCCATCCCATCCCATGCCATTGCCATCCAACCCATGCCATTCCATCCCATTCATCCTATCCCATCCCATGCCATTGCCATCCAACCCATGCCATTCCATCCCATTCATCCTATCCCATCCCATGCCATTGCCATCCAACCCATGCCATTCCATCCCATTCATCCTATCCCATCCCATCTCATCGCATCCCATCCCATCCCATCCTGTCACTGCTCCATGCACATCACCAGAGCTTTGAGACCTCAGGACCTGCTGGGGCTGAGGAGCACCCAGCCCTGAGCTGAATTCCACTCGGACAAAGGCAGAACCTTTGAACCATGTGTTTTGACACCACAGTGTCTCCCGTTTCCTCCGCAGTGGATATTTCAAATCACAGGCTCTGGACAATCCTCCCCGGATCGGCAACGCGCGGCACATCGAGCGAGGGAACAGCTGCTCTCCTTCTCCCTCCCTCTCCCTCTCTCTCCGTGTCGGTTTACTGTGGCAGACATTCCAGCTCCTCCTGGCTGTGTTCCTGTGCCACTGGGTCTGGGTGATGCTGCTGTGGCAGGGGATTGGACTGGGTGATCTTTCCAGGTCCCTTCCCATCCCTGATGATTCTATGTTTCTCCCTCTCTTGGCACTGACCCCTTGTCCATCACCAGGCTCCTTACTAGAGCACTCAGGAAGAAACCAACCTCCTCCCCTCCGCTGAACTATCACAGCACCAGGATCAGGGCAGGGGCTGGGGGGCACAGAGGGGCTGAGCAAATCCATAGGGACCAGCACGCTGAGGCTTTGGAAGCCAAAGGATGTGGCTGTTCCAGGGCAAAGAGGAAACCCTAGAGCCCATCCTGCAAGGAATGAGGCTCCCTGTTCCTGGAGGGTTCCCTGAAGGCGACTGCTTTGCCAGACATGGAATTAGTGCTCCAGGAATATTCTATTATTTGCTAATTCTCTTCACATCTTTTTATTTCACAATTAGGCAAATTAGCACTTGGATGAGCGCTGAGACGCTCTCGCCTCATACGGGATGAGCTGGAGGCATTCCCACTGGATTTTCCTCCTAAGGAGCATGGTTTCTCAGCTCTTTGAGCTACAGGCTGGATCTCCTCCCTGGTGGGAGCACAAGGCTCCTGGAGAAAGCGACCAGAGCACTGAGGGTCCCTTCCAACCCTGACTGATTCTGTGATCCTATAACTCCTGTCCAGTGAGGGTGATGGGGAACTGGGGGGAGCTGCCCAGAGGGGTCTCCTTCTCCAGGTCTGCCTGGACTTGGTCTGGGTGATGCTGCTGTGGCACAACCACACAACCACTACCCCAGCTCCTCAAACACCCTGGCTGCCTGGTTGTTGAACCCCNATTTCAAAGTTTGAATAGGTCTCATTATGGGATCCCAGAACCATCCCGGCTGGAAAAGACCTTCAGGATCTTCAAGTCCACCCTACAACCCACAACCACTACTCCAGCTCCTCAAACAGCCTGGCTGCCTGGTTGTTGAACCCCTGTAGGGATGGTGCCTCTAACCCCTCTCTGGGCAGCTGATTCCAAGGCCTCCCCACAATCTCTGGGAAGAGCTTTGTCCTCAGATCCAACCTGACTCTCCCCTGGCACAGCCTGACCCCAGTTCCTCTGCTCCTATTGCTAGTCTGCAGGGAGAAGAGGCCAACCCCTGCCTCACTGCAGCCTCCCTTCAGGGAGCTGTAGAGAGCAGTGAGGTCTCCCCTCAGCCTCCTCTTCTCCAGGCTGAACAGCCTCTCCCCACCAGCCCTGTTCTCCAGACCCCTAACCATCCAAACTCCTTATCACCACCCAAGTCCACGCTGGCATGGGATCCCAGGCGTGTAGCTGTTCACGGCAGTTTCCATCCCAAGACTCTCTGATGCCCTTCTTTCACCACAGGGACTCAGAGAGCGAAGCCTTTCAGCAGGGAGAAGACTTTGCAGCCTCCTAATCAGTTGACTCCCTGGCTCAGAATCACTTGCTAACCAAGCTCGATTACTCTCCCCTTTCCTACAGGTTGTAAACCAGCTCTGGGGGGAACTGTCACCTCCCCAGTGCAGCTCTAACCATAGCTGCTCCCTCCCTCCCTCATTCACTCCGACATACCCCAGGGCACCTCACCCCGAGCAGGTGGGACTGAGGACAGGGCTGTGCTCCCCACGCAGCCGTGCGAAGCTATTAGTGACCAGAGGGTTAACTCAACAGAGAGCACGTTACCAGCAGCCAGCCAGCCCGGGCTGTGACCCTTCTCCACCACCCACAAGGCAGCAGCTCTATTAATCTGAATTACACACTCGTGAGTAATGGCCAGTGAAATGCTCTGCGGAGTCAGTGAACCCAGCAGGCTGCCTTCACGGCCAGGACTTCGCGTGTTTGCTTGGCTCGGAGAGGAACAGAAGGTCCCAGACTATTTACACTCTGCCGGCTCCCCTCAGCAACAGACGTCGGCTATAAATTCCCGTCGGGATCATCCTGGGGCTGTTTTTCCTGTCTGGGGTGGGCAGCAGCAGCGCCAGAGCAGCAGCAGGACTGGCAGAAGCCAGTGCAGAGCCACCCCAATGCCCGGTGCCACCTCTGTGCGCTCACTCACGATCACTTGACTGCAGAAAGCATCGCGAAGGGAGCTCAGACAGAGCTGTGCAAAGCCCCGGGGACTGAACCCACGACACCCATGGCTCAGGACACCCACAGCTGCGAGGGATGCTTGGTTCACAGCCCCACAGCAGCTCAGCTCAGTTTGCTGCAGGTCAGGGTGAGAGGGCACAACCCTGGGCACTGGTGATAGAGTCTGGACAGAGGAAGGTAGAGCTGAGCTCCTCCTCACGCTCCATCTCCCCCCAGCACAGCCTCGGCTCCTTGGGTCCCAGCAACACTCTGCTTACGGAAGGAAGGCAGAACCGGGGGGGTCTGGAAGCAGCCGCCTCACCTGTCGCTCCGACATGACGTACAGGTACTTGTGGTCGATGGAGAAGGCCATGTCGCGGAGGACCGGGCTCCCGTCCTTGAAAACCGTCACCATCTCATACTGAATCCCACCGTGGGGAGGGCCATCTGCTCGGATCTGGAAGAGAGATCAGAGGTGACTTCAGAGCAGCCAAATTCCTACTTCACCTTAGAATCCTTAGGGATGGGGAGGGACCTGGAAAGATCATCCAGTCCAGTCCCCCTGCCACAGCAGGGTCACCCAGACCCAGTGGCACAGGAAAACAGCCAGGCGGGGCTGGAACGTCTGCAGAGAAGGAGACTCCACAGCCCCCCCAGGCAGCCCCTTCCAGGGCTCCAGGACCCTCCCTGGGAAGAAGGTCCTGCTGAGATTGAGAGGGAACCTCCTCTGCTCCAGCTGGCACCCAGTGCCCCTTGTCCTGGAGAGGAGGGAGCAGGTTGTTAAGCATCTTCAGCCTTATCAGACAGAATGGGTCCCATCCCTCTTACAGAGCAGAGATGCTCCTCTGCCCTTCTCCTGGAAAGAGCCCTGACACCTCCTGCCTTGGCAAGGGGAGCTGGCTGCACAAACACAGAGATGGTGAGGATGTCTTTCTCTCTTCACCACCTGAGTCCTTAGGATGTGAAAGAACTCCCAGTGTGAGGCTCAGGGCTCTGCTTTAACCCCCATGCCCAGGCACGGGGAGCCTCCAGGTAGCCCCAAGCCCAGCTTGAGAGCCCTGAAATCCCTTCCCCAAATTAGAGGGAGAAGGGCAAACCCTGCTTTAGCGACCCCAGGGCAGGCTGGCAACCAGGGGCAGGTTGGCATCAGTCTAAAACCAGTGCTTTGCTGGGTGTTGCCAATTTGCTGGAGCTGCCAGGGGCAGAAGGAGGTGGCTGTGAAATCACCTGAGGAATAAAAAGTAGGGACTCGGGGCTGCCAGGGATGCTTCCACATCACCCCCTGATTAACAGCCAAGCGGGGATGGGAAGGCTGGACATGAAGGATCAGCAGCTTCTGTAAAAAACAACTGTTTTCCAGAGCTCCCTCAGGGCACCAGCAGCTCGTTAAATTGAGCTTCTTTCTAGTAATGAGGTCAGACAGGGCTAATAAAGAGAGATACCACTGGGCAAGCCTCGTGCAGACCAATTCCAACTGGGAATTGAGGCTCTGGGTTGGAGGCAGCACCACATGCACCATGGTTCCCTCCAGCCTAGGCAGGCAAGAGCTCGGAGCTGCCTGGCACTGGGGTCTGGGGACACAGCGCAGGTGCTGCCTGCACCCTCCTGCCTCCCCCCCATAAGCAGGAGGAGCAGCCTAGGGTGTCTCGCTGAGCCCACTGAGGTGGCTTCATGCTGCTCAGAGACCATGGGACAGGAGGAGAGCAGAGCCTGCTGCTCCACTGTGTGTGTGTGGGGGGGTCTTACAGCTACTGGGGACCCCACAGCCCTGTGCCCAAGATGCACCCGCTGACATGAGGATGCTCCACTGCATCTCCTCTGGAGGGGCTGGTTTCCATGACAACAAATGATGATGTCAGAGAAGAAGGATGATTCCTGCAGATGCGGAAGAAGAAAAGGATCATCTCCACAGCAGGAAGCTTCTTGTTGACGTCTGGAGAGGGGAAATGATCCCTCTACCTACACTAGAGGTGCCTGACACCCACTGACCCATGGCCAGAACAACCCTGTGGAGACACAGTGCTCTCCTCCATCGCTCTCAATAGCTCAATAGGCTTGAAAAGTGCCTGCCTCATCCCCAGCTCGGAGGATGGAGGCCAGAGAGGGAGGGAGAGGAGTTCTGTTCCACTGGGGGAATTGCAGGCTCTGCAAGATCTCCTTGCTAATTCCCCCACGAGAGGCTGCAGCCCGAAGCTCTCTGCTCCCTTATGAGGTGAGCAAACCCCTCCTTACGACAGGGATCCATCCCAGCCAGACAAGGACACGAAGCTCCAGCCCCTGGAACTGGGCTGTTCTCCATTCACACCGGCCTGAAGAGGGACGTGAGGACCTGCCACTCGGGCTGTCCCCCTCACCACCCCTCTTTCCTCACAGAGTCTTTTTACAGGGTTACCCCATGCTGGGGTAACTGCAGCAGCGGTGAGGAGGGGACAACCCAGGATGGAAAATGCAAACCTCTCTGCAAGAAGTTTCCCTTCAGACCCTTGCTGGGAGTAAAGGTCCCCTTTGAGACCCTCAAGATAGAGGCCAGCAGGACGACACTCAGCCAGCAATATGCTCTGGTGGCCAAGCTCGTTCTATGATGAAGATAGGATGTGGCCAGGTCCCCCGTGAATGTTAGTCCTAATGATTCCATGATCCCAGCCTTCTGCAGGCCACTAGCAAGTCACAGCGATGCCCAGGGGTTTGCAGAGGATGGTCCAGCATCTGGGATCTGGATCTGCTCCTGCAGCTCTGCAGGACCCTGCCTGAGATACTGCACAGGATCCCTCCCCACCTCTCCAGCCCTGAAGAACCAGCACCCCCTGCACACAGCTTGAGCAGGCAGGACCACCAGGAGTGGGACTGAGCTCACTGCTCTCCACGTGGGGAGTCTTCCCCTTGAAATTAAAGGGAGATGCTAATCCCATTAAGGATCTTCCTTTTAAATCACAGAGATGCCCGTGAGAAAGTTAATGACAGCCCTTACACGCACGTTCCATTCGCACCAGCACATCCAATTACCTCGGTTACCTGGGGGCTCCTGCAGATCCCAGACTCCTTCTCTCCTGACCCAGTCTCTTTATGCTTTTTCCCCAGATTAGGGGAGAACACGGCTGTCGTGCTGGGCATCACCTTTGCTTTCAGCCCAAAGGCAGCGCAGAGGAGGCTGGATGGATGGGTTCACCCCAGTCACGATGCTGTGAGCAATAGAGCTCCTGGAGACCAAATGATCTGGGAGCTCTGAGGGAGGAGAACATCCATCCTTTCTGGGATTGCACTGACTAACCATTAAACAGAGTCACTGATCCCCACGGGGGCTGCCCTTACAGACCTCTGCACCATCAACTGGGAGATGCTCCCCTCCCTTCATCATCCCTGGGGCTCTGCGTGGACTCTCTCCAGCAGCTCTGTGTCCTCCTGGAACTGAGGGGCCCAGAACTGAACCCATCTACAGGGAAAGAAGTCTTCTAGGGGGTGAAAGAAGCCAATTCCTGGGGTGAAGCTGCAGCTCAGACAGGCACCAGTACAACCCCTTCAGAGAAGACTGTGACTGAGGCTGTTCTTCCTTCCCTAAGCCCTGATTTCCTTCTCCCATCCTTCTCCACCCTTCTGGAGAGCTGATCCTCCGAGATAAAACAGGGAGGATGGTAGAGAGGCACCATGCAGAGACTAATCAGCAGCCCCCACGTCTTTAATTCATTACTGCGTGAGAGGCTCGTTCAGAACCAAGCTGCCAGCCAGGAAGCCTTTTCATTTGAGAAGCTGTCAGCTCACACCTTGTCACAGCCCTCCTTGCAGCAGCACAACTCTAATAACGTGTGCCACCTCATGCAAATGAGCTCCTAATTAATTAAGTAGTACTCATCCCGGGGATGGATTCATTAGGATCAGCTTTGGGTGCAGCAGGCTGGCTGGCTGGGGTGGGGGGGGGTTGTTTGGCTGCTGCTTCACAGCAGCACTGCTGCCTTGCTCTTGTGTCCCAGCATCCTGGTGCTGTCCCATCAGCTGGGAAGATCCTGCCCATCTCTGCACCCTTGGGAAGGCTCCATGCACCCAGTGAACCTCCACAGCCCGACCCCATACACAGCACAGAGCAGACAGAGTCCAGCCAGGAACAGCACAGAATCAGCAGGGATGGGAAGGGCCCTGGAAAGAGCATCCAGCCCAACCCCCCTGCCACAGCAGCATCACCCAGACCGAGTCCAGGAGGGTTTCAAACGTCTCCAGAGGAGAGGCGACTCCACAAACCCCCCAGGCAGCCCCCTCCAGCGCCCTGTCACCCTCCCTGGGAAGAAGTCATAGAATCGGTCAGGGTTGGAAGGGACCACAGGACCATCCAGTTCCAACCCCCTGCTATGGGCAGGGACCCCCCACCCTAGATGGGGCTGGCCAGAGCAGTGAGATGCCAAGCAATGACTGAGCTAAGTACCCAGCAGACTCTCTCTCTCTCCCCTGCTCAGTGTAGAAGAGGGCCCAGCTCAAAAGCAGGAGATAGAGACTGTTGACTCGAGGGCTCCAGGGAGGGACCCGTTGCAGAGCTCTATTTTTGGAGAGCTTGCTGCAAAGAGAGTTGCTGGGGGGTTCAGGGCTATCAGCTTCCAGCAGCATCAACGTCCAACCCATTAGAGATGGAACCACTCAAGAGCATCCTGTGGATTTACTCCTGGGCAAGAGGGCAGCTCCGGGCACAGCACTGTGCTCCTCCAGCCTCTGCCATCCTCTCCCTGTCTCACCCTGTGCTTCTGCTTTAATCCAGCTCCTTTCCCTACAGCTGTGAAGGAAATGAAGGAGCAGGTGAGCTCCAGGAACTGGCAGAGGTGGGTTTTCCCAAAGCCTCCTCTTCTGCGTGGGGCTGCCTCGGGCAGGGATGCTCAGCTGGGTGTTAGCTGGGTAAAGCAGGAGCCTGCGTGGTGCAGAGAAGGGTGGGCTGATCCCACTCTGCCCCACAGCCCTCGGGGTGGGGGGGTTATCCCCAGCTTCTCCTCCACATTAACCTCACCCTGGAGCTGGGTCTGGTGGCTGTTGGTGCCCGAAAGGGAGCCAGGACACAGGGGAGGCAGAAGCTGCTGCCTGTGGGACAGCATCCTTGAGGGATGGAGGGGGCTGCGAACAGCATCTGGGGAGTGATTGTTACCCACAGAGAAGCAACCAAGACGGTTCTTCTCTGCTCCAGGCAATCCTTGTCTCCTGGATCCACCAAGGGGCCCAGATCCGGACACTCTATTCCAGGTGGAACCAGCCTTGTGGTACTGGCCACCTCCAACCTTGCTGGGGCAGAGGATGTGAGGAAATCACCGAGCACTAAAAATCCCAGGGAATGAGGCTCTCCCCCCTCTCCCGCTGCAGGGGAACATCCCGATGCCCACTGGGAAACGGGTATTTTCCAGTTCAGGAATGGACCTGGAGAGTCCAAACCTCTCGCCAGCTGGTGCCTGTTTGTATTTGACTCAAGCAACAGCCTTGCAAACAAGGTCACCTAAGGACGGGCAGAGCCACAGCCAAACTGGCACTGTCCCCCAGCTCCCAGCACGCTCCCGGCTCTCTCCCCATCCCCGTGCACCGCAGCAGCTCAGTGTCGAGCTAGTACAGGGGAGGCACCTCTGTGTTTGGGTCTTGTTCATCACCAGCACACGGGAGCTGGCCCGCGTGTGGGTCCGCACACAGAGCCAAGATGCACAAGGGGCAGCCAGGCTGGCACCCAGCTCAAGGACACTGTTTCTACAGGGCTCGGTACTGGAGGCATCAAAGCCTCCTGACAGGGCTCAGAGCAGGATACAACCACGGGAGCTGACGCTCAACTTGTGCTCACTCACACCCAGGGCTCCTGGTGGCTAGCAGACAAAGGCTTGAGGTGGCCACGCGCTGAGGAAGGTGACTTTTGTCTGTGCGAGCTGCTTCCCAAATGGTGTTCCTGGGCAGGAGAACAGCATGAAAAGGCAATCTCTTCCATCTCTGCACTCTAACTCTCTAAGCTGCCAGCAAATGCCCTTCCCTGGGTCTCAGAATTAATCAGCAGCTAAGCAGATGAACCGGGGCCGAGTAATCAGTGTGTGCAGCACGTGTGGCCCTGCCTTGAACCCAGCGGGGAGATCGCTGGGCTCTGCACACGCGGCTGCTCCCGGCCGTCCCCATCCCAGGAGCGCGGGTGCAGCTACTGGACACAGACTGCAGCACCAACCGCCCGCTGTGCACGGGTGAGAGAGGAGGGGAAGGGAGAAGCTGATGGAAGGAGCAACACGCTGGTCCTCAGATGTCCTAATTCAGTTCACATTCAAGGGGGGAAAGGGAGGAAGCTGTGAGCATGAGGTAGTGCAGCCCCCTCCCCTCAGGAGCAGCAGTGGGCTGCAGCCCTGGAGCAAAACCCCAGCACCCAGGGACACCCAGGGACAGTTGGGGAGGGAGCTCTTGGCTTCTCTCCTCACTGTGTTCACAGTGAAAACCACTCCCAAGAGGCCAGTGGATGTGCCCGAGGCGTCCTTGGTGGCATCACCACCAAGCTGATGCCACAGCTCTTCCTTGGAGGCCATGGATGCCATTGGCTTGTGACCACAAGCGCAGCTACAGCACCACAGGGTCACCCTGGCAGAGCCTAGCAGCAACATCAGACATCCCCAGGCTGGGAGGAGAGAGGGAAAGAGGAGCCACAGCTAAAGTTGTGGCTGTGAAGGGAACATTTAGGTGAGGACAGGCAGCACATCGCTCCATGGAGCAACTCACGGTGCCTCGATCCAGCAGGACCCTGCCCGTAGAGCATCCTCTACACAATGACCACACGTGCCCCGCAAGCTCTGCACCACCATACAGAAGGTTGGAGCAGCTCTACCCCCAGACCCCAGCTCTGGTTGCTACCCCAGCTGGCACTGCTAATCCCTTCTCGTGCCCGTGGCCCCAACATCAGCATCATGAGATCAGTTCAGGCTGGGGCGCGCGGAGGGGAGAGACAAAGCTCCAGCACATCACTGCCTTCCCTTCCATAATTGACCTGTAGATAAACACATGGCTTCCGCCTTAATCCCCTGCAGCATCCTGAACATCAGCCGTGCTAAATTTTTCATGTAATTAAGAGAAAACCCCTAATCCAGTGTAATTAGCTCCCTGATTGCCAACGTCAGGCAGGAAAGCTCTGTTTGAACAGCAATTGGGGTCTAGCTGGTTAGGCAAACACTGCGTGTGTGGCTCAGCGATTTCACGCCTAAACCACCCCCCTTCTGCCGTCCTCACAGGTCTGGCTCCCTCTAAACAGGGCTACACGGGGTTCACGTCTGTGGTCGACCTGACAGCCCCGAAAACAGCGCCTCTACCCTGCCCCAGCCACCTCCCTGCGGGGCTGGTGATGGCACAAGCCAAGCAGCGCCCGAGAACCACCCGGCTGGTGGCCTCAGAGTGGTCCCCCTGCTCCATCTGCATCCTTACGTGATGGGCACTGAGTTAAGAAGACTCTTCCTCCACCCTGACTGCCTCAGTGAGAGGATACCTGAACCACGGAGGGGGTCAGGTTGTGTCTGTCAGTCTCTCAGGGATGGAGGGGGTTTGTTGGGGTGGGGATGGTTGGACTCAGGGACCTAGGAGCTCCTTTCTCCCCTAGAGTTGTTCTGGGACTCTACTCTGCTTCTCAGCCTGTTCTTTGCTGCTCTGGGTCGCTGCTGCAGAGCCTGCGGGGTAACCAAACACCCCTCCTGCCTCCTCGGAGGAGAGAGCTGAGGGAGAGGGCTCTGCAGGCTGGATTCGTGCAGGACGGTTGTTTACAGGCTGTGTCAGGAGAGAGCCAACCCTCTGTGTTTTTAGAGCTATAACTCTTAACGCTGACAGAGGCCAGGGGCTGATGAAAGGCTCTGGGGGAGCAGAGAAGGGGGGTGGTTACGCCTGGCTTTGCCCATGTTTGGGCTCCAGGCTCTGGTCTCTCCAGCGCTGCTCCTCGCTCATCTCCTCATCACACCGATGCTCTGTAAACAACCCAGCAGCGAGCAGAGCAAGCTGCTCCTTTGTACCACAGCCAGGGAGATTTCTTTACACAAAAATGAGGGAAAATTTATCAACTCAAAGCTCCTTTTAAAGAGCAGCCCCTAAGGAGAAGGAGCCCAGATGCCTGCTTGCCTCGCACCGCCCGGCTAAGCCAGCTCCTTTCGCTCCCTCCCTTCAAACGCTCCTCGTTTTCCAGGGAAGGCACTGGAGATGAAGTAGTGGCAGCAAACGGAGCCTCCTGGTTGGGTGGCACCACTTCAGTACGGATTTAAGTGAGCAGTTTGGTGGCAGGTTGGGGCTGTGCCATCGCTCCCTGTGCCATCCGCTCCCCGTGCCCGGCATCAGCTCTCCAAGCCAAAGCAGAGGACCTTCTGCTCAGTCACCTCCCGGAGGACCTCAGGCACCTGGTGACCAGGTTTCTAAAGGCAGTGCTAGACCTTGCTCCTTGTCCTGGCTCAGGACAGGGGGGACCTGCAGCCACAACCCAGGACACGTTCCCAGCCACCCAGACTGGTGATGTGCCCAGCCCTTCCCTTTCTGACCATGGATGGGGGATGTCCTGGCGGATCCCTCCCAGACTGGACGGCACTGGGTGGTTGTCAGGGCTCGCAGAGACGAGGCTGTAGCTCATTCTGCTCTCTCACAGGAGTCGTTCCAGCTTTCAGGCAGCTTGGGGGAAAATTCTTCCTGCCAAAGCCTCCAGTACCCGATGCCAGCAGCACAGGAGTCTGTGTGTTGACTGGTCTGTGGTCTCTTTGCCTTACATCCAAGACAAATTCCTCTCTCCATTGCCCATGCCTACCCAAAGCATCTGAGGGGTCTGTGGAGAGCTGCCAGTGCTGAGCAGAGTCGAACACAGCTCCCTGGATGCTGGATGCCTTCGTACTGCTCACTTTCCCCACTGCACTATCCCAGGGTGGCCCAGCAGGATGCTTGGGTGGAGGCACCAGCCACCCCAGCATCTTCTCCTACTCCCCCTCAGGCAGCAAAGCCTCATCCCAGCGAGCTGGGCATTTTCTCAGCCATCGTTTCACCAGAGGATGGTGGCAGCATCTCCAGACAGAGCCAGGATAACTCAGGACTCTGCAGTTGTGTTAATGAGCTCTGGCAGGAGATTTACAGCTAGAAGTGTCAGGGGGTGGAAAAGGAGGTAAAAAGAGGTGTTGGGAGGAAAGGGAGCTACTCAGCTTCTCCTTCAGACAGCTTTTAGCTGACCTGAAGGACCACACTGGGTCAGGAGGCCACCAGCTTCCTAGGAGACGAGGTTTCTAACAAGGGAAGTTATTGGAGTGGCTCTCACTAAGAAGAGACCCCTGGTATCAAAAGCTTTTAGAGTAAAAGCCATAATTTGAGCCCAAAATACCCCAACAGACAGCACTGAGGTGGAAAATTACCTTCCAGGACAGACTTCCCCAGTGACTGAGTGGGGGAACTGGCAGCCACAGCACGATGCCACTGCTGAGTACCAGAGGAGCTCAGCTCCAAATTGCCTTCCTCTCCAATATCCTCCACATCCTCACATCTGCATCACAGAATCCTAGGATCCTCCTGGCTGGAAAGGACCTCCAGGATCACCCAGCCCAGTCCTCATCCCAACAGCTCCCCAACCCCCAGACCATGGCCTCAAGTGGGTTTTAAACCCCTCCAGGGATGGGGACTCCACTCACTCCCTGGGCAGCCTGGTCCAGTGCCCAGCCACTCTCTCAGGAGAGAGCTTCTCCCTCAGATCCAATCTCACCCTCCCCTGATGCAGCCTGAGGCCACTGCCCCTCATCCTAGCATCAGGAATTGGGGAGGAGAGCCCAGCAGCAGCCTCGCTCCAACCTCCTGTGAGGGAGCTGCAGAGAGCACTGAGGTCTCCTCTCAGCCTCCTCTTCTCTACACTAAACAACCCCACATCATCTGCTCATGATTCCAGCCCTCACCTTTGCCCATGCCAGGGTTTATCAGTCGGGTCAGGGTTTGCACTCAGCTGTGAGGGAATCTTCCAGCGACCCACAGCTTGGACACTCAGGTTGCTCCGGAGTGGGAGCCCCGTGACCCAGCAGTTTCACCCCATCAGGTCTTTCCCTGCCTGCTGCTGCAGACTGTGGCTCTGCAGGGGCAGCACTGGAAGCCTGAGCTGGTTCTCCACATCTGGCCTGGTGTGATTTGGGATTTAACCGACCGGCTGAGCCAACCTCCACACAGAGTCTGCTCCGGAGAGGTCTGACGCCTTGAAAATTCATTCCAAAAGCAGCTTCAAACCCTCTAGTTTTCATTATTAATCCAACTGCTTTCACCAGAGCCCACTTTTCTTTTTGCCTTCTATTTCTGTCTCTACCCTTTTATTGTTCCCCCCTCCCTCCTCCCAGCTCTTCTACAGGGATGCTACCGAAACCCAGACCAGGAGACCGCAGCATCCCCATCGCTCTCTTCTCAGCAGCAGGAATTTCTTCCTCCTCCCATCGGGTTTTGCCCCCCCCCCCCCTTTTCTTTTTTCCATGGGTTTTTTTTTCCCCCTTCTTCGTTTTCATTCCATCTGTATTTAATCCCAGACAAACACAAACAACAATCTCAGCTCCCTAAGGCCATCGCTTTCTCAATCGGTTACAGCCAACTCCAATTAGCAGAGGAAAGCAACGCGAGCAGCTCCTGCATCCTTGGGAAGGAGCCAGCCCAGAAGGTCCTTTTCCCCCAGGCTGTCCCCTCTTTCCTTCTAAAGAACTTGCATCGTCATCACTCACGGGCTCTGCAGCACAGACCACACTGACCTTTGCTTCTGCCACCACGGCTGAGCTGGGAAGGATGTTCCTCCTCCTCCTCACTGATACTGCTCTGTGGGGCTGGAGGCTGCTTGAGTGCTGCTGCTGTTCACAAAAGGATCCCACAGCCCCTACAGGAGTTGAAGGGCTGTTGCCTTGGTCACTTCAGCTTCCCTCTTAACCTGCCCTTGAAACAGCTTCTTCATCCCTCTCTACCCTGGGCTGCTGGAGGAGCAGACCTCTCCCTTCTCCACGAGAGCATCGCTCAGAAATACCCTGGAGGAGAGACCTCCAGCCCCCAGTGGAGCCCAGCGGAAGCAGCTCCAGCTGAACCTGACTGACTTCACCTGCTTCCAACTGCTTTTCACTTGGGTGGGAGGGCAATGACTGCTCTCACAGCCCAGCTGGGCTCCAGTGTTGGAGCAGCACCTGCTCCTCAGAGCTCAGCCTTGGTGGTGGCCTCACTGTGCTGAAGGAGCTCCGTCCTCAAACCCCCCAGGTCTGGAGGGACACCCAGAGCATGGTGCCAGCAGGCAGGCAGGGGCACGTGTGGCACTGCCCTTGGCACAGAGCTACCCCTCCATCAGCGAACTACTTCAGCCCATGATTTCAAATGTAAATCTCTACTCTGTGAATGATGTGGCTGCTTTGCTGCTGAGCCCTTTAAAGAGCTTCCCAGCAGCAGCCACCGAGGAAACCATCACACTAAAAAAGCCTCGGGCTTGTAGCAGTGCTCTGCGATGTCTGACACCCGGGTGAGCCCAGAGGAGCGAGACTCTGGCCACAGCTCCCTCAGCCTGCGGGAGCATCTCCCATCTCCCCCACTGGGAGCAGAGCAAGGGGATGCGGTGGGACCGGAGCGGCAGAGGGCTGAGCCCTGACAAAGCCATCAGGATTGTAAATGACTGCAAAGCAAAGTCCATCTGGTGACGCTGCCGGGCTCCTTCATCTTTCACACTGGCTGGCAAGAAATGCAAGACAAGCTCAGCTCCAGCGCTGCTGGGCTTCAGCTTCGTGTGCTGCCAGCAGCTGTCAGCGAGAGAAGACGAGGATGCGAGCGAGGATCATTTGCATCTCTGCAAACTCTTCCTCCAGCCCCCCCCATTCCATAACCCCAGTGACCGGGTGCTGCTCTGATGACTCCCCGGCCCCTCTCTGCTCCCCTCCTGTTGCACACACAGCCCCCTCGAGCAGCGAGGGGAAGGATTTCCCCTCTCCCACCAGGCAGGGATGTTAAGCAGAGCAGCATCTGCAGACAGGCAGATTTATCCCCCTGTCCTAAGTGGCAAAACTGATTGGGTTTGATGGACGGGCAGGGGTGTGCGGGTGCATTAATGACCGCTTTAGCATGGAAACCAGCAGAGCGCTGCTCCTCCTCGCAGGTGTCATCAGGAGAAGTTTATTTAAAGCAGGTTGGATGGCTGTGGTGAACGTGTTAGATCAGCAACCTCGAGAAAGAGCGCCTCGAGGCTCCTTGCCTGACAACACGAAAATAAAACACACAAAAAAAGCAGCACGGATCCTTTTACAAACTGAATTCTTCATCACAGAGGTGACTCTGCTGCTCCAGTCAAAATTAAAGAGGATTCCAGCACTTGGAAAGGGAGGAAATGCACCCACTGCACCCGGTCCAGCCCTATCTGTGCTGCTAAATCTGTGCTGCTAAGGCAGGTCCAGTGGTCCCGACCCCCCCCCCCCCCCCCAAAGGCCAGGACTCCAGGACCAAGCAGGTCCCCTGCCAAACCAGCAGCTGAA
>VZRI01011306.1:276383-298442 GCA_013397515.1 Upupa epops
CCCCCCATTTATCTCCCATGCCAGAGGAGGCAGAGTAGAGTACTTGAGTAGAGTTCTTAGGGGTGGAAGAAGAGGACAGGAAAACAGGGGCTGCCAAGCAGCATCCAGACTCCATCGCAGCCAGACCAAGCATTGAAATCTCTCCTCAGGGTAACACAAACCACAGCTTCAACAGCCTGGCTGGCAATTTCACCAGAGCTTTGGAGCTCAGATTCCTCTCAGCCCTTGATTTCAGGTGGAGTTGAATCTCAAGGTGGTGGCAGATCACCCCAGTCCCCACTCCGGAGCTGCCAGGGGCGATGTGGGGCTGAAGCACCCTCTGGACTCCTTGTTTGAAACCTCAGCCCTAAGGAGTGACTCCAGTCAGGGAGTCTCCTCCCCAGGAGAAGCAAGAGGTGGAAGAGGCAGACAGAGAGAGGCAAAGGAGGGTGTGAGCACCAGTGACTTCTGCTTTGCTGTCACAAGAGGATCTGGGCTGGCATGAAGTTCCCAGAGGGCACAGAACCCTTCAGCAGAACCCTTTTCCTCCCAGCAATCCGAGTCAGGCTGGCAGAGCCCTCCTGATCCGAGCGAGATGTGCTCATTCTGGGGTTTTCCTGTACTCCAAACCACAATTCCCTGCTAAGCTGTTACCGCATTTGTGAGCTGCTGTGTCCCAGATGCTCAGGCTGCCAGAAGAACCTCCAAACCAGCTCCTCCCGGGACCGCCGGCCGATTCCCAGCGCTGTCAATCTCGCTGCCACGGACAAAGCCGGTAGGAGAGACACAGCCAGGTCAGAACAGGGCAGCCCGAGGGGAGCTCAGGTGCCTGGGCACATGGGGGATGCAGGTGCTGGCACCGCTGTGGGCACTCGGGACCCCACGTGCAGGTGGAGGGGATGGGGGGAAGGTTGGATGGACAGGACAACCCTCAAACAGCTCAGGAGCTGCAGGGCTGAGCTGCTTCTCCAAACTAAACTTGCAAGCTCCTTTTGCTCCAAGTTCCTTCTTAGATTTGGGAAGGACTCCTCAACATCACCATGGAAAAGAGTTGGGGTGTTCAGTCTGGAGAAGGCTCTGGGGGGACCCTACAGTGACCTCCAACCCCTGAACTGGGCTGGCAGAGGGCTGGGGAGGGCTGTTCCCAAGGGCAGGGAGTGACAGGATGAGGGGTCCTGTTCTGAAGCTGGAAAAGGGCAGAGGGAGGCTGGGCAGGAGGAACAAGGGCTGGGAGCTGAGGCTGGGGGAGCCCTGGACCAGGCTGCTCCATCCCTGGAGCCATTCAAGCTCAGGCTGGCTGGGGCTCTGGGCACCCTGGGCTGGGGAGTGCTGGCCCTGCTGGGTGCAGGGGGTTGGACTGGCTGCCCTGTGGAGGTCCCTTTCAACCCTGTGATTCTATAAGAAGCCTCTGTCTCCTCAAAACCACCTTCCCCAAAGGCATTTCCACCCCCTCCCAGAGCCTCAGAGCAGAGCAGCCCCTGCCAGCACAGACCCTCAGCCCTGACCCTGTGACTGGGACAGCAAAGGGCACAAGAGGAACCTTCTGGGCAACGAGAGGCAGCTCTGCCTGCAGGACACGAAGTGAAGGGAGCCAGGGGTAGAGTCAAAACCCATCAGGATCAGCAGAAGGGCTGGAAAAGACTTCAAGCTCATCAAGTCCAACCCTTAACCCAACAGTCCAAGGCTCAACCACATCCCTAGGCTCCAGACCTCCACTGCCAGAGCAGTGCCCCTGTCTTCTTCCCCTTAAAGGAACAACCCCCAGCCCATCCTCCGAGCCTCCAGACCCCACAAACCCACCCTTCAACAAAGGCTGACAGGTCTTGAAGCAATTACTGCCCAACGAGGGGGAGAGGGAGGGCTGGCAAGAGATTCTTTTCAGAGATTAGGGCTAGAATGACTGACAAAGCGATAGGCAGCAGCGTTTGGGTTTAATCTGAAACAGGTTTGGGAGAGGATTTAAAAAGAATCCCGTAACACAACCCACAGCCACCCACTGACACCAGCTCCTGCAGGCAGGGAAGCTGCAGCCAGCGGGACTGATGTGCTCCTCACTCAGCAGCCACCATCTCCTCCAGGGATGCTCTCAGATGCATTCCTGTCTCCAGCATCAGCGTGGGAACTGCGCTCTCCCATCCCCAGGGCAGGGGGACAGACCCCATCACTCAAACCGAGGACAGTCTGGTCCCTTTGGCCATGCAGATGCTGGTCAGGAGGAAGCCAGGACCCAAGAGGAATCTGCATCCCACTCTGCTGCCCCTTCCTGGTCCCCCCAGCTCTGGTTGCCCTGTTTTTAGACCCTCAGAAACACCCCGGGTGATGCCAGCGGTGCCAGCCCAGCAGCCTGTCCTCAGCGGGGTCCTGTGTCCCCTCACACACCAGCAGCCCCACCACCACCGCAGCAATCCCAGTGACACCAGTATCACACAAAGCCCGTGCTGCTGGGAAACCAGAACTACAAATAGGGGGTGGGGAGGGCAACTGTGAACCAGTCATAGAATCCTAGAATCCTTAGGGATGGAAGGGACCTGGAAAGATCATCCAGTCCAACCCCCCTGACACAGCAGCATCACCCAGACCAAGTGGCACAGGAACACAGCCAGGNCAGCTCCCTCAGCCTTTCCTCAGCAGGGAGCTGCTCTCCTTCCTTCATCCTCTTCGTTGCTCTAGGCTGGACACCCTCCAGCAGCTCTGTGTCCTTCTGGAACTGAGGGGCCCAGCACTGGACACAGTCCTCCAGCTGTGGTCTCACCAGTGCAGAGCAGAGGGGGAGAAGACCCTCTCTCCATCTGCTAACCACCCCCTTCTGATCCCCCCCAGGGATCCTGTTGGCCCTCTTGGCCACCAGAGCACATTGCTGGCCCAGAGTCACCCTGCTGTCCTCTCCCTCAAAGCCTAAACCTCTTCCAGTGCCATCAGGGCTCTCATGGAGATTTATGAACAGGCTTTGTTCCTCCCCATCCCAGCTCTGGCCCTGGGGCAGCCCGGTGTGGCTGCATCCCACCCACCAACCCAACCACCTCCTGAGCTCCGGCACTGGGCAGAGCCACGAAGAGCAGGAACAGATGAACAGGCAGATCCCAGCTGCACGAGGAGCTGGGGGTGAGGGTGGAATTAAATGAATCCCTTCATCATCAACCTGACCCCTGGAAAAGATCTGAAGGAATGGCTGGGGAGGTGCACACGGGAGCACCAGGGCCAGCAGATCAGCTCCCGTGGCATCTGCCAGCCCAGACGGGCTCTGCTATAATCTCCACCGCTCCAGCTGGGGCCGCGGTGACTCGGGGCTGCCAGGAGCCAGGCGATCCCACCGGAGACCCGCAGGAGAAGGAGGAGAAGCTCTTGGAAAGGCAGAGCCCTGCAGGAGAAGGAGGAGAAGCTCTTGGAAAGGCAGAGCCCTGCAGCAGAGATGTCTGCAGGGGGATGATGGAAATTCCCACGGTGACCTCCCAGGTCCAGAGCAGCCCCAAGCTCCACTGCCCGTTGCAGGATGGGTGCCTCTCTCATGGTCCTGGGGAGCCCTGTGCTGTCGGTTTCCTACCTCTCTGAGAAGAAATCAGGGGTTTATTGCTGCCTCTGGGACCTGAATTAAGAAGGGGTTGGACTGGGGGGGTTTATTGCTGCCTCCGCAGTAAGAAGGGGCTGGACTGGGGTGCCAGACTGGTCTGGTGAGAGGTGTCGCTGCCCGCAGCAGGAGGTTGGCACTGAGGGAGCTCTGAGCTCCCTTCCAACCCAACACAGTCGGTGATGCTGCTGAGTCCATGCCCTGTGCTCAGATTTAAGTATCAGCTGAGGTCTGGGTGGTGGAGATGGGGGGCAGACGTGGCCCCTTGTGAGGAACCAGCTGAGGACTGCAGGGAGGAAAGGATCAGCCAGCAAAGAGATCCCTGGAGGAGACCCTAAAGCCTTCAGTGTTAGGGTGCCTGTGGTCTCACCAACACGCCTGGTGCTGCCTCCAGACCTCAAGAGGCTTAGAAAAAGGCCCCAAGAACCACTCCAACGGCACCAAGATCATCGGGGCTTCCTTGCAGCGACAGGAGGAGGGAGCAGGGGCCGGGGCATCGTCAGGGCAGGGGCTGGGCAGCGCTCCCAGGCCAGATGCCACATGGCACAACAAAACCCCGAGCGCTCAGTGTGGAGGGATTTCTGCTCCTGCAACCCAATCCCCTCCGCTGAACCGCAGCCAAGAGCCCTTCTGGCCCCGCTGCTGCTGCTGCCAACAGACTCTTCAGGGAAGTTTGGGAGGAGGAAAAAAGAGAGAGAAGAGAAAAACACCCCCCCTCCTCCTCCTCCTCCTCCTGCTGCCCTCTCCTTCCTGGGATTAATAACCCGAATGAATTCTTGTTGGGAGGGGAATAACTGGGCTCAGGGTAGCAGCCCCCAGCTCAGCCCTGCACCCCGAGCAGGTCGTGGTGGTCCTGGAGGCGATGGAAGAAGCAGCACACCTTGTGCAGGGATTAGCACAGCGGGTCCCCGCACGTCCCTCCCGTTCCCAGCTCCGAGCGGCAGCTGAGAGCAGATTTATCTGCGGGATAATAAAGGCCAAAGAGTCTGAAAGGGGGACGAGTTTGGAGCCAAACTGCCAGGCTCCTCCACTCGCCCCTTAATCCCTCTCCAACCTGTCAGTGCTGTACGTGATGGAGGTGGGAGGGGGGGAAAGGAGGGGGACAGGGTGGGGGTTTCACCCAAAAAGCAACCGAGCAGAAGGGGCTGAGAGCTCTGGTTCAGCAGCCAAGAGCTGCAGAGGTGTCCCCGAGGCACAAAGAGGAGATTAAGGCTGAAAGGCGACAGCGAAGAGCCAGGCGAGGAGTCTGCTAGGAGGGATGGGGAGAGCGCATGGGAAAGACTGTTGGATGCCTGACAAGGAGATGTAGAGACCATCTGGGTGAGGGGAGGAAGGGCTGGAAGCCAACGGGAGCTATGGGAAGGATGAGCCCAGCCAGGTCTGCCCAGCTGCCTGCGTGGGACCCGCTCCCACCCTCCTCTTCCTCTCCTAAAAGAAGTGAAGCAACAGGTTGGAGCTCTGAGAAAGAGAAGGGAGTGTTGGGCTGGTACAGAGGACCCAGCTGGCTGCCCTGGTGCTCCAGAACCCATGGGGGCTCTCTGATGGGAATCACAGGATCATCCAGGTTGGAAAAGACCAACAATCTCCTCCCCAACCGCTACCCCAGCACCTCAAACCCCCTGGCTGCCTGGGAGCTGAACCCCTGCAGGGATGCTGCCTCCATCCCCTCCCCAGGCAGCCTGTGCCAGGCCTCCCCACTCTTGCTGGGAAGAGCTTTGTCCTCAGATCCAACCTGACCTTCCCCTGGCACAGCCTGACCCCAGCTCCTCTGCTCCCATCACCAGTCCCTAGGGAGAGGAGGCCAACCCCTGCCTCACTGCAACCTCCCTTCAGGGAGCCGTAGAGAGCAGTGAGGTCTCCCTCAGCCTCCTCTTCTCCAAGGCTGCCTTCCTGCCTTCCTTTGAGCTGTTTGTGTGAGCCCAGGAAGGGCCGGGCTGGGTAAAGCACATCGTGTCCCACAGGTGGGCACAGAGTACCCCTTGGAGGAGAAAGGTCCTACCCCATGGCCAAGCTGGCTGGCTCGTGAGCAGCCACGGACCTCGCTCACTCTGCTCAGTCCAGCAGGGCTTGAGAGAGACCTCAGCTCCTTGCAGCAGTCCATGAACCACCTCCTGAGCTGCTGTCCTGCTGGCTCTCAGGTCTGTTCAGGCTGTACCCTCTATTAAAGAGAGGGTAACGTGAGGAAAGTGTTAGTCTACTAGGGCTTTACTCCTCCCTTCCTCTTTCATCTCAGAAGTACAAGCCCTGTGCAGAGAGCATCCAGCCCTCCAGCAGCTCTCCTCATCCCCGCAGGCTCAGCCTGCTCATCCCTCACCGAGGAGCAGCAAGGCTCTGCCTCTTCCAAAGCAGTTTGGGATGTGCAGACAGGAGAAGCCCGGAGCAGGCAGCAGGCGAAGTGTGAAGGCAGGGTCCTGCTGCTCCTCCACTCACCTGCTCCAGGGGTTCAAGGCAAGGATGCTGCCCGTGCTGGGAACGGGACCAGGACCCAGCGACTCCTTCATCAGAGAGCCCTGAGCAGCCACCCGATGCTAACGACTTCTGGCAACTACTGACCCGGGTCGGGTTCAAACCAGTGACCCAAACAGGAGAGGTTTTGCTTGCACCCCCTCTCCCACCCACCACCATGAGCAGCCCCCTGGAGCTCTGCCTCTGGGAAAGGGGGAGTCAGAGGCAAAAGCCAAGGAGGTCCCTGGCTTCCCCCATCAACATTCACTGCAGATAGAGGCGGCTCCTTCCCCGGGAGGAATCAAAGCCTCATTGAGAGGTGAATTATGAATGAAACCTCAAGCTCTTCAACTTTTAACCTGCGTCTCTCTAAGAAAACCCTAACGTAGCCACTGCGAGGGACTGGATTTTTCTGGGCTTTAAAAATAGACCCTTGTGTTTAAGAGGAGCGTTTCCTTTACGGAGCCATTCCCAGGGGATAAAGGAAATCCTCACTCCCACTGACCAAAGGCACAGAGTGAGGTCTGTGTTAGTAGATGAAGGCTGAATGACAGTGACATCATCCCCCATCCCATTCCAGCTCCCATCGCTGCCTCAGCATCATCCAGGGGGTCTACTTCTCGCTCCTCCTCTCTCACCTGGTTTCCAGACACAGTCTTTAGTGATGAGGAAACCTCCCATGGCCCGGTGCCTGGGTGGGCATAGCACCCCAGGGCCTGGCTCACACCCATCTGCCTCCCAGCAATAGGAGTCACCACCCCACAGCCTGCAAGGCACCTCCAAGGGCATCTCAGGCTGAGCCCTGCCCTGACCCAGCACGACTGGGGAGTTCATCCACTGCCAGAGGCTCTGAGAGCCAGGAGAAGGGATCCAGCTCCGCAAGGGTCAGGGGGCACCTCACACCAGAGGAAACACTCAGTACAAGAACAATCTGGGGACAGGACAAGGGGCACTGGGTGCCAGCTGGCACAGAGGAGGTTCCCTCTCAATCTCAGCAGGACCTTCTTCCCAGGGAGAGTCCCGGAGCCCTGGAAGGGGCTGGTGCCCAAGCACCATCCTGCTGATGTGCTCCAAGAGGTTGCAGTCCCGGCTCTGAGCCCAGAAGCATCAAGCCCAGGGGATTTCTATCTGTTTCAGCAGCCCAGCGCAAAGCCTGCTGCAACAACTCCCGTGCCCAGAGGAGGTTTGGAGCTGAGCAGACAAGGAGGGGACACCCTCCTAAATCACCCCATGAGGGTCCTCCAGAGCCAGGAGGTCCAAGCCTTGAGGGAAGGAGCCATCACAGGTTGGGATGGAGCAGAGAAGAGATGCTCCAGCCACCCTGTGGCTGCTTCTGGGTGGGAGAAGGTGTTGGTGCTGGTGGGGGAAGAAGCAGAACCAGGTAGCAGGAAGAGAAGAGGTGAGGGAAACACGAGAGTCAAGGCTGTGAGGTTTAGCCTTGGCCACATCAGGAGCCAGCAAAGCTGCTCCTGTGCAGAGGAGGGGGAAAACAACCCCTAGTGTTTTCAAAGAGGGGAAAAAAAATCAATCAGGCCCAAATTATAAATAAAAGAGATGAAAGTTAAGAGTGAGGCTGAGCAAAGCCCCGGGTGACCCTCTGCCTGGGGCACTTGTGCTAATTTTAGCTCCTCTGTTCTTCCCTGAGCTGTTCGGTTCCAGGCTGCTCTGTTTTAAAGGCTTTTCTCCACCCCAAGTGCCTCAAATGCTCCACACAGGGATGGCCCAACCTGGGCATCGGCATCAGAGGGCATGGGCAAACTGTACTGAGCTGGGGTGCAGCGGTGGCCAAGGAACAGGTCCACCCCCCCAACACCCCAGACCATGGGGACAGCAGGTCTGTGCCACCACGGTCCCCTCCAGCACCACGACAATGCCTCTGGCTCAGCCTTCTCCTGGGATGCTCTCACACAGAACNGGGATCCTCCCCCCCAGACCCCCCCCCCCCCCCAGACCCTGAGCAGCCCATCAACACCTCTCCAGACCCTCCCGGGGTGCTGGGAGGGGGCTGTTGCACAGCCACATTTATTCCAGCCAGAGAAAAAGGCAGCAGCAGCCTCCCAGAAGCATCCTATACAGCAGAATGTATTTAAATACCTAATGAAGGAATAAATCTGCGAGAGGGAGACATTTACTGCATACTTATTCACACAGAGCCTTTGTGCAGGCGGGGGGCAGCGGGGAGAGAGGAGGGGAGGGGGGGGAGGACGCTGCGCACTGCACCTGCGCTCCTGGCCGCCAGCCGCCGCGCTGGGGCAATGAATATGGCAGCATCCTAGGAGATGAGGGTCTACCTGTCAGGGAGGATATCGAGCGCTCCCAGCCTCCACATNTGGATTGGGCCACTTTGCAGGACCAGTTTGACCCAGCACAAGGGAACAGAGGTTCTGCTTTGTGTTTTAAGCCCCTGCCTCACGAAGGGATGAGCCTGGCACCCCAGCCCATAGTGCCAGCAGGGCTGAGGGTGAAGGTTTGGGTTGAAGTTTGAGCCCCAGACCAAATGGTGGCCACAGGGTGCGAGTGAAGGGTGCAAGAGGATGTCCTGTCCGTGCTGCCTTCAGGTAGGGCAGAGCCTGGCTCTGCTGCCATTTAGCTTTTGTTGTTCTAAAGGGATGGGGCAAGGACCTGCTGCGGGGTCAGAGCAGCCCCAGGCCATGCAGAAGAGCAAGATCTGCTGGGGTGTCTGTACTCAGCACCTCCCACTGCCTGGGTTTCATGCAGGAACCCTACCTCCAGCACCTCAGAGGATGCAGCCACCCCACCAGCCCCTTTAAAAGCCACCAGCATCACACACAGCTCTCCCTGCCTTGGGCTACTGGAACCAGCAGCCCTGCACTCGCAGGCAGCATCCCACAGCATCTCCCACCCCCAGCCCCTGCTCACCTCCCAGTTCTACCTTCCCAAACAGCCAAACTCATCCTGCCCTTTGCCTGCCCTCCCCTCCCTCCTGATACGAAAGGTCAGGCATGAAATTCAGGGGTCAGCAGGATGAGATGCAGCAGGGTCAGGGGGGAGAGGAGCAGAGAGGGGAGGAATTTCACTCCACCAACCATTTGCTTCCATGAATCAGCAGCTCCTGCCAGGCACAGGGGGGGTCGAGCTCGACAGAGGCAGTGGGATGGGGGTTGGAGGGGACACAGGAGGGTGCCCCCATAGCCCCACCATCCCACAGCCCTGAGCAGAGCAGCTCTCATGGTGGTGGTAGAGGGGGAGTCTCCCCTCTTTTGGGGTTATCCCAAAGTTTATCCAATTGCCAGCAACCCCAGACCTGAGTGCCAGAGCCTGAAAGCAAAGCTGCAGCAGAAACAGAGCTGGAGGAAAGACATGAAGGATGTGCTAACACATCTGGAGTTCACATCTGCCATCTGCAGAGCTGAGGGGGCACTGGGGAAAGGGAAGGTTCCTCCAGGTCCCTCTCCAGTTGCCTGCAAAGGGGAGGGGGGTGTTGGGTGATGCTGCCTGGGGTCTGGGTGGATAAATCCATCATCCCACATCGCTTGTGTCAGCACCCAGCCCCAAACACAAACTCCTGGGGAGTCAGGTACTCACTACCTGCCAGGAGCTCTCCTCTTGCCAAACCAGTCCTGCTGCTGCCTGAGCCCTACAGACAGAGCCCTGGTGGGGTTCCTCCCTGCTGGGCACCTCAGTCCATCCTCTCTCTGCTGAGAGGGTGCAAATGATGCTGCTTGGGAGGGAACAAACGCCCTGAGCACCCCAACCAGCTCACAGGATGCTGCAGGGTGGTGGGAAGCAAGGGATGAACACAGGCTGCAACAGCCCTGATGACACCAGCTGTCACCATCCCTGGACACCCAAGCCATCGCCATCCCTGTATCCTCAAGACATCCTCATCCCTGGACCTGCTAGCCATCCCCATTCCTGTATCCCCAAGCCATCCTCATTCCTGTACCCACTAGCCATCCTCATCCCTGTACCTCCAAGCCATCGCCATCCCTGTGTCCACAGGAGACACCTAGGAGCCGAGGTAGCCCCATTTCAAGGGAAGGTGGCCCATTTCAAGGGAAGGTGGCCCATTTCAAGGGAAGGTGGCAGCACAGCTGCAATAGGGGACTGTGCTGTGAGAGCAAAGCCAGCTGTTTTCATGTCACTGCCCCCAATAATAAAGGAGTGAATGAAGAAAGCAGCTCAAACAAGACCCGGTCCGTTTGTGCTGCAGAAGCAGAAATGATTCTAAAAACGAGAGCTTTATCAACACTTTCCAGAAGCCATGGGCTGCTCTTTAATGCTCCTCCAGGAATAACACACTGATCCTGCTGAACCCGGGCTGCCTGCTGCCTCTGATCGCTCGCTGGGTTCTCAGCCAGCCCAGGCCGGGTGCAGCACCCGTGCAAAACATTCAGCCCGGGTGTTTGCTCAGGGGAGCTGCTCTCGCCCCCCAGGATGGGGGTTTTGAGCCGTCTCCCCTCTATCTGGGCAGTGTCTGCTGTGATTCATGGAACAGTTTGGGCTGGAAGAGACCTTCAAGCTCATCCAGTCCAACCTTTCCCAGCCCTATCAGCACCNAGGAATAAGGTCTCCTCTCCATCAACTCTTCCCCAGGAGAGAACCCCCCAGCTCCCTCAGCCTCTCCCCATCAGCCTCTCCCTCCAGTCCCTTCCCCAGCCTCATTGCTCCTCTGCACCCGCTCCAGCCCCTCCATCTCTCCTGAACTGCAAAGCCCAGCACCATGCCCAGCACTCAGGGGAAACCTCCCCAGTGCCCAGTGCAGGGGTAGAATGACATCCCCAGTCCTGCTGGCCACACCAGTGCAGGTTCAGCTCCCCTCCTTCCCTACACCTGGCCCTCAACCAGTCCCTCCCAGATTATTCTAACTACTTATTTCTCAAGAACCAGACCAAGCTCTGAGCCTGGAAGGCTCCGCACAAAGGCAACCGTGAAAGAAACCCTGGTGGGGAGAGGTCAGGTCAGCTCGGTGTCCTCTGGCTTCAAAGCCTGGCAGAGTGATTTATCCCACACCAACTCAGAGGTGCCACTGGGCTGAGAGTCAAAGGAAAGGCGGCGGGAGGAGGGAATCTGGTTTCATTCCAGCTCTGCTCCTCAGCTCCCTAAGAGCAGGGCAGCCCCTTCGCTTCTGCGTTTGCAGCACAGAGACCCTGGGAGGGAGAAGCCTGAAGAGCATCAGGCAAGAAGAAAAGCATCAAAGCACCTCAGGACTGAGAGCGGGCAGGAGGATGCTCTGTTGTTGCCCCTCGTAAGCTCCTGGCTGCCCAACGTTAACTGGGAGCTGCGAGGTGGGGGGCTGCCAATGGCCCCCGCAGTGTGGGGGGTACCTGCTCCCAGGGTTGTCTGCAAGACCCTGTTTGAACCCAGCGCCTCGTCCTCACCCTTTTCTCTTTCAGGGACCAACTCTGGTTCCTCTCAGCTACCAGGGATGTCGGGACTGCCATCGGCCCCCTGCAAACCGCTCCCTCAGGCAGCCCTGGTGACCAGCTTAGCCGGGGAGGGGGAGGAAGAGAGAGGCAGGAAGAAGCTGAAGCAAGATCACAGAATCCTTAGGGATCAGGAGGGACCTTGGAAGATCAACCAGTCCAATCCCCCTGCCACAGCAGGATGAGCACAGAGTCACCCTGCTGGCCACTAGGACCCCCAGGTCCCCTTCTCCTCCCCTGCTCTCCACCAGGTCAGTGCCCACCCTCTCCTGGTCCCTGGGGCTGTTCTTGCCCAGCTGCCAGCCTCTCCCCTGCCCCTTGTTGTCCCTCCCTCCATCTCTCTCTGCCCAGCTCTCCAGCTCTCGCTGAGTGGCAGCACATAAGGGATCACTGGGTGTTCTGGGGTCCCTACACGACAGCACCCTTTTTACACAGATGGAAGCTGAGGGGAGTGACTGTGTAAAGCAGGAAGAGCTCTTCTTCTGGAGAAAATGAATCCCAGCTTCCTTGACCCCAACAACACAGAACCAAGTGAACTCCCCCCCCCTTCATTCACCTCATGGGGCACAAAATGAAGACTGGTTTCTCAGACCTTTCGACTGACCAAACGTTGGTCAAGCTTCATCCATCTCCCATCCCCTGCCACTGCTGCTCTGTGATCTCACCCCCCTGCTGGGACACAGAGCTGTGGATGGATCACTGAGGCAGCAAAGACCTGACCCTTGCAGCCCAGAGAAAGAACCAGACGTTTCCTCCAGGAGCTGCCTGCCAACAGATGAATCCTCTCTGTTACACCAGGGACAGTAGACTGGGTTGAGTAGAAGGGAGCTCAGAACTCCCCCTGCCCCAACCCCCTGCCATGGGCAGTGACACCAGGGTGCCCACAGCCCCAGCCACCCTGCCCTTGGGCACTACTAGGGGTGATGGAGCAGCCACAGCCTCCCTGGGCACCCTGTTCCAGGGCCTCAGCTACCTCCCAGGGAGGGGTTTCTGCCTCAGCTCTCAGCTCAACCTCCGTTCTTTGAGCTGGAACCCAGCCCCCTTGTCCTGGCACTGGATCCCTTGGGAAAAGTCCCTCTGCAGCTTTCCTGGAGCCCCTTGAGGAACTGGAAGCTGCTGGAAGGTGCCTTCTCTGTTCAGTAACAGCCTGACATCCTCTTGGCTTCTCCACACACTGATGCAAGCGACTTGTTCCTAAAGGGCTGCAAAACGCGTGCGGGGGCGATAATTAAGGAGAAGCTAAAAGGATGAGATAACCATCCCCAGAACAAAGTCAGAGAAGGACAGGTCTGGACATAGGGCTCCTATGAAAGACCTGTTTTATTCCCACCAACGGAAGGGTTTACATCAGCCCAGCTGAACAAAACCCTGGTACCAGAACAGAACACCACGCCGTCAGCTCTCCTTTCCCCTGCCCAGGTAACCCAACTGGGTGCCACCATCACATCCTCCTGGATGGAAAGGACCTCCAGGGTCACCCAGCCCAGCCCTCAGCCCAACAGCTCCCCAACCCCCAGACCATGGCCTCAAGGGCTCTGGCTACTCAGTTTCTAAACCCCTCCAGGGATGGGGACTCCACTGCCTCCCTGGGCAGCCTGGTCCAGTGCCCCATCCTTCACCTCAGGGCATCCCATACAACCAACCTGGGTTGAGGCACAGCAGCAAATGCCACCTCTCTGGGCATCACTGAGCACACAGATGAAACCCTCATCACCACCAGAGTGACCCAGCACTGGGGGAACACTGAGAGCTGCTCTCCTCACAGTGTACCCAACTCACGGGGACCGGGATGGCAGAGCCAGAGGCTCCTGCTGCACGAGCTGCCTCCTCCCTGCAGCAGGCACAGCCGGCGCAGTGTCAGCCATAGAAGAGACATCTATTTGTTCTTGATCCCAAACACTGTCCTCCATTGACCAGCTGAATGAAAGGCACTTCACTGATTTATTAGATCTAATAAGAACCAGACCTCGTGGGATGAGATACAAGATTGATTTGTAGTGCTGAGCCAGCCCCGGCGCTCAGGCTGCTGAGATGCAACCGGGTGTTGCAAGGGGATGGGGAGAGTTCAAGCAGCATCGGGCACGAGGAAGGAACAGGAAGGTTTGCATGAGGAATCACAGAGTGTCAGGGCTTGGGAGGGACCTCAAAAGATCATCCAGTCCAGCCCTCCCTCCCAGAGCAGGATCCCCTAGAGCAGATCCCACAGGAACAGTCCAGGGTGGGGGGGGTTGAGCATCTCCAGAGCAGGAGGCTCCACAACCTCTCTGGGCAACCTGTTACAGGGCTCTGTCATCCTCACAGTGCAAACGCTTTTCCTTATGGAGCTGGGGGTGCACAGGGATGGGGGGAGAGCTGGAACAGTGTCTGGCAGCAGGAGGAAGGAAGGATGCACTGGAAACTGGGCTTGCAGGGGCCACTCTCCTCCTCTTGCAGTCTTCTTTCCCCACTCAGCCCATGGATCTCACCCAGCCCATGCAACTTAAGAGCACCAAGTTTCACAGGATCCCAGAATGGTTGAGGCTGGCAGAGCCCTCTGAGCTCCTCCAGCCCAGCCCAGCCCCTAACAGCACCCCAGTGGCCACCCCAGGGCACTCAGGGCCACAGCCAGGCTGTCCTTCAACACCTCCAGACATGGGGACTCCCCCCCTGCCCTGGGCAGTCCAGTCCAGGCTCTGAGCACCCTTTCCATGAGGAAGGGCTTCCTGACAGCCAACCTCACCCTCCCCTGGCAGCTCCAGGCCCTGCCCTCTCATCCTGGCGCTGGGTGCCTGACCCCCAGCTCTGCTGCAGTTCTTGCAATGCCCCCCAATCAGCCCCTTCCCATGAATCTGCCTTTGAGAGGAGCCCCCCCTCCGCCCCCCTAAACCCAGCCAGTGCAATTTCCACATCACTCTCAGCATCTCCCAGGCAAAACACATTAGCTGGGTTCCGTGGATGCCGCTTTCCATCAGGAAAAAGACAAGCAGCAGCACAGCGGTGCTTAGCTTGAGGCCCTATTAATAGCAGCCCTAATTATATGGCTGCAAATTTAATTCCTAGCGATGATTAGTGTCACAATCCACGGCGACACGCATCAATATTGATGGACTGGGATGGAGCCCGTAAACAGAACCAGCGAGCTGACACATCTCCCGCCAGCAGTTAGTGCCTGGTAACTGTTGTGCTCCTGTCTGCTCTAATTCTGCTCCATCCGAACGGGTTGGCTGCAGGAACCCTGGATTCTGAGGGATTACGTCTCTGTAGCATCATCCCCTTTCCCCCTTGGTCATCCCCTTTCCCCCTTGGTCACCCCCCAGCCCTGACATGAAGCTGAAGCAGTGTGGAGGGAGAGCTGGACCTGCAAGGTGCCCTGGGGGAGCCTCAGCCCAGGGCTTTATCGCACAGCAGCAGCACTTTGGCTTCTCCTTCACTTAGAGGAACCTGCTGGGAACAGAGGTTCTCCAAAGCAGCAACCTGCCAGTGAGCAAACTGCTCCTCCAGAGCTGGGTTTTGATGGAGAAGAGCTCCATCAGCCCATCCTGCTCCCTACAAGCCCGCATCCCCCGTGAGGAGCTGCTGGCCACTAGGACCCCCAGGTCCCTTTCTCCTCCCCTGCTCTCCAACAGGTCAGTGCCCACCCTCTCCTGGTCCCTGGGGTTGTTCTTGCCCAGATGCCAGCCTCTCCCCTGACCCTTGTTGGACTTCAAGGACATCAGTGAGATACCACAGCACTTCCAGCACTGAGCAGAGCAAATCTGCGAGCTCTCAGAGCTGCTTCCCTGACCTCCCTCCTCCAGCCACGCAGAAGCCTTGCCTTTGAAGCCCCAGGCTTGTTTCCACAGCAAAGGAGTGGGGGGATAGGTGTGATGCAGCTTTCAGAACTCCTTGTGTGGGCAGGCAGGGATGGGAGGATCGCTGTCTATCTGAGTATCTCTGGCACTCACACAGGGGGGTCCAGTTTTACCACCCTCATTTCATAGATCAGGGAGAAGAGATAAACACAGTCCTGAGCAGCCTGAGCACTGACTCTGAGACAGCAGCATCTGCTGCTCCAACACTCCCAACAGCAGAGACAACCCAGTAACTTCCCACTGGGACACCAGCACCTCATCTGCAGTGAGAGCTGCTTCCTACAGCCCAGGAGGCCTCTCTTGGGCCATGCAAGAGATAATGCCAAATGAGATGTCCTAGTGATGCAGGCAGGACCATGGGATAGAGAACCACGATGCCCTCAGCCCCATGCAGGGCAGGGTGGGACAGGGCTGGCTGCAGGGAACGGTACCAGGCAGCAGCAGCAGCTGCAGGAACTGCAGTACCTGTTAAATAACAGAGCCTGGCAGGCACCATTCAGGGTGCTGAACAGTCTGGATTCTCTTGCTGAAGGGATGAACCAGTTTTCTCAGTGCCTGGCTACCTCTGGCTCAGGCAGGGTCCCCACAGCCCTCCCTCTGCACAGGGAAGTGGATGAGTGAGAAAAGATTAAGGTTGGGTGATCAGAGTAGAGCAGCACAAGGAATTAAACCCCTCTGGAGAGAGGCTGCTGCTTCTGAACCCTCCCCAGTCCATGGGATGAGGCAGTAAGCACCTGCCCTGCAGGCATGAGCTATTTGCTTGAAGTTCCTTTCCATGAGGCACCTCCCCATCCCTCTGCCAACAGCAGGTACCAGGCTGCAGGGCTGGCTCCAGGCTCTCTGGGCAGGGGCAGCTGCAACAAGCTGAGGGCATCCTACCCCTCCATTTACCCAGGCTCAGGTCCCCATGTGCTGGGGACAGGCAGGGAGGAGAAGGGCTCTGCTTTCCAAGCCCACTCTCCCTCCCACATTCAGAGCTGCCCCACTGGAAGTCGAGAGGCACCAGGGAGGCACCTAATTCACTACCACTCAGCTCTTGGAAAGTGTTGAGTGAATATTAATGAACTGATGTAATTAAAATGATGCAGACATTCAAGTGCAGGAGCTGCCTGTCCTTGTGTCTTCCCGCAGAGATGAGGAAGAAATTCCCCGCTGCTTAAAGACAGGCACAGAACAACTCCCAGCCTGCTGCTGATTACTCGGGTTAACCCTTTCCCTGGTGTCAAGAGCAGGCTCTGTGTTCAGCAGGTTCACCTCAGTCTGCCAGGCGTCTCTGAGCTTCATTTGCAGCACCTCTAAGTGCTGCTGGGAGGGGAGGAGGGGGGGTCCCCTCTCTGCTTAGGCAGCCCAAGGTCATTTCCACACTCATTTCAACCACAGAGAGAGGATGTTTTCGATCCTGAGAGGACCTGGTAAGTCCTGAGGTCCTCTCTGTAAGTACTGAGGGTTCAGAGGACCCAGAGAGTCCCAGTTTGACTCCAGAAATCCTTATCACAGCCCTCCCCTGCCTCGTGTGAGGGGAGGAAAGGAGCAGGAGCATCTCTTAGCCCTGGGCAACTGACCCCAGTTTGTGATGCAGAGGGCAAGGAATGTTATCTACCAGGGCTGATCAATCATCCAGCTGTCAAAGGGAAGAGGCAGAGGGAAGCAGGAGCACTTTGCCCTGAGGCTCAGTATCTAAAAGCAGCCAAGTTAACCCGTTCCTGCCCCTCTATGTCCAAACATCCCACCACCAGCAGCACCGCTACGTTTCCACCTCATGATCTCCACACAACCTGCAGAAGAGCTGCTGGGACACAACCAGCACCCTTCCTAAGCCTCTGCACTCCTCCCCTCGACCACAGCATCACCACTGCCGAAGGATGACCTTTGCTTGGCCAACCCAACACCCTCGGTGGCCCAAGCCCTGGGGTTTCTGCTGCTCCTGCCCCGCTCCCACTTTCCCATCAACCAGTCAACCACAGCAGCAGCTCCACACACACCAGAGCCTCCCCAGAGAGACAGGGAGCAGCTCCTGGCTCCCCAGAGCAGCTCACCTTCTTCAGTCGGCCGCTCTTGGTCCCCACGAACACCACGCTGTAGCCGTTGTAGACGTAGGAAGCCACCGAGGTCATCCGGTCCCGGCTGGAGGTGAAGAGAGTCACCCCGTCCACCGGAGTGGAACCCCCCAGGGGTTGGTTGATGTCCAGGCCACAGAAGTTGTCATCGATGGGGACCGGCTGGAGAGACCAAGGGGCAGCTGTGAGTGAAGCGCAGAGCTCGAGGCAGCCCTACACACTCGGGGTCACAAGGTGGGGAGCTGCTGGTGCTCAGTGCAGGGGTCAGGGGGGGATCAACCACCTGCTAAGGGGTTGGGGGGGTCTGCCAGCTTCAACCGCTGTCCTCCACGGCTTCTTCCCTGCTCGGGCTGAGGGCAGAGCACACCAGCTGCTCCACTATGTGTTTGGGCAGAGAGGAGGAGGAACCCCAAGTCAAATACCCACTTGTTTTCTCCCTCCATGAGGTCTCTCGTGGGTTTAGCCACCTCCTGCTGACCCCACTCCCTCAGGTCCCCGCACACAGGTCCCGCTGCTGGCGATGCTGTACACGGTGAGGGACGGGCTGGACCACAGAGGAGAACCTTTCCTGTGGGACCATGGGGCTGGTGGAAGGCAGCAGCCTGGCTGCCCTGGGGAGGTGTCCAAGCACCGTGGGAAGATGCACTCTTGATCCTTCTAGCACCCTCCAACAAACTTCCTTTCTGTGCCTCAGTTTCCCTTCTATACTCAGCCCTGGTGAGGCTGCACCTCGAGTACTGGGGGCAGTTTGGGCACCGCAGTGCAGGAAGGACAGGGAGGGGCTGGAGAGGGGGCAGAGAAGGGCAACCGGGCTGGTTAGGGGTCTGGAGAGCAGGGCTGATGGGGAGAGGCTGGGGCAGCTGGGGCTGAGCAGGATGAGGGGAGACCTCACTGCTCTCTACAGCTACCTGGAGAGAGGTTGGAGTGAGGCAGGGGTTGGGCTCTTCTCTCGAGGGACTGGCAATAGAAGCAGAGGAACTGGGGTCAGGCTGTGCCAGGGGAGGGTCAGGGTGGATCTGAGGACAAAGCTCTTCCCATACGGAGTGGGGAGGCCCTGGCACAGGCTGCCCAGGGTGGAGGCACCATCCCTGCAGGAGTTCAACAACCGGGCAGCCGGGGGGTTTGAGGAGCTGGGGTTGGGGGCTGTAGGGTGGATGGTTGGACCTGATGAAAGGCTTTCCCAACCCAGGGAAGCTTCCCTGACTGATCCCTGGACCAGCACTTGCTGCAGTGGGAGCTCCTCACTCTGCTGCCAGCTGAGGAGAGCTGAGCCACCTGAGCTGAGGTCGCTCCAGAGAGCTCCCTGCGGCACCCCCAGCAGGGTGGTGACACGGGTGGCTGCTCTGGGGAGACACTGAGCACCGAGCGCTGGGGCTGAGCATCCAGCCAGGGATGTCTCTCCCTGGTGTGAGCCAGCGCTCGAGCATCTCTCCTTCTTCCTTTCATTTCACTGAACCCCTGTTTATCTCTTCCAAGCAGCAAAATTAAAATGCTTGGCAAAAGGAGGCCCCAGGGATTGCTGAGTCAGCCCAGGAACAACCCAGCAGTGTGAATCAAGATTAGAGAAACCAGCTGAATCACAAAGACACAAAGACAGGACTGTCGTTTGTGTTTATCCTGTGAGGTGGTTGATAGCACTCTCCTGCTCCGGGAAGGGTGAGGACCTTCCCCTGGCTTCCAGAGCCCCAGCATAGGAAGAGCAAGCTGCTCACCTCTATCCATCTGCCTTCGTGCCATCCCTTCCCCTCAGTCATCAACTCTCTGAGAAGAACACGGAATAAAGGGGGGAAGGTCTGCTGTGCTTGTTCTGTGTCAGGGAAACTGAGGCACTGAACGGCTGAACCTATTCCACAAGTTCATGCTCCCTAGGGCTGGGCACTGACACTGGTTCTCGAGAGCTGCTGTGGCCAACAGCAAGTCCTGTCCTTGCTCTAGCGAAGAATAGGGACTCTGTGCTGGGACAAGGGGCTGGGTTCAAGATCCAAGAGGGGAGGTTGAGCTGAGGCAGAAACCCTTCCCTGGGAGGGGGCTGAGGCCCTGGAACAGGGTGCCCAGGGAGGCTGTGGCTGCTCCATCACCCCTGGCAGTGCCCCAGACCAGGTTGGATGGGGCTGTGGGCACCCTGCTCTGGGAAGAGGTGTCGCTACCCATGGCGGGGGGGTGGCACTGGGTGAGCTCCGAGCTCCCTCCCACCCCGAGCCAGGCGGTGACTCTTACCGCTTTGGTGCACTGCACATCCTTCCCCAGCAGCCAGTTGAGCTCCAGGTTGCCCTCTCCCTGGTAGCAGGACTGCAGGCGGTCCTTGATCTGAGCGTTGACGGTGCGGATGGGGAAGACACAGAGCGCCGAGTCGTCGGGGGGCTGGTGGTACTGCTTCTGCCCCTTGGAGAAGATGGCAAAGAGGACATCCTCCTGGGCTGTGATGTTGAGCGACCTGGCCAGCACCTCTCCCGGCTTGGAGAGGTAGGCTGCTTGCAGGAGCCGGTACTCCGTATCCCCCTTGACGCAGCCGAAGGGCAGAGAGACGTAGGAGTGGAACTTGGGGTCGTCCTTGCAGAGGCGGACGATGCGGGAGGTGTAGAAGAGATCGCTGGCGGAGTTGATGGAGACTCCCTCCGGGGTCTCGGGCTGGACGGTGAGGAAGTAGACGAAGTTGCCGCTGGCGAACCCGTAGATGTAGAAGATGTCAAAGTGCGCAACGAGAGCCAAGGTATCCGAGGGGATTTTGATGAGGGAGGACACAAAGTCGCTGTGGAGCTCGTAATCCAACATCGCCGACGACTCCGGATCCCGGGGCAGTTTGCGGCTGGATAGGGTAGGGAAGTAATCCTGCTTGCCATCCACCGCCGTGCCGATGAACAGCTTCCCGTCCTCCCCCTCCGAGCGCACGATCACGCCGTACATCGTGCCCGTCTTGTTGACGCTGGACAGGTAGTGCTCCTTCTTGTGCGAGGGCTCCACCAAGATGAAGAGGTCGTCCAGGCGCAGCAGCTTGCAGACCCCCTGGTAGAGGCTGCCACAGGCCAGCAGCCGGTTCTCCGAGTAGTCGATGATGAGCAGCTTGTTGACGTTGTTGGTGAGGGTGAGGATCTCGCTGCATGGCTGCACGATGAGGGGTGGGTAGCAGGATTTATTGTCCTCCTCGGGACCCGTTTTATGAGCCACTAAAATAGTCAGGTTCCCCGACAGCTTGTAAACCCTATTGATAGCTCCGACGTAGACCGCTCCAGTGCCTCGGTGGACAGTCAGGTGGTTGAACGTCCAGTCCCGGTTCTCGGAGTGGAAAGTGCTGAACAAGGCATTGCTGGACACGTTCCGGGAGAGCGATGCCAGGAAGAGGCAGAGCAAAGCCACCGACCAGCCATCGGAGTCCGGTACCCGAGGCCAGGTCTTCCTCTGATCCATGCTGGGAAAGGCGAGCTTCGTGTTCCCCGCCGCGCGTGTCCTGTGCCCCAGCGACAGTCCCTCACATGGTTCTGGGGAAGGAAGAGAAACGCAGAGCGAAGGATTAGATCCAGTGTGCCCTGCAGATAAAACCCAACGGAGACGCTGTAATTACTCAGTCCTTGAGATAAAGCGAGGACGGGACGTCTCTGAGCCCAGCAGGACTCGCGCAGGTCTCCTCACGCACCGGGAAACAGTTTGGGTTTGATGCTTTGCCACTTGGTTCGGCCTCTGCTTGTTAATTCAGGAGGTGGTTTAGCTGGTCCTAACTCTCTGCTCGCTCGCGGGAGGGGATAATCAGCCTCAGCCCAAGATAAAGCCCGTGGCTCGCACACCCACCCATCAATCCGCTGCGGTCAGGGCTCAGAGGAGATCTCCTGCAGGGCATCGGTGTTGGGAGCAACTGAGGAAGTAAGAGGTGTGCTCTACCTCTAAATACTCTCTGATTTAATGTGGGAACCTTGGGAAGAGGACTCCCACGGGCAAGTCCCTTCAGCATGTACAGAGCAGAGCCACCAGCACATCCCCTCCTGCCCTTCCTGGAGCCTGCAGCACCTCTGCAGGGGCTTCTCAAGCTGAAACATCTCAGTGCCTTCACACGATGCTTTACTGACCCAGTGTGGATCAGACCAGCGGCCAAAGACCATCGGCAGCACCCCGTGTGGAGGAGTCAGTGCCAACCTGTCTGCCTCAGCTAAAGGGTGTCTGGCTTGGCTGTGGCACAGGAGATATCAGCTCAGCTCCCAGCCATCAGGAGGAACCCACTGGGTGCCCCATGGAGCTCAGTCACCAAGAGAAACCTATTGGGTGCCCTACAGATCTCAATCATCAGGAGAAACTCACTGGGTGCCCCACAGAGCTCAATCATCAAGAGACACCCACTGGGTGTCCCATGGAGCTCAGTCATCAAGAGACACCCACTGGGTGCCCCATGGATCTCCATCACCAAGAGAAACCCATCGGGTGCCCTATGGATCCCAATCATTAAGGGAAACCCACTGGGTGCCCTACAGACCTCAATCACCAAGAGAAACCCACTGGGTGCCCCATGGATCTCCATCACCAAGAGAAACCCATCGGGTGCCCCACGCAGGAGCCGGGGGATGCAGCTGGGGAGTTAAACAGCAGACTGGGCAATTTGATCCTTAATTGGACCACTCATTTCTCCTCCTCGTGGTTATTTTCTTTTAATCCCTTTGCAAAGGGGACCCTAAAAGCCATTCGTGAGGGGAACGAGGGAGTAAATTCAGGGGCACAATGCAAAGCCCAGCAGCTGAGAGGCCTCCATCAGGCTGAAAGGAGTTATCTGGTATTTAAATAATTATTAGATTGAAGGAATAATCACAGGGCTG
>VZRI01011306.1:300566-312085 GCA_013397515.1 Upupa epops
CCCCTCCCCAGAGAGGTGCCAGGCAGCAGCACTGAGGTTCCTGCAGTGCTGATGAACACCAGACCTTTCCTGACATTCCATCTGCCCCAGGGAACCCTCTGGGGGGGGGTTCAGGCTGAAAACCCCAACACCTACCCCAGCCCTCAGCTCAGCTGCCCCGTGTGTTCCCACATCCCCAGGGCTGGGGGATGGCATCTCACAGCTCATGGTCTTTCCTGAGAAAGAGTTAAGAGGGCAAAATCCAGCATTGTGAGTATTGCTTCCTCCAGCCCTGGGACAAGGAAGAGGAGGGGAGGACCAAATCCCAGCCACCAAAAGGCATTTCCCTGATAACAACCCCCAGCGCACGAATGAGGCACAAAATTCACTCCTCTTGCCCAGACTTCAGGCTCTGTTTGTTTACACAGCACATACCGGATAAAGCACCTCTCCCTGCACCCCGCAGCCCCCCAGCCCCACGGCTCTGGGGGAAGGAGAAGCACAAAATCCCCTGCTCTAAGCTCCCCTTTTGCAGCTGCGGTCTGGAGGGCACTGAGCACTCAAAGGTCTCCAGAGCCCTGGCTGCACATCTGCTCAGCAGAGCTGGGTGAACTCTGTTCCTCAGCTGTTTCACCTCTGAAATCATGGAATCCTGAATGGCCAGGGTCAGAAGGGACCTCAAAGGTCTCCAGAGCCTCAGCCCCAGCTCTCTCTCTCTCTCAGTCTCCCCAGGTGACACCCAGCTGCAGTTTATTACAAGAGAACACTCCGAGGGAAGATCTCAGAGCGGCCACCGAGCCGGAGGAGAGAACTGAGCGGCAGCTTCTCCTGGCCTCACTCCAAGGGCACCACAGGCAAGTGAAGAACCCCAGCTTCAAATGAAATGGGTCCCCAGCCACCCCATTAAAGAGAAATCCTGTGCAGCGAGTTGTGTTGGCTGTCCCCAGCCCTCCCCACGGCAGCCAGATGGATTCACTCAGTAGCCACAGTGCTGTTACCTAAGTAAACCAGGAAAGGGGACATGGGTTAGGATCAGGCTCTGGGATGATGATTCCCCAGCCAGGCAGCTACTGATCCCTCTCAGTGGTGCTGGAAGTAGGAGCCTGGCACAGCCCGTGGGCACACTCACCCCTCTCCCCACTTGGGAGGTGAGGATGATGCTCTACACCGCCGCAGACTGGGGTTAGTATGAGCAATAGCCACCCAGTCAAGCCCGGATGGCCCTCTGTGCCTTCCCCCATGGCACCAAACCAGGGGAGGAGCCATCAGGATGAGAAGTGCAGGGAACACACAAATAGGAGGTTCCTGAGGTCCCTGAACTCATGAGGTCTCTCATCCCTGATGTGGGACCCCCGGCAGCCAGCTGCTGCTCTGCTGAGTCCAGCTCCAGCCCCAAAGCAGCATCCCCAGCACGGATGGGGAAGAAATGATCGTGCAGGTACCAGCGTGGGATCACAAGGATTTGGGAAGGCAGAGCACGACCACAAACCCCCTGAAATTAGCAGCAACACTGGAGCAGACAGGCTGATGCAGGACAGAGCCACACGGCTGGGAAGAACCCTTCAAGGACCATTAAGCAGCTCCCGTCAGGCCTGTCCTAGTGGAAGTACAAGCTACCAACGGTGATCAGCAGCAGCTTGGCTGTGACACTGAGAAAGTGCCTTCGCCTCCCAAAGCCTCTTCATGCAGCTTCTCCTACCCTGCCGGGGTACCCGTGGGAGGCTGAACGTGGTTTGAGGAGCCTCAGCCCTGGGAAGCATAAACCATAGAATCCTAGAATCCTTAGGGATGGGAAGGGACCTCGACAGATCATCCAGTCCAACCCCCCTGCCACAGCAGGATCCCCCAGACCAAGTGGCACAGGAACACAGCTGGCACCCAGTGCCCCTTGTCCTGTCCCCAGATGCCCTTGAGCAGAGCCTGGCTCCATCCTCCTGACACCCACCCCTCACAGATTCAGAGACAGGAATGAGGTCCCCCCTCAGCCTCCTCTTCTCCCAGCTCCAGAGCCCCAGCTCCCTCAGCCTTTCCTGAGCAGGGAGCTGCTCTCCTCCCTTCATCCTCTCCGTTGCTCTGCACTGGACACCCTCCAGCAGCTCTGTGTCCTTCTGGAACTGAGGGGCCCAGCACTGGACACAGTACTGCAGATGAGGTCTCACCAGTGCAGAGTAGAGGGGGAGCAGAACCTCTCTTGATCTGCTAACCACCCCAGGATGCTGTTGGCCCTCTTGTGCATCAGGTACTGGGGGGCTCCCAGTGCCAGCAGCCAGGCGCCTCCAGCTTGGCCCTCTGAGCTCCAGCTAAGGATCCCAAAGTCTGGAGCCATCTGAGCTCCACCCCACCATCAGCTGAACATCGTCATCTCTGCTAGAGTGCTTGGACATCGAAATCTACTGGAGAAAGGGGCTTCTTCCCACTCAGAGCTCCGTGCTCTGCCCTGCTTTTCAACGTAGAGAGCTCTGGCAGATCCCTGATTAATTCAAGTCAGAGTAATAACCCTTCTGTTTAGATGAAACGAGCTGTCTTGTTCCCTTCCTTCTCAACACTAACTCTTGTTTCTTTGCTAAGGATCCCTGTCATTTCAAAACCTTCCCTCTCTCCAGCCAAGCTGACAACAGGATGGAGAAAACATCTGCTTACGTCCACATCTGGCAGCGGCCACCAGTTACAGCACCAAGGGTTGGAAAGGACCTCTAAGATCCTTCAACCCTACCCCTCCATGGCCACTAGACCACACTGCCACAGCTACTGCCTTGGGAACCCCTCCAGAGCTGGAGCTGACAGACCAAGAGCCCCCTAAAGCCTGAGCTTGACTTGATCCAGACCTGGGGGCCAGCTCTGGGCACCATGGATGAGAGCAACCGTGACATGGGAGCACCCGAGCTCCTCATGCAGGGGTGGGTGAGAGGCATCACTGTGCTTCTGCACCCTCCTGGGGATGGGACACAGAGTGTGGAGAAGCTGAAAGTCATCCCACAGTCACAGCTCTGCCCCAACTCTGTTCCTGGTGCCGCAATCGATTTGCAACGGTCAGGCGGGTGCGGAGCCAGGCAGCTGCTCCCAACCCCACAAACCAGCCCCCCTCTCCCCTCCAGCAGCTCCTGGCACTGCTTGTCATCACCTGCTCTCCTTGGTGTCCTCACACCGGAGGATTCTGAGGCATCGGCTGGTTCACGGAGTGACCTCTGCCCAGCAGGTGCCCCCCTCCCGCTGCCCGGGTCCCGGCTGCCACCCCAAGTGCTGAGCTCAATAAGGAACAGACACGAGGGGAACCGGCTCCTGATGGGAGCAGAGTTGGAGCCTCTCAGCTGTCTCCTGCCTCTTTGAATTTCAAAGCTGCACTTGTCTGTCGAGCAACTGAGTCATTTCCTTCCTATGTCCAGGGTCTCGGGCTGGATCCAGCAGTGCCTGGGAAACAATAAATCCTTCAAGGAGGCGTGAGGCCATATTTCACGGGAATGCAGCACGGCTGCCTGCCTGGAGACATCACCCCACACCCTCTAACTCAACACCCCTCCGAACAAGCTGTCTCACTCCAGCGCCAACAGCCCTGCTGCTCCCACCTCCCGGGCACTGCCGGAGCACAAGCAAGGAGCAGCGGTTGTGAGTGGCAGAGAGCATCATCACCTCAGCATCACAGGGCTCCTGGGTTAGGACTGGGAAATGAAATCCCCTTGATTCCATAAAACACAGAGGGGGCAGCAGGGAGAGGGGCTACAGCTGCATTTGTTGCGAGACCTGATGGATGGTTCAAAGGCTGCAGCCATGAAGGAGGTTGCCCTACAAAATTCAGCAGAGTAAAGCAGTGTGAGAGGCAGCACAGCTCCCAGTGCCTGCTCAGATCCAGAGGAACCAGCACTGCACCCACTGTCCTCTTTATCACAGGATAACTGGGTGGAAAGGAGCTCCCAGACCCTGAGTCCAACCATCCCCACCCCAGCAAAACCCCTCCATCCCTGAGAGGCTGACAGACACAACTTGACCCCCTCCCTGCTGCCCCTCGAGCAGGGCAGGAAGCACCATGGCTACAGGGTTCTTCAACACCTCCAGGCAGGGGGACTCCACCACCTCCCTGGGAAGGCCCTGCCAGTGCCCAACCACTCTGGCTGCAGAGAATCTCTGCCTCAGAGCCAGTCTGACCCTCCCCTGCCTCAACTGCAGAGCAGTGCCCCTGCTGCTGTCAGCAGGCACCAAGGAGCAGAGGCCAACAGCCACCCCTCCACAGCCTCCCTGCAGGGAGCTGGAGAGGGCAGGGAGGTCCCCCCTCAGCCTCCTCTTTTCCCAACTCACCCTGCCCAGCTCCCTCAGCCTCTCCTCACCCGCCTGGTTCTCTCAACCCCTCCTGAGCTGGGTAGCTCTGCTCCGGACCCATTCCAGCATCTCCAGGTCTCTCCTATCATGAGGGTCTCAGAACTGAACTCAGAACTAGAGAGGAAGCCTCCCAAGGGCACGAGAACTCCCCTTCTCCTGCTGTCCTTGCTCTTCCTGACCCAGGCCAGGCTGCTGTTGACCCTCTTGGCCACCCTGCTGGCTCCTCTGAAGCCGGCTGTCTGCCAGCCCCCCCAGGTCCTGTTGTGCTGGGCAGCTCTGCCGCCCCTCATCCCCCAGCCTGTAGCAGTGCCTGGGGCTGTTGTGACCGCACGGCATCACCCAGCACAGCCCCGCTGACTGACGCCAAGATCCGCAGTCTCTCAAGCAAATAACCCCCTATCTGTGAGAAAACCGAAGTGACAAGGGAACCACTATCACACCCTCCTCACTAACAAGGCAGCCAGAGCAGATCCCGCGGCAGCATGGTGTTCACAGTGGAAACACTGCGAGAAGGTAACAGGCATCGCCAGGGAAGAACAAACGAGTCCATCTGAGCCGGTTGTGCTGGCAGGGTCCATTCCCAGGGAGGCCAAAGCTTTCCTCACGAGTAAATGAGATCCCCCAGCAAGAGCAGCATCGACAGGCTGCTCGTGTCGCACGGGCGTGCGAGGAAGTGTTTGCTTTCGACTAAAAATCCCCCTAGCGCTGAATTCAGCCTCCGAGTGAACAACTCCATCTGCAAACCAGTCCAACCCCAGCCATCCCGACCCTCCCGACAGCCTGGGCTGGGGTTGGTAGCAACGGGAAAGGAAAACAAGGAGGACAAGATGCTTGGAAGCCTTTAAAAGAGCCTCCTCTTTTGTTCCTCGAGCAGAGTTTGTTCTAGGGCTTCTCAGCTCTCAGCCCGGGACGAGAGGGAGCCTCCTCCGAGTCAGAGGATTGATTTGGTGGAACGGACAGGATGCATTTGTCCCGACACATCATTCACAGCCTGGAAAGCCCCAGTCGCCCAAAGAGCTTGTAAGCACAGGCACCTCGTGCCGTCCCGGCCGCCAAACAACGGGGCTCCTGCCTCTTTCTTCCCGTGAACTCTCGAGTGCCTGCCCGTGCTCCTGGGTTGCTATGAGATCCTGCAGACAGACTGAAACCTGTGAGCACCAAAGGGCCTCCACACAATTGCTGCTCCTTCCAGAGCCAAGGGCTGCCGCTGCGATTAACCCCTTGGGAACTCTGCGTCAGCGAGGAGGGGAGCAGCCTGCGGGGAGCCTGCAGCGCTCGGCCAAATCAGAGCATCACTGGAAAAACCCTTGGGGTCATCAAGTCCACCCACTAACCCTGCTCTGGACCCTGCTCTGCCCTACTGTGATGATCCTCATCCCACCTGTAACAGGAGGGGTGACTCCCCCACAGTGTTGGGGGGCAGACAAGGGGGGGAGCGTTAAGGTTTGGGGCAAATTCAACCTCAAGTGAAGGAGGACGTTGAGGGGCTGAAGAGGGGGCAAAGGGCAATGAAGCTGGTGAAGGGTCTGGAGGACAGGGCTGAAGGGGAGCAGCTAAGGGAGCTGGGGCTGTTCATCCTGGAGAAGAGGGGAGACCTCACTGCTCTCTGCAACTACCTGCAGGGAGGGGGATGCTGGTCTCTCCTCACAGATCATCAGTGCCAGAACAAGAGGGACCGGCCTCAGGCTGCTCCAGGGGAGGGTTAGGCTGGGCAGGAGGAGAAGTTTTCTCTCTGAAGCAGCTGCCAGAGGCTGGAACAGGCTGCCCAGGGAGGGGGCTGAGTCTCCATCCCTGGAGGGGTTTACAGACCCTTTAGCTGTGGTGCTGAGACCTCTGGGCTGGTGGTGACCTTGGTGGGGTTGGGCTATGGGTTGGACTGGGGGATCTCAGGGGTCTTTTCCAAGCTGAGTGACCCTATGGATCAAACACAGAGCATTTCTCATCTCAGGGTGGACTGTGAGATGCTCTTACTCACAACTCCAGATTTTGGAAAGAGCTTTTTCTTCCTACAGGATACAGGCAGCACCTCTGGAAAGCACTGAACAGACACCAAACCGCCTCACAGAAACCCCAAAGGGCAAGCAGCCCTCTCCCAGCAGGACCAGCATCAGCTCCGGTGTAATTAGCTGCTCATCTTTCTGGCCACCCCCCCCTCCCCTCCAGGAGGGATTTTAGCATCTCTGTGCTTCCTTCTCCCCTCGGCATCGACGCTTCATGAAAAGAGGAGAAAATATCGGGGTGCTCGCAATGCAGCAGGCACAGTTTGTACCCACAGACCCCGGCAAACCAGTGCTCTCCGCTGCCCACCCCGTGTCCTCTCCATCTGCACCACCAGTCCCCATCAAAACCCAAACCCAGCACAACCGAGATGCTCCGAGCCTGCAGCTTCCGTGGGACTCGGAGCTGCGAGGGGTGGCTGCTGGCACCTGGCTGGAGTCCACGGTCAGATCTGCAGCACCACAACGGCCCCGAGCCTCTGCCACCACCCAGGAGCTCCCGGATCCGAGCTCCAGCCTGGACTGACACCCCGTGAGGTGACAAATGTTCAGCACAAGAACAAGCGAGCCAGTTCGGAAACCTCTGGGCATGTTCCTTTTCCTGCCCACCCCACCTCTTCACACATGGAAGAGGAAGCTCACAGGCTTTGATTCTGCTGGTAGAATAACGTTAGGGGCTCTGACACAAACCAGCAGAGGCAGGAAAAGCAGGAGGGCAGCGCTCAGTCCCCTGCTCCTGTCACCATGGCTTTTGGAGACGGGGGGACTTGGCAAACGGATGAGCAGAGGAGACAGCTGCTGAGTTTTATGGGGTTGAACATCCTTGTTGTGCAGCCAGCTCACCGCCTCTCTCCGCTCTGACATCCACCAACTGCCCAGCCACCGGGAATGAAGGGGTCCCACAGACTGGCTCCACATGAACTCCTTGGATCTGGCTACAGATCTGAGGGCAGGGGCAGTGCCAGCACCCAGCCCGCTGTGGTCCCCACCCTCCAAGTGGGATAGCACCCATGGCAGTACCACAACTGGAGAGGTTTGAACCCCATTCCTTACAGCACCTGCTTTTCCAACAGACAATTCCCACAGCCTCAACTTCCCACCCTGGGGAAGGACGCAGCCACCACCAGAGAACCCTGGCAGAGCAAACACCGAGAGCCCAGCGCTCGGGATGAGACCAAAACTTAACCAAAGCCTCTACACTTCCAGCTCACAGTCAATCCCACCACCCCAGAGCTCAAACTCACTGTTTCTGGAGGCTCTTCCCCCGGTTACTGAGCCCAAGGGGTGTTCGGGTTGGACACGGAGGAGAACCCCTGCAGTGCTGGACACCCAGTTCCCTTCAGCAGCTCCAGCTCTCCGGGATGGATCGCTCCGAGCTCTCACCAGTGACATCAACCTGGAAGACCTATGCATCAGCGTCTCCGGGATGCATTTGCTCCCGAGCTCAGTGAGCCTGGAAACAAGACGAGGAACTTGTTCCACGCTGAGTCAGGCTCTGACGGCGGCTCCCGGAGCAGCCGCGGCCGCTCCGTTTCCTTCCCGGCGCACGTCACGGCGGCCAAGGGAGCAGCAGCCTGGAGCTGCCCCACAGGTTTCCTGTTTTCCACGGGGCTGTTTGGCTTCCCGAGACCTGAGAGTGGGAAACGAGGGCTCCCGACACCGAGCTGCTGGTTTTCAGTGCTGTGGAGAGCCAGGCAGGAGCTGAAAGCAAAATCAGCTCTCTCCTTTAACCCATCCTGGAGAGATGGCAGGGAATGGCCTTCCCAAGGGCCACCACTTGCCCATCCAACCATCCCTTCGCTGGGGAAGTCTGCCTCTGCATCCTCCACACATCCCAGTGCTCCCAGCGTTGAGCCCTGATGGAGGTGAGGTCATGGCAAGCAGGAGCCAGTGGTCCAACCCTCAGGAAGCCCTTGGGGAGACTCCCAGCTCCTCCAAGTCACCACAGAGAGGCAGAGGCCAGGTCCATGCCCATCTCCTGTTGGCACCCACTGCTCTGAGCAGCTCACACCAGCTTTTACTGGTCTCACTACTCCACAGAGGCAGCAACACCTTAAACCAGCACCTCCCCTTCATTCTCACCAGCATCACTGGTCAGCCCAGGCTGGGAGCGCCAGCACCCACCAGAGACCCCCCCTCAGTGCCCCCAGAGAGCCCAGCCAAGGCTGACCTGACATCCACACACCCCCCAGGCTCAGGCTCAGCCCCAGCAGTGCTCAGGAGGGAGACAGCCTTTCCCATCCAGATCCCAGCATCGAGGTGCTGGGCTCCTGCTCCAGCGCTGAGCGCCCAGCCCAGCCCCCAGCCCCAGCCCTACTCCTCAGCAGCACAGCCTGGCTGAGGCAGTGGCCCCGTTAATGAGCCCTGAGAACAGAGGAGGGAGGAGGTGTGAGGTGAGAGGTCACTGCAATATTTACTCAGACGTCACCTTTCACTTTTATGAAGTGGGGAAACGATGCTGGAGCAGGAAAAGGGCTGCGAGGGATGGTCCGGGCTGGGAAACCGCTGTCACATCAACAACAACCTGGGGTCAGCTCCAGAGAACCAGGGGCTGGCTGGGGCAAAGCCTCCCAAAAACACCCAGGGGTGGGGATGGGGCTGTATGGGGCAGGACTGGGTCCATATGGGGCAGGACTGCTCCCACAGCGGGGTCAGTGGTGCCAGGCAGGGTCTGTATGGGGCAGGATTGCTCCCAGAGCGGGGTCAGTGGTGCCAGGCAGGCTCTGTGCTGGGCTTGACTGCTCCCAGAACAGGAGCTCTATGGGGCAGGACTGGTCCCAGGGCAGGGTCAGTGCCTGATAGGTCTGTGTTGGGCAGAACTGGTTCCAGACCTGGGCCAGTGGTGCCAGGTAGGGTCTGTGCTGGGAAGGACTGGTCCCAGAACAGGGTCTGTACAGGGTAGGACTGGTCCCAGGGCAGGGTCAGTGCCTGATAGGGTCTGTATGGAGCAGGACTGGCCCCAGGCACTCACTCTCTGCTGCCCCAGCACCGCGGGAGCCCTGGCTGGCAGGGCTCTCCGACAGTTGCTATCACTCTGCCTTTTGAGATGATCTGGACTTTTTCTTCTTTCTTTCCTCCTAACATGACTCTGATGCCTTTTATCTCCTCTCTGAATGTAATTTTATCCCAGGCAAAGCAGGATTAAATTTTCATAATGCGAGACATTTATCTCGCTTTGCATTCCCCTTCCTCCCCCCTCCCCAACCCCAGCCCGTCACCACCTCCCGGTTCGATTTCACCCCAACAGCAGCAGCGATTACAGTGAGGAACACGAGACCGGCTCTCCCCGATAAGGGAGGGCACCTCTTTCCCAGCACTCCATCCCTGGCAGCCCCCCCATCCACAGAGCACCCAGTGCCAGCATCGCTTGGGTCCTCTGGAGAAGGGAATGCCAGCTCCAAACCCTGCCAGTTCCAAATCCTAGAATCCTTAGGGATCAGAAGGGATCTGGAAAGATCACTCAGACCCAGTGGCACAGGAACACAGCCAGGCAGATCTGGAACGTCTCCAGAGAAGGAGACTCCACACCCCCCCTGGGCAGCCCCTTCCAGGGCTCTGGGACCCTCCCTGGGAAGAAGGTCCTGCTGAGATTGAGAGGGAACCTCCTCTGTTCCAGCTGGCACCCAGTGCCCCTTGTCCTGTCCCCAGATGCCCTTGAGCAGAGCCTGGCTCCATCCTCCTGACACCCACCCCTCACAGCTTGAGAGACAGCAATGAGGTCCCCCCTCAGCCTCCTCTTCTCCCAGCTCCAGAGCCCCAGCTCCCTCAGCCTCTCCTCAGCAGGGAGAGGTTCTCTCTCAGTGGGAATGTCACTGGTGTGTGCTGCACCCAGATATTTGGGCTCTCTCGGTGAAGTCCTGGTAGAGCAGCCCCCCCAGCACTTGGGCTTGGACCACTGTGAGTAAAGGAGCCACAAGTTCCTGGACAAGGAGCTGGGAACACTCAAGCAGCACCAAAACCTCCAGCACTGGGTTCAGCAAAGGACCAGGTGAGACCCACAGCTCCCATAACCATCCTCCCACTCTGAGGGTCTCAGACAGCAGCTGGAGGGTGGCTGCAGCTCAGGGCAGCTCTGCCAGTCACTGGGTTTATGTTCCTTTTTCGGTTGGGCTCCAGCAGCCTGGTCCCGAGGATCCGGCGGATCCCCTCTAGTGGGATGAGGAGGAATTTCAAGCTCAGATCCCACTCTTCTCCTTCTCAGCTCTCTCTGCACCAGCTGCCCAGGGTGGGCTGCAGCCAGGACCCAGCTCAGCAGTCCCTCACCCCATCCTGTTCGAGCTATTTGAGGTAAAGTCAAAACCAGGCTGGAAAAGCAGGTGTTGAGGAGGCAGCAGCGCAGAGGGGAAGGAAGAAAACAGCCGACACCATGATAAATGCCCTGCAGCAAAGGGGGGAAACTACTTCCATCAGAAAACATCCACCTGGGGCGATAACAGGACCCCTGGACCGCTACCTCGCCAGGCAGAAAGCGAGCTGGAGGCATCTCTGCTGGTCACAGGGGCACACGGTGCGGGTACCCGGCCCCTTCTCCCTCGCTGGCACTGACTCCCCCTGCACTAACCCCACAGATTTTCATTGCAGAGGAAGGCTCTGAACAACAAGCCCCAGGCAGCCGCCTCTGCTGCCCAAGGCCAGTTCGCTGCCCTCAATTCTGCTTTTGTTCTGCTTTTGCTTTTCATCCCGGAGGCTCCCTCTGCGCCACTTCTGCAGACAAAGAGCTCGTGGCCTCCCTCGGCCCAAAAACCCTTCAAAGTCCCACACAGCCCGGGGAAGGGAAGGTGGGCACCCAGGTAGCAGAACCAGGATGCTCTTGATGACAGAGAGACATCACGTCCAGTCCTGGGAAGAACTCGGTGGCACCTTCTCCTCACCCTGGGGTCCCCGCTCCGTGTTCTCCCTAGGCTGTTGTGGCAGTGGCCTCCCAGGCAAGCTGGTTAAGAGATTAACACTCTAAAAACCACATTTACCCTAATTAGCCATGAAATCTTTGTAACTAAGTGAAAAAATGTTTCCCTTGAGGGATTTCTGTCCATTCATCACTGCTTGAATCGCCAGGGAGAGAAGGGGAGGAGGAGAGGGGAAAAATTAAAGAGAGCAAAGAGATTGGGGTTGGGAGGAAAGAACCCCCCCCCAAACCTCTCCGATCTAATGAATTAATAGCAGGAGGCCCTGGGGGAGCAGCAGGATCCTGCACACCACCTCAAAGGGGGCTTTTCACAGCCGGGCCGAGGG
>VZRI01011306.1:315849-341627 GCA_013397515.1 Upupa epops
AAGGGAGGGTGGTGCAGGACAGGAACCCGCTCGCCAAGCCTCGGCCACTTACCAGTCCTCGCCTCTCCGGTTGCCTCCTGGGGGTGCGGGTTCCCCGGCTCACGGCGGGGTAATCCACAGGGGCCCCCCCACCATGGGCATCCAGGGCCGGGCACCCACCGCTCCCCAAATCCGCCTCCCCGCAGCCTCTCCCGGCGCGGCTCGGCTCAGCTCCGCCGGCCTCTCNCGCTCTTAACCCTTCCCCAGCCGGGGAGCGGGGAGCGATGGCGAGGAACCGGGTTGAGTGTCTCCCGAACCTTCTCCGCGCTCAGACAAAGCCCCGAGCGGGGCTCCCTCACCTCCAGGGGCTCCGCATCCCCGCACAGAGCCCGCTGGGGATAGGAGGGGGCTCACGAGTTCCTCACCTGCGCCCGCAGCTGCCCCGCATTTCTCGGGTCAGAACCTCCCATCAGCTCCGGAAGGGAGGGGGTGAAGGTTGCTGGTTTCTGCTCGCAGCTCTGACACCCCCAACCCCCTCGCACAACCCTCGGGACCCCTCCTCGTTCGGGAGAGAACGTCTGTGTTCTCTCTTCCTCAGTTTCCCCATCTACAAAATGGGGATAACAACTGGGTTTTCTGCCAAGGCCGCGTTTTCTCCCGCAAAGCAAAAGCTGTAGGTGATGGGCAGAGTCCCTGGAGTCACTGACCTTCACCCCTGGAGCAGCTGGCACAGCCCAACTGCAGCTGGATCAGGGAGCCCTGTTGACCACTCACTGCTGGGGACCTGGGGGTGTCTCCTTGAGACCCAGGAGATCATAGCAGAGCCACCCCCCCTGCCCTCAGCTGCCTACTCAGCACAAGCTTTAACACCTGGAAGCTGCAGGTCCCCTGGCATCCACCCCATCAGGGTGGCATCCACCCCAGAGCCACACGGGGAGCAGGAAACACCTGCAGACAGAGAGGCAAGGCCAGCAGAGACGCAGCAGGGCAGCACATCCACAGACCTCCACGAACCCTGAAGCAGCGTGGGCCAGCTAGGCCTGGTTCAGTTAAGCCTGGCCCAGCAAGACGGCACGGGAATGAATTGGAGCGAGTACCAGCGGTGGAGGGAATCGATAACGTGATGGATCGCTGTCCTCTGTTTCTTGTCATCGAGAATTTTTCCATCATTTATTTATTACGTGCTGGAACATCTGTAAGAGAAAATCACAGCCGTCGCCCTGGGCCTCTTCCACACCGAACCCAAGCGATGGCACCAACCCAGCCAGCTTCTGGGCAGTGCCCCTCCAGCCCCCCCTTAACCTCATTGCCGTTAGCAGCACCCTGCAAGAGCAGGCTTTGTGGGGTGGGGGGATACCACACGGCTGTTGCTGTTTGCCCTGTGTGCAGGGTTCAGGAGCTGCTTGTGTGGGCTCTAGCAGGGAACGTCTTTGCACCCCACCAGGCGGCTCTGGGTGCTGTACTTTCCCCCACTCCTGGGAGGGCTGTAACCCAGAGCTGGCACAGGCTCCTCTCCAGGGAGAGAACGACCCCCTAGCTCGCCTGGTTTCCTCCCCATCCCCACCTTTCCCGGATTTCCTCCCCAGCAGAGCCTGTACGACGAGCAGCAGAGCACAACCACACCTCCCTACACATCACCCACCCCGCTCCCATGAAGAGGGTCTCCTTGACTCCACCAGCAGCTCCAGAGCAGGAGATCCCGGTACCCTAGGAAGACACACGGGTTGCAGCTGTTTAGCTCAGGAGAGGAAGCAGGAGACACTCAGTGGATGGCAGCATTGGCTCCTCAGCAAGCTGCTCCGTCCCCAGCACAGTCACTGTGCAGAGCCTTCGCAGCGAACGGACTAAATCCCATTACAAATCCCATCCCTGGTGAAAGGAGCATCCCACTAATGCAATTCCTGCTGCTGCACACGGCGGGTCAGAGCGTCTCAACAAGCATTTTTCTCCCTTCGCAGGACTCTCTGCATCCTGCCTTCTGTTTATTATTTATTGATGGTCAATTATGTTCCTGTACGGAGAGTCTGTCTCCAGCTAATTACACGATGCCTGGGCTGGGGAGCAGCCCTGGGACTGGCTGAGGAGCTCCTGCACGGGGTATGTGAGCAAAGGACTGCTCCAGCATGTGGGGAGCGAAACAAACCAGATGGAGGTTCACCTGGCCTTGCTCCGGTGATGGATGTGCTGCTGGGCAAAGGTTTTCTGGGAGCTTTAGCTGTCAGCAGGCTCCGTGCTGGGATAACTGCTGGAGAAATCCCTCAGGGGACATTGGCTGAAGGGGGGGGGGACAGGCATCAGCCCCGGAATCGAAGCCTGGAGCTGTAACAGAAGGACCTGCCTCTCACTCAACATGTGGTGACAGAGCTGTACTGACACCTCACTGTGCGACCCTGTGCCCAGCAACCCCCCCCTACCCAGCCCTGCACACAGGTATCTACTCACCCTCCCCGTATCTCCACGCAGACACAAACCCAAGAGCCAGGGTGTGACTCTTAGCCCACTCCCATCGCTGGGAGCACCTGGTGCTGGGGAACAGATTGAGCCCCCAGATCATGCTGGGATCCAGCAGCATGGGATCCACCTGGATCCCAGACCCTTGGCAGCAGCATCTCACGCACCCGTGGCTTTGCCAAACCCAGGCAGTGCTGGGGTGGATGCAGAGTCCCCAGAGAGCTCAGAGCGGTGCTGTGAAGCAAACCAGGAGCTCAACAAGCACGGCAGATCAGCTCTAGAATCCGATTTAAACTCCCACCACACAACCTCCTACCCCTGCTTCCTCCAACCCAGAGGGCTGAGCTGAGCGCTCCCCTCCGCAGGGCAAGATCAGACCCCACTGATGACAAAGCAGCCTCTAAGCAGCTGGGCAGCGGTGAGCGATGGGGCTCTGTTTCCAGCCTGTGCAGTCACGATTCCTCTCTGTCCTCATCGTTGATAAACTCCCTTCCTTTGGAGCTCAGGGCTCATGAATCTGCGTGAGCTGTGTGGAACGATGAAGCCTTCCAACCCTCCCAGCACCCAGCTCTTCATATTTGCTAAGAGCTCCAGACAGCATGGCCCTGGCCTCTCACTGCCTGCAACGCATCCCCAGGGTCATAAAACACACTCTCCTCTTCCCTAATTCCTAACGTAGGGAACAGCCAACGAGTCGGTTTTAATTCCCTGTCTCCATTTACTCAGAGCTGCTGGTGCAGGAAAGCTCCGAGCAGGCCTGCGGTGCCTAGAGAGGAGGGAGAGATAGAGAGACAGAGAGAGCAGGCGCCGGAGCTGTGCGAGGGGAAGAGCACCATCTACGGGCACCATCCATACGGGATGGGGCAGCGGCTGCTCCAGCATCATCCCCGGCGGCTGACAGCTCGCGGCTCCATCTCCCCGTGTGATGTTCAGCAGAGATAATAATTATTCATCGCTAATCACTACAATAGAGGAACCACAGGCAGTTATTTAGAGATGATCGTTTCCACTCCGTTATTACCTGTGACAGCCGAAGGAAATCGCAAATAGTCCAACCCACACAGGGGATGGGAAGCTGAGTGGAAGATCAATGGGGAGGGGATTAACTGCACGGGCACTTGGTGCAGTTCTGCTTCTCAGAGGAACCGGCTCAAGGAGATTTTGTTCCATCTTCTTGGGAAAATGGAGATGGAGACTTCATTTCTGAACGGACCTCATCCTTTCCCCTCCTCAGATCTCCTCCTAAACCTGAGCGCTGGGGGCTGCCTCTGGTTTGAAAAGCAAAATGAACCCAGAAAGGGGGTTGATCTTCTTTTCTGTTCGAAAACAAACTCTGCTCTCAGTCAGAAGAAGGGTGGGAGAACAGAGAGGCTCCAAATCCCGAGTCACTGCGAGTCTTGTCGCTGTCAGACACCGGCGCGGGCACTGTCGCTGCTGAGGTTGTGTCAGAAGCTCGAGCTGCAGACACTGTGCCATTTCCAATCCTCTCCCTACAGCTCAGAAGTCCCTCAGCTCTAAAAAAAAAGGGGATCAAACCACCTTCTCTGATGGCCAAAAAAGCCAACAGCATCCTGGCCGGGATCAGGAATGGGGTAACCAGCAAGAGGAGGGAGGTGGTGGTGCCCCTGTACTCTGCACTCGTGACACCACAGTCCTGGGTCCAGTTTGGGCACCACAGGATCAGAAGGGCATTGAGGGGCTGGAGTGGGGCCAGAGAAGGGCAATCAGGCTGGGGAGAGGGCTGGAGAACGGAGCGTGTGAGGAGCAGCTGTGAGGAACACCAAGGGGCTCCCACCGCTCGTTTTAAATAAACACTCTGCTGCACCCTTGTGTTGCACAGGTCTGGGGCTGCACATCTCCCTTCCAGGGCCCTGCCAGGAGAGGGCTTCCATCTCAGACAGAGGTTAAGCAAAACAGCCCCAAAAGAGGTCACTGAAACAGTCGGCAGCTGCTCCTGGCCAGAGCTCTGCCTCTGAGAGCCTCACCAAAGCAGTCTGCGAGCCTATCGCAGTCACACACAGCTGGGACAGGCTGCCCAGGGAGGCTGTGGCTGCTCCATCCCTGGCAGTGCCCAAGGCCAGGTTGGCTGGGGCTGTGGGCACCCTGCTCTGGGGAGAGGTGTCGCTGCCCAGGGCGGGGGGTTGGTGCTGGGGGAGCTCTGAGCTCCCTCCCAACCCAACCCAGTCTGTGACTCCATGACTGACACACTGGGACAGATGCATTGACCAGAGGGTGCCTAGGAATGGGGAGGAGGATCCCTCTCCAGAGAGGAGCTGTGGGACTGGGCACTCATCCATCCCTTTTGGGAACAGTTACCCATCCCAGGTGCTGACCCTGATCCAGCTGTGGCAGCATCTCCAGCTGCTGGAGCGATGCTCAAGGCCAGGAGCTGCTTTGCTGGGGTTGTGCTTCCACCCCCAGAGCGTGACGGAGCGGGGTGAGCGATTACAGCCCGTTCAGTCAATTATCGACCAGCTAACGAAGGAGCCTGCTCACAGCCCTTGACGTGGAACAGAAGAGCAGAGCTGCTGCGCTCTGTCACGGTGAGAATTTACAGCCTAACGATTTCCTAAGGGCCAAACCCTGTTCCGACACCAGCGCCCCGCTTCGCCATCGATCGCAGCACCGTTCTCCAGTGAAGAGAGGACATTCCCCTGCTCGTGAGGTTCCTTCCGAGTTGCAAACCAGCACGAGCAGCGTCTGGTCTGCCTGCAAGTCCCTTGTGCTCAGCGGCTGGAGCAGAGCAGCTGCAGCGAGTGAGTCTGTGGGTTTTGCTGTGGCTGGTTTGTCTACAGTATTAATTATTCACTGATGATGCAGCTACAAACAGCCCCAACGGTGCCGACGGTGGCCTTTGAAGATTCCTCATCTGTGTTTGCTCTAGTAACAGGGGAAACAGCCTTTATCCCTCTGAACTCCAGTCGCACAGCACCGCTGTGACTCCACGGTCCTGGTGATGGGCATGGTCCTGCTCCCCGTCAGCTCCATCCCAGGCTGTGGCTGGTGAGCTCTTGTGGCAGCTCTGGAGCTCCTAGCAAGGAGAATTCCAGCCAACAGAGAGGAGGTTGAGCTGAGAGCTGAGGCAGAAATCCCTCCCCGTGAGGGGGCTGAGGCCCTGGAACAGGGTGCCCAGGGAGGCTGTGGCTGCTCCATCCCTGGTAGTGCCCAAGGCCAGGTTGGATGGGGCTGTGGGCACCCTGGGCTGGGGAGAGGTGTTGCTGCCCATGGCTGGGGGAGCTCTGAGCTCCCTCCCAACCCAACCCAGCCTGTGCTTTGCAGACACCCTCAAACATCAGAGCAGGACCCATTGGGACACAGTGTCCAGTGTCACAGAGACAAGGATGCAAGGATGGAGGCTTCTCACAACACGCTGCAACTGGGGTTTCCCCAAATCTCTGCTCCTAACACCTGGCTCCGAGTTCCCCAGGAGCTGATGAAGTTTACTCGAGGCCCCCCATTCCCTCAGTGGTCCCAAGGGGGGAAGAAGCATCTGCACAAGGCAGGTAGTGGTGCTGTGAAGCCCAGGGGGGTGTGTGTGGGGGTCACTGTGATTAACGGGCTGTTTTAGCAATCAATCTGCTCAGCACGCTGGGTGCAGCCTGTTCATTGGAAATCTTTAGTTCCTCCATCATCATCAATATTTGAGGCTCCCTGTCCTAATGAACATAAAATACAGAGCCCATTGGCCAACCCGTTCTGGCTCTGCCTTTTATTCCTGATAATCCCTTTAATTTTTCTCTGGGCAGGGGGCATTAGCGAGCAGGCACAACTCAGCTAAACACACGACCCCCCTGCCTCCAGCTCTAATTCTTTCATCTCTTTTTGTCCCCTCTTCTGTGAAGAGATGGAGAGATTCTTTCACAGAATCACAGAACAATCTTGGGTGGAAAGGAGCTCCCAGAGCCCCCAGTCCACCCATCCCCACCCCAACACAACCCCTCCATCCCTGAGAGACTGACAGACACANCACAGCCTCCCTTCAGGGAGCTGGAGAGGGCAGGGAGGTCCCCCCTCAGCCTCCTCTTCTCCCAACTCACCCTGCCCAGCTCCCTCAGCCTCTCCTCACCCTCCTGGTTCTCTGGAGTGTGTTCAGACTTCTCAGTCAGAGCCAGAAGAAGGAAAAAAAAGAGCACTTTAAGAACTCAAATCACAGAATCCTTAGGGTACCCTCCCTGGGAAGAAGGTCCTGCTGAGATTGAGAGGGAACCTCCTCTGTTCCAGCTGGCACCCAGTGCCCCTTGTCCTGTCCCCAGACGCCCTGGAGCAGAGCCTGGCTCCATCCTCCTGACACCCACCCCTCACAGATTGAGAGACAGCAATGAGGTCCCCCCTCAGCCTCCTCTTCTCCTCTTAATTCACCAGAGCACCTTTCCCTCTAACCCTCTTCTCCAGAATCATCTTCCAGATCTCCCAGAGCCCTTGAGCAGAGGTTTCACTGAGCTGTGCGAGGAAAACACGAGCTCCTGTGTCCTGGGAGAAGCTGTCTGGAGGAGCCAGGGAGGACTGATCCCGGGGTGACCTCTGTGCCCTGGGTGGAGGTGATTACTGCAGAAAGGTCTTCCCTTCACTGAGCTACTGGGTCCCGTACGGGGAGTTTCCACATCACAGGCTGATAGAGAGGGACCCCCTCTGGTTCCTTTCTTCTCCTCAATACCCAGCGAGGGGGCAGGGGGTGTCGGGGGATTAATGTCACAGCAGAGGGAAAAGTTCTGCCATTCAGTCTGGTTAAACATTTGATTCCAAATGCCCCAATTAACCATCCCCTCTCTGAAGGGAGCGCGGATGAAAGGCAGAGCGGTGCTCACGCGCTCGCACGGTCTCTTTGGAGAGCTGTCTCTGGACCCATCTTTTTCTCTCAAATGATCAAGGAAAATAGATGAAATTGGTAAAAAGGAAAGACCCCTCAGAAGGAAACTTTGGGCTGATGTGAATAATCTCCTCCCTCCCTTGGCTGGGCTCCCTTTCATGAGCTGCTTTTGCTCTCCCTGGCACCTTCTCCCTCGCAGCCCATTTGCATCGCCTTAATTAAAGGAGAGGCTGGTGGCCACGGCAGCTCTGCTCTCAGCCACCTCCTACCCTCGACGGGGTTGAGACGGAGCGTGGCAGCCCTGGGAGAAGGGGAGGAAACAACACTCGGCTCCAGTGTGGACAGGCTGAGGTCACGCAGGGATCAGACCTCTGACCAGAGCCCAACGCAGTGCCCGTCAGCTTGGCCCAAGGTCAGGAGGAAACACAGGGCAATGATGCCAGGTGGGCTCTGCTTGGGTGGGGGGCTGAGGGCAGCTTTACAGGGTGCTCTGGTTCAAAGCAGCTTCCTCCTCACTAAAGAAGGACCCTAAAGCATCATTTTTCCCTCCCTGAAGGCCACCTGAAGCGGTGGTGATGGCACCAACCTGGTGCCAGCCTGGTGGGCGAAGTCAAAGTGATGGAGGGAGAAAACAGGGGGTTAAAAAAAGAGGTGGGGAATGAAATGAGGGGAAAAAAGGGTGATAAAGAGATGGAGGGGGGGCGGGAAGAAAAGAAAGGGGGGAGGAAAAAAGAAATGGGGGTAAAAAAAGGGGGATAAAACAAGAAATAGTGAAAAAGAAAAGAAAGTGGGATAAAAAATGGGGATAAAAAGAGGGATAGAAGAAGAAATGAGGAAAAAAGAAAAGAAGGGGATAAAAAATAGGGATAAAAGGGGGGATAAAACAAGAACTGGGGACAAAAGAAAAGAAAGGGGGGGATAAAAGAAGAAATGGGGGATAAAAGGAAATAAAGAGGGGATAAAAATGTGAAATGAGAGAGTAAGGAACCAGAAACCACCTGGCCAAACCCCTGTCTTCCTCCTCCTCTGTGACTGACACCAGGAACAGGAGCATGTGCTCTGCACGCTCTGCACCTGCTGGCCATGGATCCAAGCAGAGCAGCTCCCAAAGGCTAGGGACCGACTGGATTGGAAGGATCCTCCCCAATAAAAAAGAGGAGACCCAGTGTAAGATCTATTCCCAACTCCATGACTGTGCCAAGAGCGACCTCCAGTTCCCTCGCTCTTGATTCAGGTAACTGGAAGGTTTAAAAGAGAAAGAGCGTGGGTATCAGTACAGGGGATTCAGCCGGCTTGTGTGACCTGAGCATCCCGTGGGCTACAGGACCAACATCCTTCCTGCAATGCTTGGTGGTGAGGGGACAACTGCTGGAGCTGGGGGAAGGAAACTGGGGACCCCCCCACACCATTCAAACAATGCTTGTTCCCAGCTGCAGCTCCAAAGCCCTGAGTACTCTGTTTCTCCATCTCCTTCCCTCTCCACAGTCTCTGCCTTGGAGAAACTGGCTCTGGAGCAGACTGGATGATGATCACCTGGTGAGACAGCAGGGGATGCTGGCCTGGTGATGGATCCCCAAGGAGAAAACCTACTGGAGATGGACACCTATTCTGTTAACCCCAGTGGGTGCCTTGGTAAAGAGAGAAGGACCCGAGCACCCTGCAGTTAGGGGAAACCAGTGAGGCCAAGGAGCACCAAGGTGGGAGCATCTCCACCGGCCAGCCGACACGTCGAGGGGCTGGGGCTGTGCCCAGGCTCAGGCTGATCCTTTCCCAATTCTTCTCGCAGCTTTATCAGCAGCAGCAGATGCTGCTGCAGTCAGATGGAAACAACACAAGGAACTTTCCACATGGCGTCTAGTCAACGAGAGAGAAGAGGAGCTGCTAGAGGCTGGCTGGGGAGATGGGCGACTCTCGCTGCGGGGAGCAGACAGGGCTCCTCCGAGGTTGAGCTTCCCCTGCTGTGCTGCTCCCCAGGAGCTTTGGGTGCAGGATGAGGTGCTGTCTGCCCCCCTCCAGCCAAGAGCCGCTGTGTCTGTTCCGCTGACAGAGAAGCAGAAGATTGAGGCAGGGAAGTGACAGCAGGAGGGGCTGCAGACAGGAGACAAATCTGAGCGTCTTGGCAATAATCTCATCGCATATTCTGCACTTGTAATCTGTCTAATGCCACGGCACTCACATTTCCTACAGATTCCAAGCTGACACGTTGTGCAGTAGCACTCACAATACCTCGAGTGGCAATATCTCAGGCTTAATCCTTCTTCCCTATCTGTCCCTTTCAACTCGCAGTATCAGCCGGTGAACTGAGCCAGGCCCTTCACAGCATCACCGACACCCAAACCCTCTTCCTTGGTGTCAAACTCCCAGCTCTCAGGAATTCCACGAGAGACCAACACGATCAGGGAAGAAAGTCGACCTTATTGATTGCAATAGCTGTCACTACACCCCCTCGGCTTTACTCCACGAGTAACCTGCGTTCAGCCAGCCAGCCGCTGCCCTCAGCCGTCACTGCAGTGCCGGGGAGCAGGAATAAATGAAGCACAGTCCCCTCTCTCTGCAAGGAAGCCAAACGAGCTGCCTTTTCCAAGCACAACTGCTCCAACCCCTGAGGAAAAAGGGGGAAGGAAAAGCAGCTGGGCCGTAGGTTCACGTTGGCTTTCCAACAGCTGTCTGCAAATACGGCCGATAACTCATCCTGTCAGCACCCTGCCTTCCCCAGGCCAAGGAAAGAGTCATAGCTGGTACTGCCAGTGCTGATGGATCCGTTTCCTCAACCCAAGACACACGGTTGGCTTCTCCGAGCTGAATCGCTTCAAGAAGAGGTCTCAGGTTGCTCTGCTCGACCTCCGGTCTCGGAATCCTTGCAGTAAAGGAGCTAACGGAGCTTTGGCGGCACCGGGTCAGTGGTTCCACCACCTTCAAGCAGTGATTCCAGCAAAGAGAGGTGAAGATGCTGGAATCTCCTGCCTTGTAGGAGGATAGATGTTGAGTCGTAGGAAATTCAGTCCTGCTAATAGAGCGAGAGGAGGATTTCTACGGGCAGTGCCTGTGGCACCACAATCCCTCTCAGACAGGGATGGCTGCAGCGGGGCTGCACTGAGCTGCAGAAGGAATGAGCTGGGTGACAAGTCCTCAGGGCCACGCAGGGATGGGGTTACAGCATCGCTGGGCTAAAATATCCTATCAGCAACACACAGAGTGAATTCCTGGTGCTTAACAGCTTCTCCCCGGTTTTATCTGTTAAATCTGTGGTAAAGAGGGAGCTGGAATTACTGAGTCCAGCCTTGGATGCTGAGTTAATAGAGATGGACACCCTTCTGGAACAGAGGGGCCCAGAACTGGACACAGCACTCCAGCTGTGGTCTCACCAGTGCAAGCAGAGGGGGAGAAGAACCTCTCTCAATCTGCTAACCACCCTACTCTGATCCCCCCCAGGATGCTGCTGGCCCTCTTGGCCACCAGAGCCCGTTGCTGGCTCAGAGTCACCCTGCTGGCCACCAGGACCCCCAGGTCCCTTTCTCCTCCCCTGCTCTCCACCAGCTCAGTGCCCACCCTCTCCTGGTCCCTGGGGCTGTTCTTGCCCAGCTGCCAGACCGGCTATTCCAACCATCAACCCCAGAGCTCCCTGCCCGCTGAACCCCCTTCCTGAGCCCTGCTCCTGTCGGGGATGGAGTGTTGAGCTCACGGAGCTTTTGCTCCTTCAAGGTCCAAGCGCAGCCCGAAGAAAACACCGCTTGGGGCTGATTCTTTAAGCCCAACTTTTAAAACACTGATGTCCCACGCTGTTTCACCTCGGAGATGACTGCTGTCACGGGAGACACCGAGATGTGTCGGGACCTTGCAGGACAAAGACCACCACAGGAAGAGAAGCCTCTTCTCTGCCACGAAATGCACATCCCCTGTTTGCACAGAGCTGTGAAAAGCCTCCGCGATGCTCCTGGGCACCCGAGCAGCTTTAACAGCCTTTTCACTAAACACGGGGATTAGTGACTGTGATGGCTTAGGGAGAGGGTCTAAATCACCTCGGCTTGCCAGACCAGTGAGCTCACCGGAGGCACCGGTGGAAAAGCTCTGGCTGCTGGGGGAGAGGGAAGGCGTCCCGAGCTCTCCGGTTTGTCACGTACCAAGCAGCACGGCGCCGGTACCGGGGAACAGAGGTCTGTTTGGCTTCGCTCCCGTGTGACTCCAGCAAAGCAGAAGCTGATCGCAAGTGAGAAGAGGCAGAACAGCAACAAAACCTCAGACAATGAGGAGGGCAAAGCGGGGGACCCCGAGGGAGCGCGACTGCTGCACTTCTATTCCCAGGCACCCAAACAAGAGGGATTCTCTGCCGCTCAGATGTTAAGGTCAGAGCAGGACAGACAAGTGAATCCTCTCCTAAGCCTCCCGAGGTGAGTGACCGCCGTGGAGTCGCTCTCTGAAGGGCACAGCTCCTGGAATCTCAAAGCACAAGCAAAGCTCCATCCATGAAGCCAAGCTGCACGGGCAGGTTCTGCTCGGCTTTCCGAAGCAGGGGTGTGGGATGCTCCCAGGACCTGGCTGCCAGCCCATGGCAGCCAAGCCGGCTGTGAAGAGAGGTGCCGCTCGCCGTCCCACAGCCCAGACACTCCGGCTACAGCCTGAAGCACAGGATCCAGCTCACGTATCTCTGGAGAAGAAGCACTGTGTAACACAACCGGCACAGGAGGCAACCTTGGCTGAGAGAACCGAGCAGTCCTCCTCCCCTGACTGATGCCGGCTGCTCTGTCTCCTTGCAGTGGTTTGTTCCAACTGGAAATGGCTGTGAGGAATCGGAGAGGGATTTTATATGAGGGATTCTAAGGATAGGATGAGAGGGCTGGGTTCAAGCTCAAAGAGGGGAGGTTGAGATGAGAGCTGAGGCAGAAATCCCTCCCCATGAGGGGGCTGAGGCCCTGGAACAGGTTGCCCAGGGAGGCTGTGGCTGCTCCATCCCTGGTAGTGCCCAAGGCCAGGATGGATGGGGCTGTGGGCACCCTGGACTGGTGAGAGGTGTCGCTGCCCAGGGCAGGGGTTGGCACTGGGGGAGCTCTGAGCTCCTTTCTAACCCAACCCAGTCTATGATGCTATGAGTTTCAGTTGCCCATCTCTGACAGCCAGCAGCAGCCAGCTGAGTGTGAGCACAGGGCGGTGTGGAGCTGGTTGGGCTGTCCCATACCTGTGTCAGGTTGCTGAGCTGCCCAAGACCTGGCTCTGCTCACCTCTTGGCTCTGCACTGCCCCTCCAGGCTGTCTCACAAGTCCTTAGGCTGCTGGTCGGTTGGATAAGAGAAAGAACCTCTTTCCCTCTGCTCTTCCCCTTCGGTCCTGTTCCTCTGTGTGGAAGTGATGCCAGCCCACAGAACCGAAGCCCAAAGCCTGTCTGAGGATTCACAGAGCAGCAGGGAGAGCCCAAACCTGCAGGAACTCTCCCAGACCATCCAAGAGTGCAGCCATGAAGATGAACACGTGCAAATGCTTGACTGGGTGACAGCATCTGACAAGATGGGTTTTTAAGCCAAAAAGCTTCTCTGTTACCATGAATCTTGCTGGCTCTGCGTGATGCTCTAAGCCCCTCCTCAAACAGACCTCCCCAACCATGCACGGCAGCAGGAGATCACCTAGGATCTGCAGCCACCGAGCTGGGCTCCAGAAGCCCAAGGACTTTCCATCTGCCACCAAGACACAGAGTCACTGGGCTCCAGTCCCATCCTCAGGCTCCTTCTGAGGCAAAAGACAAAGGGCTGAGATAACCTCCTGTTTGTTCTCGTCTGATGGGCACCTAAAGCTTCCTCAGGCTCGAGCTCATCCCCAGACAGCAGCCCCTGCTGTAGGCAAATGCTGCCTTTTCACCTGGGAAGCTATTCATCCACTGTTTATACCTCTCCCTCTCTCCAAAGGCAGAGCAGGGCTGGATGTGAGAAGAGAAAATACTCTCTCACTGCCATTAGTGTGGCCAGCAGGACTAGGGATGCGACTCTCATCCCTGTCCTGGGCACTGGGAGACCTCTCTTCCAGTCCTGGGGGCAGTGCTGGGCCCCTCACTGCAAGAGAGAGATGGAGGGGCTGGAGTGGGTGCAGAGGAGCAACGAGGCTGGGGAAGGGACTGGAGGGAGAGGCTGATGAGGAGAGGCTGAGGGAGCTGTGGGGTTCAGCCTGGAGGAGACTCAGGGGGGATCTTCTCCCTCTCTCCAGCTCCCTGAAGGGAGGGTGCAGTCAGCTGGGGGTCAGGCTCTTCTCCCAAGCACCCAGCACCAGGATGAGAGGGCAGGGCCTGAAGCTGCCAGGGGAGGGTGAGGTTGGCTGTCAGGAAGCCCTTCCTCAGGGAAAGGGTGCTCAGAGCCTGGACTGGACTGCCCAGGGCAGTGGGGGAGTCCCCGTGTCTGGAGGGGTTGAAGGACAGCCTGGCTGTGGCCCTGAGTGCCCTGGGGTGGCCGCTGGGGTGCTGTTAGGTGCTGGGCTGGAGGAGCTCAGAGGAGACAGAGAGGGAGGAAAGGAGGAGAGAGAGAGGGAGTAAGGAAGGAGAGGTAAGGGAAAGGCAGGGAAGATGGATTGCAGTCCGTTATCTCCCAGGGCTGGGGTCCATAGGAGACATCTGAGATAAACAAAGAGACCCCAGAGCATCCGCAGAGCTCGCTGCTCCGCACTGAACTCGCCCCATGGGCTTTCACTTTGGGCTTTTTCTTCCTGGCACAAATTCACCTCCTTCCTCCCTCACAAAGAACCTCACGGACTCCAACTCTGAGCCAAATAAATCTCACTTGACCTGGCTGTTGTTTTCACCTTTGTGCAGGATTTATTTCCCTGCCTTTCCCAGCAGCAGCGAGAGCAGCGCTGGGAACCCTCCTCCTGGGCTTTTATTGCTGCCTCCATCGCTGCCTCCTGACTTAGGAAAGGACCAAGAGTGACTTCTCCATCCCCATCCTCAGCTTGTCCTCTTGTAAAATGAATTCTAATTAATAACTGTCAGCTCGTCAGCCGCTCGAGCTCCTCAGACAGAAGGCAGTAAAGATCTACGAGGTGTCGTTAAATCAGGATTACTTGGAGCCATCTTTTCTTCACCCCTCTAACTGGCTGTCCCTTCACCCATCCATCCCCACGCAATTTTACACCACAACCACTTACCAAGACAGCCTCGAGGCTGTTACATCCTAAGCCTGTCCCGTTTGTCTTTGGGGTTACTGTGATTTAGGACGGGGACTCTCAGGAAGGACAGGTTTGCCAGGCGGGAGGGCTTGGTTTTGTAGAATCCTTAGGGATGGGAAGGGACCTTGGAAGAGCATCCAGTCCAACCCCCCTGCCACAGCAGGAGCCCCCAGACCCAGTGGCACAGGAACACAGCCAGGCGGGGCTGGAACGTCTGCAGAGAAGGAGATTCCACAGCCCCCCTGGGCAGCCCCTTCCAGGGCTCCGGGACCCTCCCTGGGAAGAAGGTCCTGCTGAGATTGAGAGGGAACCTCCTCTNTGCAAGATAGAGGGGACGAAGAACCTCTCTTGCTCCTGCTAACCACCCCCTTCTGATCCCCCCAGGATGCTGTTGGTTTAACCCTTTAAGGGCTGCAGCCAAGGTACCAGCCCTGTGCAACGGGGCAGACCACGGTGATTGTTGTTTTTATCAAAATCCTGATCTATAATTCATCTTAAAACGCTTCTCCTCCTCGTCACTCCCCTTCTGCCTCCCTCCAACAACGCTGCACCATGTATATTTAATGGGGGCCCTGGGGACCTGCTCACGGCTCAAGGTGAATAAGGAAAGGGAGGGCAAGAAAATCAAAGCACGCCAAGTTGTCAGAGTTCTTTCCCAAACTCTCCTGAACCGAAGCAACAGCATGGAAAATCACCTCCCTGCTGCAGACAAACAGAGCCACGACAGATTGCTGATGGTAGGAAGGGGAAACCGCAGCGGCAGGAGCCTGTGGTTGCTCTTCTCCGTGCTGGAAGGTGACAGCAACCACCTCGGAGCCTCCGTTGCTAAGAGTTGCCCTGGTATTGAATGTGACCTCTGCACGAGAGGCGTGCGGGAGCATAAACACACAGAGCCCACAGAGTTTGGTATCCGGATGAGCTGCTCAGGTAATTGCAAAAGGCTCCTTCATCAATGGCTAATTGGCAGCTCTTTTTGCAGGAGACCACACAGCTCTCCCCAACACCCTCCCTCCAGCCCAGCTACCTGGAAATGCCTTTATCACAGGATCGTAAGATTGGAAGGGAGCTCCACAGGGCAGCCAGTCCAACCCCCCTGCACCCGGCAGGGCCAGCACTCCCCAGCACAGGGTGCCCAGAGCCCCAGCCAGCCTGAGCTTGAATGGCTCCAGGGATGGAGCAGCCTGGTCCAGGGCTCCCCCAGCCTCAGCTCCCAGCCCTTGTTCCTCCTGTCCAGCCTCCCTCTGCCCTTTTCCAGCTCCAACCCAGGACCCCTCATCCTGTCGTTCCCTGCTCTTGGAAACAGCCCTCCCCAGCCCTCTGACAGCCTCCTCCAGGGGGGCTGAGATTCCAAACCCTGTGGGGCTTCCTTCTTCCACCCAAATCAACACCCCCCGACACGAGGTGCTGCCCAAACCACCCCAGGGCTGGGAGGGTTGTTCCCAAAGCCCTGCAAAAGAGCCCCCCCTAAGCCCCAGCAGTCCCGGGATGGTTCACTCCTTGTTGTTCCTTTAGCCTCGTTCATTTCTGTCTGGCAAAGCAGCTCTGGAGGCAGCTGCATGGGGTGGGACAACTCCACTCTGGGTGGATCATCTCATGGGCTCCATCCTGCTATGAGGACAACAGCCTTCGAGGGACCACACGGCACGAACATCCGAGAGCTCCTGTCTAATGAGAGAGAAAGTGATGCTCTCACGTCTCCTCGGCTGAGAGCTCTCCTCAGGGGGCTTCATCTCAGCTTCTCCAGGAGGAAAATCAGAAGAGTGGGAGGTGGTGAGGAGACTCACGCTCCTGCCAGTGTTTACAGAAACCTTTACTAGAGGAGATGCTCAAAGCTCTTGTGCTCCCAGGGACAGCAGCTCCTCCTGCCTCTCCTTGTCATCCTGTTCCCTCCTTTCCTCCTGCAGACCGAGTAGCTCACCCTCACAAATCCTTGAACCCTGCCAGTTTTGGAGATTACAATTCCTGGCCAACTCCCAGGGAGAGAGGGAAATGGGCAACGCACCCAGCAGGGATGTGACAGCGCTAATAGGAAGACGAGTCACTCACACGGTCTGAGGCCGGCACTGTGCCATGCTGCCCTTCCACCAGGAGCCCACCTCATCCCCGGGACTGCCAAGCACTGCAGCCCACTCGTGGGTCTGATCCCATCACACAGGGAGCGCACAGCCAGGCCTCATCTGCAGGGAGATGGGCAGAGCCTGAGGAAACTAAGAAGTCACTTTCGGAACCTGTCTGCTGGATCCAACTGGGGGAAACGGTGGCTCTTAGCCAGGGCCACGGGGTTGAAGCATCGCCCTGTAAAAACCCCTTGAAGCAGAGCAGCAACCGGCCAGCAGCTGCAGAGGGTGAGACCCAGCACCTCCTTCCTTCAGAGGCAGTGGAACCTTCCCAGTCTCTTTATCGCCAGCCAAACACAAACTCAGCTGAAGAAGCAGCAGCATGAAGCAAGCCGGTCCTTACAGCTCTAGCTGGAGCAGCTGAAGATGCTGCTGCTCTCTGGGTTGTCACTGCCCTCCAGCCAGGTTGCATTAAACACTTGTGTGAGGACCTGCTGGCTGAGGGGAAATAGCCACATAAGCTGTTGTAGCCACCCCAGTGGCTCCAGGACAGGATGTCGGGGGCACTCTTGCTCTTGAAGCTGTAGCATTCATGTGCTGACTCTCTGTAGAGACCTGGAGCTCAGGGACGTGGGTTAGTGGTGGGTTAAGACAGCTGGGATGGACTCGATGATCTTCAAGGTCTTTTCCAACCTGGATTCTGTGATATTCCCACCCAAGAGATGTTGACACTGGAGAAGGATTTCACCTCAAACCTGCTGAAGTCACCAAGGGCACTTCAATGAGCTTCCAGCAGCAGCCCGTAGCTCAGGAAGGCACCTGCTGGAGCCAGATGCTCTTAGATCACCTGGGTTTAACCCCCTGAAAAAGATGCTGTAGGGATCTCCCTCAACCCAGCACAGGTCCGGTGGCTCCCGGGCACAGCCTGCAGCCCCTTTCTCAGCAGCTCATAGGCAGCAGCAATGCCAGTGAGAGGGGATCCAGAGCAAGGCACTCGTGTCAATAAACATGCTCAGTTATTCCTCAGGAATGGCTTTATTTCTCCATTATTAATGAAGGTGCTCCAGACAATGCCAGCAGGTACCCAAGAGCCTGCTCTGCAGCGCGGCCGGCAGCCAGGGCTCTCAAGGACAGCGCTGCCTCCTCTTGTGCTTCTGCTCAGGAGCAGGAACAGGCTATTGTGCTCCCCCTGATAACTTATGAGCTCAGTGAAATTTGTTTTTCAGGTGTAATAAAGGCACCGGTGGTGCCCAATTTGCATGTAAAGTTGGCTGTGCTCTGCCTGGGACTCTGGAGCATCAGTCACCCAGCTGCGAGAACACGAGAGTTCGCTGCCAGTTCAACCCTTCCTAAAGGGAAGGAGCCGTAGGAAAGGAATTTTCACTTGAGCATCAGCAGCAGGTCCTCTGTTCTCTATCGGTTCTGACAGAATCCTAGAATCCTTAGGGATGGGAAGGGACCTGAAAAGATCATCCAGTCCAATCCCCCTGCCACAGCAGGATCACCCAGACCCAGTGGCACAGGAACACAGCCAGGCGGGCTGGAACGTCTGCAGAGAAGGAGACTCCACAACCCCCCTGGGCAGCCCCTTCCAGGGCTCCGGGACCCTCCCTGGGAAGAAGGTCCTGCTGAGATTGAGAGGGAACCTCCTCTGTTCCAGCTGGCACCCAGTGCCCCTGTCTCCTGTAGAGGGGGAGAACCACCTCTCTGGATCTGCTACCCACCCCCTGGTGATGCACCACTGCTAAATCAGGCCATACCTGCTGTTGGGCTTCCTGGAGACACAAAGCCCAGGCTGCAGCAGTGGGAGAAGGAGTTTCTACCTTCTTAGCACTGCTGGGTTCTCTGGAACTGAGCTGAACCAAGCCTGGCCAACACAAACTGTGCCTGAGGTGGAGTTTGGCCACTAAAGAGCATCCCAGACAAGGTCTATGTGCAGAATCAGGGACCATAGAGCCCCACAAAGAGGAGGGAAGGGACCAGCAGGTGCAAGAGCACTGTTGTGCTCAGAATAGCAATGCACTGGCATCACAGAAAGAGCTTGTGGTGAAGGCAGCAGAATAAGGTCAAGACCCCAATGACTGTTCAGAGGGGAAAACATGGGAGAAACCATAACCCCTGCTGCTGCTGGAGAGCCTCACCTTGTCCTTCCTTATTGTTTATAGAAATGGAAAGGGTGGGGGTCAGGAGGAAGGAGCCAGGCTCTGCTCAGGGGCACCCAATGCCAGGACAAGGGGCACTGGGTGTCAGCTGGAACAGAGGAGGCTCCACATCAAGAGGAGAAGCAACTTCTTCCCAGTGAGGGTGCCAGAGCCCTGGCAGGGGCTGCCCAGGGGGGTTGTGGAGTCTCCTCAGGAGCTGTTTCAAACCCTCCTGGGCTGTTCCTGTGCCCCTGGATCTAGGGGCTCCTGCTGTGGCAGGGGACTGGACTGCATGACCTTTTGAGGTCCCTTCCAACCCCTGACACTCTGATCTAGCCCAAACCTCATCCAGACACAATGAAACACTGCATGGATGCTCCCCTCAACCCAGTCCAACAACCACGAGCTTTCCTGTAACAAGCAGCAGCCCCTGACCCTCGCCCAGCACCGCTCGCTTGCCGGATCTCCCTCTCTCTGCCCACCCATCCCCAACCACCACCTCCATTTCATTTGCAAACTGATTCCACGATGAAGCGGAGACGCCAATCAAGCGCAGAGAGCCCCGAGCACGCGAGCAGCCCCAATCTGCATTAGCCAGCTGGGCAGCTTTCCAGAGCATCATCTACAACACATGAATTATTACCCCACCAGCACTGCTGTCAGCACATTCCTCTCCAGACAACTTCCTATTATTATTTCTTTGGCGGACAACCCTGAAATTTTAAACAGCTCAATCTTGCTCAAAAGTACTGCCACTGCCTGCTGCCTGCAGGATGAACTTCGCCTGAACAGCAACAGCAATCCTTCCCCTAAGAGCAGCACCCACCCCCCCCTTAAAACCACCCTCCCGCAACAGCCCTTCCCTTCTCCTCCTTTGTTTTGGGTGGTTGGAGCGGCTCTGCCTCGCAGCTTCATTTGCAGTAACAGCCTGTTATTTGCTTTGCAGAGGAAGGGGGGGGGGAAAAAAGGAGGACTTAAGGGATCCTTAAGCTTCGGTGACGGAGGAAGGCAGCGGCTCAGCGATGGGGAGCAGCCGGCGGGGTCAGCGCTGCCGCTCGCATCGCGGCTCATTAGGAGCAGCGCAGGCGAGGAGCGTTTGCTACCAAACCGTTTGTGCTGCTGTGCTTCTGGGACTCGGGTGCTCCTTGAGAGAATCTTAACCCCCCCCTTCCCTCCTGGAACTGGATTTAGTGAATTAAAGCCCTTCCCACTCCGCTCTGTGAGAACTGCAAGAATATTCGTAGTCGGAGTGAAAGCGGCGGCACGGTGCTGCAGAGCTGGGTGAGAGCATCCTTGGGCAGAGCAGAGAGTCGGGGACTGCAAGGGACCTGGGAAGATCATCCGGTTCAACTGCTCTGCCACAGCTGGAGCCCCTAGATCCAGGGGCACAGGAACAGCCCAAGGGGATTTGAAACGGCTCCAGAGAAGGAGACTCCACAACCCCCCTGGGCAGCCCCTGCCAGGAGAAGAGGAGGCTGAGGGGGGACCTCATTCCTGTCTCCTGTGAGGGGTGGGTGTCAGGAGGATGGAGCCAGGCTCTGCTCAAGGTCATCTGCTCCTAGGACAAGGGGCACTGGGTGCCAGCTGGAGCAGAGGAGGTTCCCTCTCAATCTCAGCAGGACCTTCTTCCCAGGGAGGGTCCCGGAGCACTGGCAGAGGCTGCCCAGGGGGGTTGTGGAGTCTCCTTCTCTGCAGATGTTCCAGCCCCGCCTGGCTGTGTTCCTGTGCCACTTGGTCTGGGTGATGCTGCTGTGGCAGGGGGATTGGACCGGATGATCTTCTGAGGTCCCTTCTAATCCTAGTGATTCCATGATATCAACCCCAGCTTTCCTTTTCATTCAAGAAGCAATTCACCTCTTACCCAAGTTTTACATCAGCAGAAAGAAGAGCTCTCTGCTCTTCCTTCCCCTCCATCCTGAGCAGCACGTGGGCTGCTACAGAGTTAATTGATTCCCCATCCCTTTCTCCTTAATCAACGGTGGCTCCATTGACAACGCAAACCCTCAGCGTGACAACATCCTCACAGCAAAGGCCACTGTTGATCCACAAATATTTAGTCAAGATTAAAAACCACGCAGCAGATGAATATTTTAAGGAAACATCAAATATTTATGCCTCCTTGCCCAAGCTTCCTTAACAGGGCTTTTAATTAATCTGTTATCAAAAATTGATAGACCCAGGTAGGGTTTGAATGCAGTTATTTAATTATTTCTATTAGCTTCTGCTTGGTTCTCGTGCAGGATGAGCTCCAGCATCGCCAGGGAGGCTCCACCAGCACAAACAGAGCCTGCTGCAGGCTACCAAGCACGAAAACCTATGTTCCCAGCCTCTTTCACAGGAGTCTGAGAGTTGCAGGGATACCCCAGATGACTGAGTGTTTGTGTTTCCCTACAGCTTGGAAACAGCAGCTGAAGGCTGCAAGTGCTTTAGTGCCTCCTTCCCCAGCTTCATCTTCTCCTACCCCATGGAAAACACGAGCCCAAGGGACAGATGCAGACCTGGGTTCATTTCTACATCAGTGTTTTAAGGAGCTTGCACTGTCCAGGTCTCCAGAGGAAACTCCTGCTGCCAGCAGTGACTGCACAGCACCGCCTGGGCTCAGCCTCCTCAGTGCCAGGGAACTGGTGAGGAGAGCCCTTCCCTTAGCAGCTCAGAGCAATCTATTGCCTGCAAATCCATGCCATCCCTCACAGCAGAGGTGCCTCTCGCTGTCACAGAATCCTAGAATCCTTAGGGATGGGCCACACGGGCCAGGCTCTGCAGCCAGTGGGTTGCCCTCGCCTCTCCAACTCTGCTCCAGGCTCGCAGCGAGGGAACCCAGACAGGCTGCCAGCGAGCAACAGAAATAGCTCTGCTGAAGGAAATCTAGGCTGGAGCTCCAAGTGACACAGAAGGGCTGGGGATGGTTGAAGAAATCAAAGAGCAGCTCTTTTCCCCTCTGCCCCTGCTGCCCAGCAGCAGACAGCCCTCTGCTAATTGTTCCTGCCTTAATTACCTCTTCCCAGAATAAAAGTTCACTTCACACAGCAACTACGGGAAGCTTCAGGGAAGGAAATGTTCTTGCCTTCACCCTACCCACCCCCCCTTCTCATTCCATAGAAGGATGTGCTCACACAGTGCTGGCTGCTGACCACAAAGGCTGTCAGAGCAAAACTCTTCCTCCCCAGAGCACTGAGCACACACAAACAGGGTGCTGTGAGCCAACCCTGAGGGATGGAGCACATCCATGCATTCCTCCTCACCCCTACTGATGATGGAGACCATCCATGCACTCCCCCTCACCCCTACTGATGGCTTGGGTCCAGCTCTTGGGGATGGAGCCCATCCATGCCCTCCTGCTCACTGCTACTGGTGTCCTGGGTCCAGCTCTTGGGGATGGAGCCCATCCATGCTCTCCTGCTTACTGCTACTGGTGACCTGGGTCCAGCCCTGGGGGATGGAGGGCATCCTTGCCCTCCTCCTCACCCCTACTGATGACTTGGATCCAGCCCTAGGGGATGGAGGGCATGCTTACCCTCCTTCTCACCCCTACCAATGACTTGGGTCCAACCCTTGGGGATGGAGCCCATCCATGCCCTCCTCACTGCTACTGGTGACTTGGGTCCAGTCCTTGAGGACAGAGCCCATCCATGCCCTCCCTCACCCCACCGCCGGCTGCAGTTGCAGACCCCCCCAGCTGCCGTCAGGCAGGCAGTCAGAAGAGCCTGATCGTGTCCTCCTGAACAGGGCCAACGCTGATTTTATGATATACTCAACACCCCATCCGATAGCCATTCGTTTTGCTGTCAGGCACACAATGTGCGTGATCCATCTTGCGTCTCCCGTGCACCACGTGGCCCCCCCTCTCTGATGACACTACAGCAGCCTTTATTTGTTACTGGAGGGGGGTTCTGAAGAGCTGACATGAAGGCTCCTTATCTGTCGGGTTGGTTTGTTATTAAACAGCACGTTTTATTTAGCTGGGATTGTCCCACTGTTCCCCTTCGGATGCTGCAGAGGATGGGTTTGATCTCCTCTTTGGCAGATGGAACCCTCCAGCATGGAGCTGCTGCCACTGTGAGATCAGAACCTTCCCACCATCTGCTTGGAGGGCACAAAGCAGGGACCAGCCAAGTCCCGTCCCCCCCCCAAAATCCCATGCACAGGCTGGAACTACCCTATTTTTGTCACCAACCACCCTTTTGCTTCCTGCATCTCTGTGATGGAGGGGGGGCAGGTCACCAGCTCCACTTCGGGCTGCAGCACTGGGTTTGCAGGACCTGATGCTGCTGGGCTGTCTGGAGGGGAGGTACCAAGGTGCTCCAGTGCAGAAGCCCTGCCATCACCCAGCACAGTGGTCACCACAAGCACACATCCTGTTCAGGGTCACCCCATATCTCTGTGTGTCCTAGATCCCAGAGATAAAGGGGCACAAGGACAGCAGCATCTGGTGAGTCACAGAATCTCTTGGGTTGGAAGAGATCCTCAAGATCATCAGGTCCAACCTTGGAGCCAGCATCACTACATCCCCAAGTACCAGGCCCATAAGTTCATAGAATCCTTAGGGATGGGCCCTGGAAAGATCCTCCAGTCCAATCTCCCTGCCACAGCAGCATCACCCAGACCAAGTCACACAGGAACACAGCCAGGCGGGGCTGGAACGTCTGCAGAGAAGGAGACTCCACAACCCCCCTGGGCAGCCCCTGCCAGGGCTCCGGGACCCTCCCTGGGAAGAAGGTCCTGCTGAGATTGAGAGGGAACCTCCTCTGCTCCAGCTGGCACCCGGTGCCCCCTGTCCTAGCACCAGATGCCCTTAAGCAGAGCCTGGCTCCATCCTCCTGACACCCACCCCTCACAGATTGAGAGACAGGAATGAGNCTCCCTCGATCTGTTAACCGCCCTCCTTCTGATCCCCCCTAGGATGCTGTTGGCCCTCTTGGCCACCAGGGCAGATTGCTGGCTCAGAGTCACCCTGCTAGCCACTAGGACCCCCAGGTCCCTTTCTCTTCCCCTGCTCTCCACCAGGTCAGTGCCCACCCTCTCCTGGTCCCTGGGGTTGTTCTTGCCCAGCTGCCAGCCTCTCCCCTGACCATTGCTGTCCCTCATTAAATTTGAATCTCTCAGGGATGGTGACCCCACCACTGCCCTGTTCCAACGCCTGACACCCCCTCCTCAGTGAAGAAATCCCTCCTGACATCCATCCTACCCAGTCCTACCCCAGGGCTGGCTGAAGCCGTTGGCAGCAGGAGCCACACGCTGGTTCTGTTTACATGCAAACCCACTGCCAGCAGTACAAGTGCCCATCAAAGCTTGGGCTCCGCTAACCACCAGGGCTGGCAGCCAGAACACGACCACATCAGAAGCCTCCATGAATTATTTCAGACGCAGTCACTGAATAGTTTCCCCATGAAAGCTCTGAAAACAGTCTCAGGAGCCAAGCCTCCCCTTGCAGGAGCAACTGTTAGCACTCGAGCTCTCACTCCTGCCTTCACTCAGCTCAAGGAACCAACGAGCAAGCTGAGCAGTCGTGGGTGACACGAGGGAGGGTTTATCACCCCCATCTCTTTTGCTACCCCATCCATGGTTGTCTCCTTCGAAGAGATGCTCTGTTACTGCATCAGCACCCCACGCAGCGAGCAACCTGACAGCCTCTCAACACCAGCGTCCAGGCTCTGGACCAGTCAGAGCTACTGGAGGGCCTCTCGCTTTGTGGAGACACTTGTGCTCCGCAGGCAGCTCTACAGAGAGGACGGCAGAGCTTCGTGTGGCCAAAGCACTTGGAGGACATAGAATACTAGCAATTAACTGGGCTGGGTAAAGCTTTTCACCTCCAGATCCCTAGAGAAATAAGAAGTCCTCAGGGATGCGGATGATACTACCCCATTCCTTGAAGAGAGAGCAGAGAGCCAGAGCAGTGAAGTGATTTGTGCCTATTGTGGTGCTGTAGTAGGGCTGGGAGGTTGGGATCATTCCCAGCCCTATAGACCAAGCTCCTGCTCTCAGACCACACCTGGGTGGGGGGATACAAGTGATGCTGACAGACATCCCCATTCCCAGCCGGTTCTTTGCACTGTGCTTGCAAAACAGCGACTGCATCACACACAGGGGACACTTTCTGGAACAGGTGATCACTGTTCTCCCTGGCTCCAATTCTCCCTGCAGCCCTATGCAGGAGAGCAGCAGAGGGGAAAGGGACCTGGGGTTCCTAGTGGCCAGCAGTGTGCTCTGGTGGCCAAGAGGGCCAACAGCATCCGATCCCTAAGGATTCTATGAGCCCAGCAGTCTCCTGCCCACTGCATCCCTATTGGAGGGGGCGCGGCAGGGAGGAGCGGGGAAACATCTCCCCCACACCTCAGTCCTCTCCTAAACTCTTCCCAGCAGCCTTCCTCAACTTCTAGAGGGAAGAGAAAATAAAAACCAGCTGAGCATCAGCTAAAAATGAGGACTCTCTGCAGAGAGCTCCGTCCACAGCTCTGTTCTGTCTTGTAGGGTCTTTTTGCAGAGCATCTCAACGACTCAGCCCTCCCAGGGCACCCACAGCTAATCTCGCCCAGGTTTTCACCATCTTGCAGCCTCATTATTTCAACACCCCCATCACTGTTCAGAACAGCAGTGGGTTTCACTCGCTTCACCCCTCGGGCTGGTTCATCCCTCCTAACCACAGGTTGCTGGAGTTTGCAGAGCCCTTCACAGCTTGCTTTGCCTTTCCCAGCTTTTGTTCAGCTCAGCCCAGGGCTCGGGGCTCCATCCCGCATCGATTATGCCAAAAGCTGCCTGTAAAGACCCACAAAACCACTTCAGTGCTCTGCTTCATCCCCCCCCCTCGTCCTCCAACCACACTGGCTGCCGCCAGTTCAGNACCACACTGGCTGCAGCCAGTTCAGACTGGGTCCCACCTCCCCCCCCCATTCTATCTCCGGCTCCCAGAGCCATTGTTTGCTTGCCCGGCTCTGTATTTACTGTCTCCTGGATTAGAACCACAGTTGCCATTAAATTAAGCCCCTGCCCACTCTCTCATTTGAATTTTATGCAGCTCTTCCCAACACAACAGAGCTCCAGCCCACGACTGGGACCCCCACCCGCCAGTCCATTAAATGGGAAATTAATAACCACACTCCCAAAAGCTCCCGCGTTCCCGGGGTGGGATTGTGCCTCCAATAACACTAATGGATCCCGGGGTGGGATCCCAGGCTGCTGTTTATGTGGAAATCTCAGCTCTCAGCTG
>VZRI01011307.1:14199-31020 GCA_013397515.1 Upupa epops
TCCAGGTCCCTTCCCATCCCTAAGGGTTCTATGATCCTTAAACTCCGAGAAGATGTGGTAGAGGGAAGAGTAAAGGAGCAAACCCTGGGCTGGAAGACCCGTGGGTGTAGCCTGTGCTGACTGACATGTTTGTGCTGCGGTGCTGCCTGTTTCTGAAGGATGCCTGACCCAGGCCAAGCGAGCCAGTCCCTTTGCACTCCCACACCTGACCGATCCAGAATTGGATGGCAGAGTCTGACTGGCGTTTTGCTCTCGCCCATCTGTCTTTTCCCACCAGCCAAGCTGGCTGTGTTTTCTCACGCTAAGGGCAGGAGCTGCTGGTGAGGACCAGCCTGTCTTTTCCCTTCCCCGGCTGACGAGGAGCTGCTCTCCTCCTCTCCTCCAGCTGAAGGGTCGCTGCTGCTTCTCTGGCTGCTGAAGCCTGGGAGTGCTTGATTCTCAGGCAGGAGCTGGGCCATCACTCACAGCACAGTATGCAAGGACGAGATGGAGCACGCAATAGAGGCAGAGCCGACGCGCGCGGTGCCGCGCTCGGTACCTCATTAGGCGTCTGCCCTAGAGCAGCTCCGCCGATCATCCTTCCTGGGGGCTTACACGCCGCCTCCCGTTAAACAGCAGCTCTCTGTTATTTTTAAGCAAAGAAAACTTAATTTCATATTATTATAGCAAAATAATTGGTTTAATTAGTTAAACCTTTCCGAGCGGATAGGGAAGGAAATTGCATGATCCTTCATTCCGAGTTGTTACGGAGGAGCCCGAGAGCCGAGAAGAGACTCTCCTCAGAGATTGCTCTTTTCATTTTAACGCCAAATATTTCCTCCTGCCATAAACCCTGCGCCCGAGAGTAACTCCCCACAGCAAGGGGCTGCGCGGGGCCTCCTTCGCCCTGCGGACGGCTTCCTCTGTGAGACGGGGGAGATGATGGGGTACGAGCGAGGGGAGTGGACGGAGGAAGCAGTGTGCTTGGTGCTCAGAGTGCAGGCAGGACCTTGAGCCTGCAGGATGAATGGGTTGGTTTCTGCTCCAGCATCTTCTGCAAAGTTATCAGCTGAGTTTAGACCGGGAGAGCCGTTACCCCCGTCACGCAGCAAGGAGGCACCGAGGAATCTGATCTCGAGGAGCCCACGGGATGCTGTCCTGTGGCTGTTATCATTCTGCACATGAGGTGAGGACAACATAAGCAGCTTTGGAGGCCTCTTGACTGGAACTGGCTGCCCAGGGAGGGAGTTTGATCGCTGGCTGCCCAGGGAGGGAGTCCAGTTGCCATCCCTGGCTGTGTTCCGCAGTCAGGGAGATCTGGAGCGCAGGGACGGGGTCTGGGTTGGGACAGCTGGGTTCATTGTTGGGCTCAATGAGCCTGAAGGTCATTTCCAACCTAAGTGATTCTGTGATCCTTTCCCCTTGGAACCCACCTGCCACAAGGTCTCCCACAGGACAGGCAGCACAGCAGACCCTGAGCTGGAGCTGAGCTTCTCTTTGATGCTGTTTGTGATGCCTGACGTGTTGGCAGGTCATCCTGGAAGAAGAGAGGCTTTTCCAGCTGAGCATCCCCTGTGGCCTTTGAGGAAGGGAAAAGTGCAGCAAAGCCCTGTGAGAGACCCAGTGCTGTGGTCGAGGGGACGAGTAACCCAGACCCTGTCGTGTTCCTGGAGGCAGAGCCTGCCCACAGCACAGCAGGGCTGTGGCTCCCCACAGACCAGACTGGCAGAACCACTGAGAGCTGAGATTTGAGGAACCCCCCCACCCTGATGGAGCAAACTCAGTTTCCCTGGAGCACGGGAAACATTTGCTGCCCTCACAGGGAGCTGCAAGCGGGCGCAGGGCTGGCTTTTCCCGCAGCCACCTGGTTTTGTCTTTGCTCCTCACGTCTGGGATTTTGCCCCGTGAGGGTGGACTCGATGACCTAGGCTGGACCTTTCCAACCCAACCATTCTACACAAACCCTCCAGTCTTTCAGGGAGGGCTGGAAGGGCTGATCCATCCCCAACCCATTCTTTGTCGTCTAGGGGGTTCTGTTAGCTGCAGCCCTGTCGGTTGCTGTTGAGCTCGGGTACCAGGGGATGGTCCCTCGTGAAGAGCATCAATTTTCCACTTGCTCTGTTGTTCCTCCTTGCAGTTCCTAAGTGAACTCGAGAGAGCAGCTGCGGGGCTACGGACGGAGGGAACGGCTCGAGTAAATATTGATCCCTACAGGGTAATAATTTATGGCCCCCACTTAATAACCGGTGTCGCATCAGCAGTCAGGCACTGATGGTTTGATACCTGGGTTCTTAACACCGCTGCTTGTTCTCGTAATAAAGGACCTGACAACAATCCCATCAAAGGACCGGGCTGGCGGGGGGTTCCTGCTGTTGCTATAAATAGCAGCGCTTGTAATCTGCGGATTACTGCGCACAGAGGCCACCCCAGCAGCTCTGCAGAAACACGTCTGACTGGCTTTGAACCTCGGGAGGGCATCATCTGCCTCTTGGAGGAGGAAAAGGCCTGTGGTCCCTTTCCAGCCCTGACTGCTTCTGGGATGCTGTAAGTTCTTCCCAGGGAGGGTGATGGGGCACTGGATGGGGCTGCCCAGGGGGGTTTGTGGGGTCTCCTTATCTTGAAACTCACCTGGGCTTGGTCTGGGTGATCCTGCTGTTGCAGGGGGACTGGACTGGATGGTCCTTCTGGGTCACTTCCAGTCCATAATGATCTGTTCTGTGTCTTGGTCTGGGTGACTATGCTGTGGCAGGGGGATTGGACTGGATGCTTGCTGTCCATAATGATCTGTTCTGTGGTCTGGGTGATCCTGTTGCAGGGGGACTGGACTGGATGGTCCTTCTGGGTGCTTCCAGTTGGTAGAGTTCTGTTCTGTGACTCGGTCTGGGTGACCCTGCTGTGGCAGGGGGATTGGACTGGGTGATCTTTCCAGGTCCCTTCCCATCCCTAAGGATCCTAGGATCCTTTCCATTCCATCCACCATTAAAAGTTTACAAACCAAGAGACAGCTCCTGGACCGGCATCAACCACGTTAATGCCACCGGCAGCGAGGAGGAGGAGGCAGCAATTCCCACTCAGAGGGTCTGCTGAGGTTGCCTTGAGCTGCAGTTGCTGCCATAAGAGCTGCAGGCTAATCGCTTGCACTGGCAGTGGCTGTGGCTGCCTCTGCCCTGGGAGATGGGTGGACAAAAATAGCAGCTGAGCCTCCGTGATTGCTCTCGCCAGCCCCATCTCAAGGACTTCCCGTTCCTTCCGGTCAGCGTGGAGGTCACGTTGGAGTCTGGTGACTGCGAGGTGATAACGTCAGGTCAAGTTATCTCTGCTTCTCACGGCGCTTTCTTCTGATTGAAAGACAAGGAAAGAAAAGCTAAGAGGCAGAAGACAAACCCTGTGAACCCCCGGCTGCCAGACCCCCCCAAACCCAGCTCATCACCGCAGTGAGTGGGGAGCACACTTCACCTCGTTGGGGCTGATGCTCAGTTCTCCATAAGAGCTTCTCCTAGTTGAGACTGGATTAGAGCTCAGCCTGTTCCTAAAGTCACTCTCCCCCTGCACTGGGCACTGGGGAGGACCCCCCTCAAGTCTTGGGGGCAGCTCTGGGCTCCTCACTTCAAGAAAGAGATGGAGGGGCTGGAGAGGGTCCAGAGGAGCAACAAGGCTGGGGAAGGGACTGGAGGGGAAGGGTGATGGGGAGAGGCTGAGGGAGCTGGGGGGGTTGAGCCTGGAGAAGAGGAGACTCTGGGGGGACCTTCTCCCTCTCTCCAGCTCCCTGAAGGGAGGGTGCAGTCAGGTGGGGGTCAGGCTCTTCTCCCAGGCACCCAGTGCCAGGATGAGAGGGCAGGGCCTGAAGCTGCCAAGGGAGGGTTAGGTTGGCTGTCAGGAAGCCCTTCCTCAGGGAAAGGGTGCTCAGAGCCTGGACTGGACTGCCCAGGGCAGTGGGGGAGTCCCTGTGTCTGGAGGTGTTGAAGGACAGCCTGGCTGTGGCCCTGAGTGCCCTGGGGTGGCTGCTGGGGTGCTGTTGGGTGCTGGGCTGGGCTGGAGGAGCTCCGAGGGCTCTGCCAGCCTCAATCACTCTATCATTTCTGTGTGACTGTGTAAAGTGGTCTCCAGCTTCCCAGCCTGGAAGCAGCATCCTCGCGTCCACTCCTTCCTGTGGATAAAGACCTTTACTGAGCGCAGGCTCTGAAATGGCCCCACAGCCCCACCTTTAGCCTCTGCCCCTTCGAGGAGCCATAAAGAGCGAGCGGTGTTAAACACGAGCGGTGGGGGGGGTGACAGCGAGCAGCAAGTGAGGTGCTGTGCCGAATCCCATTTATAGCTGCAGTTGCTGAGGAGTCGCAATAAAACGGGGCTGTGGTGGTGCTGGTCTTCGCCCGGCTCGTAGGCAGTGACCGTTCCGTCTGCGGGTCAGCAGACATCTCCCCTGTGGCGCCTGCTCTCTGCGCTGGGGCTTCATGACCCGGGGTCCCTTCGAAACGGGAAGGGAGCTGTGAAACGTGGTGGCTCGTTGGGCTTTCGGTCGGGGAACTGCCCAGCCACCGGCTCTGCAGCGGTAACAGCGACTGGCTCCTTTTCAAGGCTCTTTGAATCGCTCCTCAGGTAGCCACTGGCCACCTCAACTCAACGGAGAACTCAGCAGCCGCCTTCCAACCCGCTGCTCTCTATCTGCGGTGCACGGGTGCTCTTGCACACGAGACACGGAGGAAGAGCACCAGCCTGACTTCCAACGTGATGGCCAACGCGCGAGCGAGGTGCTCGCCCCAACAGGCTGCTGGGGTTTGTCTGGGAAGCACTGCGTTCGCCCCGGGTCTGGGGGTGGTCCCCGGAGGGATGAAGGGGGTGTAGGTGGTGCTCTCCTCCTGTGCAGCTGGCGATGCCTTAGCGATGCGTCCCGGAGTGATGAGGGGAGGGGTGGCTGCTCAGCTGAATTTTGGGCTAACTGAAGGGACCAACTGCTGTCGGAGAGCTCTCGGAGGAGCCTGCACTCTCTAAGCAGCTCTGTGCAGGTGGAAAGCTGGGCTCCAGCCTGTGGGTACCGGGCTGCTCCAGGTGAGGAGCTGCAACCTGTCCTGGCGACTGGCATCTGCTCTGTGATGGCAGAGCTGTGTGGCTGCCACCTCTGCCAATTGAAAGACGGGCATTTAGCCCAGTCAGACACCCCCATGCGCTCCCGACTTCACGGGGTTCTTACTGGAATTACTGGTAGTGTCTCCATCGCATCAAGCAGTTGCTTTAACCTGTTGCTGCTGGCCCCTTGATCACTCACACGTCTCCTGGGACCTCTGGTGGGACCCATCTACCCAAGGCAAGGCCTGGGCAATGGCAGAGAGCTGAGCTGGTGCTGGGGGGGGGGGTGTTTCCTCACCAGAACCTTTCCCCAGGGAGTGTTGGGCAAACAGCTGGAGTTCAGCCGCCCATCTCCTCATCAGAGCTGATCTGCAGGGCCAATCCAGGGTGAGGAACCATCCCAAGCTCCCTGGCTGCTGCCGTTGGAGAGCATCGCTCGTGCTAGGCTCAAAGAAAGAGAGAAGCAGCAGCGCTGGGGGGCAGAGCCAGCCTGCGGCCGGTGCCAGGCAGTGCCCGGTCGTCTCCTTGGCCCTGGCCCCCCGTTCCTCCGACGATCACAAAGCAGCGTTCTGAGTGATTTGGTTGGAAACCCAGCAGGCTGTCTAGCAGTCTGGTGGCATCAATAACTCCCTATTAAGCCCTCTACACCCATTACGGTCTGCGCGTTGACTTCTTTCCCCCTAAGTTAGTTTCCAGGCAACCGGTAAGAACTGAATTACATTAAGCTATTAATTCAGGATTGCACGCCGGCTCCGGCTCCTGCAGCTGATTTGTTCCTCTCGTGTACAAGTTTCCTCATAAAAACCCTTTTATTGGTTTAATCTTTAGTGGTCCCCGGCCCGGAGAATTGATTTTCAAATGGCACTGCCTGTCCTGGAGCCTCAGCCCGCGTTTAGGGCTCGGAGCTGGCTGCTGGGCTTTGTGCTGGCCATCTCAGCCATCGCTGTTGCATAACCCACCGGCGAGCGAAGACGATGCTGGCCAACGATTCCCTCACGGGGTGCAAAGGGCTGGTTGGAAACCCTGCCCTGTCGGACCTGCATCCATCCAGAGGAGGAGAGAGCTGCCCCGCTGCAGCTGCTCCCGCTACCCCCAACATCTCGCGTGCAGCCTTGTGCTGCTGGGTGGGGGGTGTGGGGTAAGGCGTGCGGGGTGTGGGATGTGGGATGCGGGAGCCCGCTGGGCGGAGAGGCATGGAGCGAGCTGCTCCACGTGTGATCTCACAGCCCCAAGCGCTCGCTCTGCTCGCTGGCTGCGAACTCCCTTCTGTTGGAGAAAACTGGGGAAGAGTTTTGTCTGGAAAACTAAGGAGTGGGCAGTCCTTCCCCTGACAGAGAGCTCGGTGCCAGCACCAGAGCGTTGGGTCTGTCATTTGAAGGCAGGGGGGGGTTACGCCAGGGGTTCCTTCCCGAGGAAGACCCGCACTAAGGCTGCTCTCCATCAGCTGAGAATGGGAAGCTGAAGCTCATGGCTGTCTGGCAAGCAGAGCAGCCGTGGCACATACCCACCCGTGCCATGGCCTGAGAACCTCGGCAGACGTTAAGGAGCGTTAAAGGCTGCTCTCCCGGGCTGAAAGAAGCCCTGAGAACCTGCAGAGCTCACCCAGAGGGATTTTTATGCCTCATTGGTCGCTCAGAACAATTTTAATTACCAGCCTGTTTGTCCTCCCTTTAGATTCATCACTCGAAGGAAGGGGCAGCTGCCATCCCGAGGGTCTGTGGTTCTACGTGGTCAACCCCTTGGTCAGCAGGTTGGACCTGGTCTCGCTCTGCCTCTCTGGGACATCATCACTAAACGCTCTCAGCCCTTTCAGCTGTGAATTCAGACCTCCCTGCATTGATATCTGTCATTAGGGGAGGCCTTAGTTACCAGCAGAGACAAAGCCAGCAGGAAGACCCCTTTCAGCAGCAGAATTCACCCGTCATGAGTACCTGTTCTGGATGAGCAGCACCATCTTTGCCTTTCCTGCGGGTCTGGAGCGTGCCTGCTGTCAGAGCCCTCTGGAACCTCCTCAGCGACACGGGGCACAGCCCCCTGCGTCTCTGCCGCTGACGGAGCTCAGGCGTGCACGGTAGCAGTGACCCCTCTCCAAGCTCCGCGGTGCCTAACGAGGTATTTTTATTAGCAGAGTCCCTGGCAGATGGTGTTTCTATATTTTGACTATTAGGGCTGGTTTGAAGGAGGCCTCCACACGGTCTGCTCTGTGGAGACTCTGCACTCAAGCGACAGCTCAGCGCTAACTGTGCAGCCGCTCCTGAGGGCATCATAGCAGCAGCTCCCAGCAGCTCCGCAGCTACGGTGCTGCAGGACTAGTCCACAGCTGGCTTCTGGAAGCTCTGTGCTCAGCACCATCACCTTCACCCAGCTGGCTTCTGGAAGCTCTGTGCTCAGCACCATCACCTTCACCCAGCTGGCTTCTGGACGCTCTGTGCTCAGCACCATCACCTTCACCCAGCTGTTTTCTGGAAGCTCTGTGCTCAGCACCATCACCTTCACCCAGCTGGCTTCTGGAAGCTCTGTGCTCAGCACCGTCACCTTTGCCAGCCACCTTTCCAACCTCTTGAAGGACACTCATTGTGGAGGCAATATTCTCCAGGCCCATGTTGCCCTGGCACTAAGGACAGACAACGGTGATGCCAAGCGAGTGCAATCAACAGCCTTGTTCCCCGGGGTGGAAAATGGGGAGCAGGGAGTTGTTAACCATCCAGTTGGCCAGCTGTCCCTTTGCCTTGCTGCCTCCTCTGTTCCAGCAGGAAGCCTTGGTCTTCTGGTGATGGCAAGCTTCCCATCAGGTTGCCTAGCCCTGCTCCAGCCCGATTGTCCAGCGGTACCCGCCGTCGCGTTGCTGAGCTCTCCAGACCCTTCGGGCTTTTCCCTGGTGAAGAGGGCGAGGACATTGCTTCGCTTGGTCGCTGCCAACCATTTGTTCCTAGCTGTTCAGTCACTCCAGGGACACGAAAGGCTAGGGCTCCGTGGTCACGGGTTGTTTTCTCGGTGAGCAGAACCAGACAGGGGGGTTTCCGACGATCTGGATTAAGGGTGACTGAGCCCACATCACTCAAGAGAGTGGCTTTGGGGACACAGCAGCTAGGGGAAGAGAAAGAAGAGGGCTTTGAGTCCCGCTGGGTTTTAGTAACTCCAGAGGGGGTTTGAATCATATTTACGTGCTTCTCTAATGCTCATATGTTTGCAAGTTTTACTGCTGGAGTTGCGAGTGCCTGGGAGCTCTGTGAATTAGGGGCTGCGTTACTGCCGAGCTGAAGATGAACTGCGGCTCTGAGGAATGAGATTGCTCCCTGGAGGAGTCCTGCACGGGAAAACCTGGAACTGAACCCAGGTCCCGAGAGCTGTAGAGTGGCCCCAAAACCATAGAGCACTGGGGGCCAGGAACTGCAACCGGGGAGCTCAGCTTGGGTTTTAAAACTCAGCTAGCATCAAGTAGGGAGAGGAGATCAGAGCGTTACCGGCAGAGTGCTCCCTGCCTCTGCTCGAGACCTGGGGCCTTTGCAGCTTTCCCTCTGTTGCTTCCATGGGATTCCATGGAATCATAGAGTCATAGAATCATGGATTCATGGAATCATGGAATCATAGAATCACGGAATCAGACAATCACAGACTCATGGAATCATGGAATCATGGAATCATCCAATCATAGAAGCAAAGCCTCTAAGCCATGGAGAGCTGTATGGGGGGACATTCACCCTGCTGACCTGGTCCTGCTTGTGAGTGAGCTCAGGCAGGGCCAGGGGCTGCCCAGCAGCTGGATTGCAGCCTGCACATAGAGCATCTGACCTCTCCTTCCAGCAAAACACCCTCACAGCATCAAGAGACAACTGTGGCTTCCACTTCATTCTAAAAACCAGTGCAAACCCTTCAAAGCGTTGGGTTTGGGGCAGAGCAAGCCAACCTGAAGCATCTGAGCTGCCAGCAGGATGGAAAGGGGCAGCTCTGCGCAGACACAGCCCTCTCCATCTGAATCCTGGGGACACAGACTGCTCTTCACCTTTCCTGCCCTTCCTCCAGCTTTCCCTTGACGGGCATTGTCTCCCCAGTGAACCATCAGGATGCCCAAAGTCTGCCTGGGACGTGTGAGGGGATTAAGCCAGAGCCTGAGATTTGCCCCAGGGCACTGCGAATCGCAGCGCATCGAATCCTCGCCATCCTCACCCCGTTCCGCTCCGGCGGCGGCAGCAAAGTCCTTGATTTGAGCTAAGTGAGGATAAAATCCATTTTCTTTTAGGTGTGAAGGCATCGGCGCACGCACGCAGCCCCTTTGTGCCACTGGTGGCCCAGTTAATCTCCTGTTGCAGGGATTTAACCTGGTTCTGCCTGTCCCCAGCTGCAGCAGACGGTGAGACGGCGAGGATGTGCTCTGTCCCGGCATCATTCCGTTCAGCAGAGCCGCTCCCATCGCTCCGCCAACAGCCTGCAAATTAATGGTCCAGCCTTCCCAATTAACGAGTTCTTCACTGACCTCAGTGGAACTGGATCAGGACGAGACCGTCAGCCCACCCCGCTCCCCGTGTCTGTGCCTAAAAGTAGTTCACCTACTTGGAGAACGTCGGCAGGAGAAGAGTCACGGGGCTCTCATCAGAGCATCCCTGCCTGTCCTGCTGCTCTGGACCCAGAAGGTTTCATACAGAAGCATTTGCTTTTGTTCTGCAGCAGCCCCAGGTTATTTTGGGTCCCTTTCTCTGCACTTTTAGCTCAAGCAACTGCTCTAGAAAGCTCTTAGTAGCCCAGGATGTCCTGGGAGTGGGAACTCAGCACCTGCAGTCGCTAGACCCCTGAGAGAGGATGGGAAGATCTGGTTTCTATAGCTGCAACAGCACAGCATCCCAAGCACAAGGCCAGAAGAGAGCAGCTCAGAAGCGATGGAGATGCCTTCCAGTCTCTAAATTGATCCTTTTCCAGAGGAAAGCACAGTGGGACTTGAAGAGGGAGCTGCTGGGTCTGCTGGGTGCAGAGACCTTGCCGTTTGCAGACCGGCTATGAGGAGAGGCTGGAGGGCTTTCAAACGGCTGTCAGGGACAACTGCTGGGACACAGGGGAGGGGAAAGGAGGAGCAAGAGGGTTTCTTGAGGCAGACCCCGATCTGAGCCCCATGGCTCCAGACCACCACCCCACCCGTGGAAGAGCCCTGGAGAGACAGGCTTCTCTGGAGCTTGATGTCAGGATCTAGAGACCCCCAGGGTGAGCAGTGACAGAGGAGAAGTGAAGGAGAGGATTCCCTTGAAGAGGGAGCGTGTAGTAGGGGGTAAACTGAGTCAGGATTACGAACCGAGAAGAGGGTTAACAGCCACCATCATCTCACACTCTGCCTGTCAAAGGAGGGGAGTACGGGTGAAAACATCTATAGCATCAAACCACATGGACAGCACAGAGTCCGATGCCCTCGGAGACCGGAGCATCCATGGATTTCACCTGAGTTTGCTTGTAGACCGAGAGCAATCCCTGCCCACCCCAGACAGCACCAAAGCAACGGGGAGAGCCGTCAAGGGGCTGAATAAAACACACGAGGAGCAGCCCTCTACTCTTCTGAAAAGTCATAGAGAGACTTCAAAAGCAATTGCAAGCTCCATCTACCCGGAGCCTCTCTCGTAAAATGCTCCCAACCAACCTCATGACTCAACTCCTGCCGCCGTGGAAGCAGGAGGGATTACATAAGCTCCTTGCTGCTTGCTGGGTTTTGTGCCTCTCTCCTTCTCGGGGTGACTCACGACCCAACGGAGAGGAGCGCCAGCTGTGACGGCGCTCGGGACCGCTGCAGCTGGCTCACACCCCTTCCCCACTCCGTTGGGATGCCCGGGGGGTGGTTGGGCTGGCGTTGGTCGTGGGTGGGTGCCGCACACGGGGGTGGGCTGTGCACATGGAGGTGGTTGGAGCTGGTGGTCGTCAAGGCGCAGAGATCCTAAAGAGCCAGCACGGGCACTCTGTGTCGGCGTCCTCTGTAGGCACCACACATGCTGCCCGGGCCAGGGGGCTGGTACGAGTGCCACCGCCGCTGGGTTCAGGACGAGAGGAACCTGCTTGGCCATGAGACGGGAATCCCATCGCTGGACGGGGTTCCACGAGCCCAACGCGCGGCGTTAGGGCCACCCTGCCCCTCAGACAGGCGAGGAGGGGACCTGTGCGCCCTGGCTGGCTCCGTTTGCTCCCCGACATCGCAGAACGATCATTATTTGGAGAGACACCATCTGATTTAATTACCGTGCGTGCAGCTCCTTCCAGTCCTTCATCCAGCGCTGGAGGAGTCGCTCCAAGAGCACCAACTTATTCTTAGTAAATCTGAACCCCGGAGAACAATAAGTGTTTGAAGAAGAAGGGAGTTATTGTTCTCTGCGGCTCGCGGAGCGCGGTGATTTGGCTCAAGTGCCCATCCAGCAGAGCTGCCTGTTTGCGATACCTGGGCTCTCGGAGGGACCGCTCTCAAGTGTCTGCAGCAGCATTGATTGATCCCTTCCTCCCGGAGCCCTGGAGGGCTTTCAACGCCAGGGGAGGGGGTGGATGGGCCTTGCCAGGGGGATGTCTCACACGGTCGGGTGGGCAAAGTGGCTCAAGGCTGCCCTGGTACTGAAGGCAGAGAGGACTGAACTCTGGGGGGTCCCAGTGAGAAGGAGTTGCTCAGGGCTGCCCCAAAACTGGTTCTCAGGAGGAGCAAGGACTTCCCTCCTCTGTAGTGTCCGGTGGTACCCGACCTCCGCCCTGGGACCCCTTGTTCTGATGGGGTCATCTCATAGCGTTTTGCTCTGCAGGGGGGTTGCTGTGGCAGGGCTCGTGCACCCAGGACATGGTCTGTGTGGTCAGGGTATTCACTGGACCTGGTGATCTCAGAGGTCTTCTCCAACCAGAATGATGGGACTCCCAAACCCCACCATCCCCGCCCGTGTGACAGCACGGAGTGATGAATGATTGATGGGAATCCACCTTCTGAGCACCCCGAGCTCCCAGCCCGGAGGATGTGGCATCGCCACAAGGACCAGAGGGCAGAGCCTGAAGCTGCCAGGGGAGGGTGAGGTTGGCTGTCAGGAAGCCCTTCCTCAGGGAAAGGGTGCTCAGAGCCTGGACTGGACTGCCCAGGGCAGTGGGGGNTGAAAAACAAGAGCAGTCTCTGGAACTGGCACCTTCTGTCGGAGCTGCTGATGCTGCTGTGATGGAGATGACTCCTGAAAGGTCTGTACCTGGCTGGTAAGTGCCTGGAGCTCTCTGGAAGCCTTAAGAACACTGCTCTGTGCCCGTGCCAAGCACATCCCTCCTCACGGGAGAGTTTAGACCCTGGGCAGTGACCGGGGAAGTGACCCCATCACATGGAGAGCGTGGAGCAGCAGGTGACAGCTCCAACCCTCTGCTCTGCCAGCTCTGGGGGGGGGGGGGGGTGTCACAGAGCATCTGCCACCCCGCATCAGGGGCCGGGGAGGGCTCGCTGTGACGCTGCTCCACAGGGACCCTTGTACCACGTCAGCCGTGGGGTCCCCCCTGTTCGTGACATCTGCCAGCACGGCGGGGATCTGCCTCCGGCAGGGCTGGGCGGTGAGGGAGCAGCCCTGCTGCCAGCGACTCGGGCTGCTCAGCACATCCAACAGGCTGGCGTCCATCCTCGGCCAAGGCTTTTCTCACCCTCCTGGAGCCCTGCTCCTTTTTAAGCTCTGGCAGCCTGTGCACGGGAGGCAGGGCCCGGGAGGAGGCTCCAAGTGGAAAATAACCATGGATGGGTAGACCGGAGGACCTCTGCTCAGCCCACAGCCAGCGCTCCTCTCCGGAGGCAGAATCACTGCATCACCGGGTAATCCTGGCTGCAGAGGAGCTCCCGGCCCCCCGAGTCCAACCATCCCCACCCCAACAAAAACCCTCGGGGAGCTCCCTTCCAGCCAGGGCTGCTCTGTGCTCTGTGAGACCTTCTCTTTGCAAGCAGCAAGAGCAAAGCAGGGGCTTAAGGATCAGAGTTTTCCAGTGGCCTCTGCGCCAGAAATTCCTCCTCCTCCTCTGAATGCCAGAGAAGCAGGAGCTCTGGCTGCTGTCCCAACCCTGCCTTCACCCAACAAATTAATTGCTTGTACCGTGCCCGTTACAGTTGTTCCCAGCGACCTCCAGCTGTGTGTGCCAGCCTCGTGCCACCGTACCAGCGGCTGCAGTACTGCTGGATCTCTCCCTTTCTGCGGGGCTGTTGCTCCCTGTTCTGCCTCTGCTGATTACAGGGATTGGACTTCACTCTGCCAGGTGCCCACACAAGAGCATCGTGGACAGGAGCTGCGGGTGAGATCCAGTGCTGGAGGATACAGCGACGATGCTGGTGACTCTCTGGCGAAGTCACAGGATCCTAGAATCCTTAGGGATGGGAAGGGACCTGGAAAGATCACCCAGTCCAGTCCCCCTGCCACAGCAGGATCACCCAGACCCAGTGGCACAGGAACACAGCCAGGCGGGGCTGGAACGTCTGCAGAGAAGGAGACTCCACAGCCCCCCTGGGCAGCCCCTTCCAGTGCTCCGGGACCCTCCCTGGGAAGAAGGTCCTGCTGAGATTGAGAGGGAACCTCCTCTGTTCCAGCTGGCACCCAGTGCCCCTTGTCCTGTCCCCAGATGCCCTTGAGCAGAGCCTGGCTCCATCCTCCTGACACCCACCCCTCACAGACTGAGAGACAGGAATGAGGTCCCCCCTCAGCCTCCTCTTCTCCCAGCTCCAGAGCCCCAGCTCCCTCAGCCTTTCCTCAGCAGGGAGCTGCTCTCCTCCCTTCATCCTCTTCCTTGCTCTACGCTGCAATGCCCTACCCATGAGCTTCTGTCTTACCCCAGCCCTCCCGTGAGCTCCTGTCCCTATTCCCAAGACATCCCTCGAATGCTGCAATAACCTGGTTCAGAGAGGCTCCTCAGGTCAGGGCTGTAACTTTGCACATCCCCCGGCAGGGCCCAGCTCCGAGCTGTCCCCCGGGGCTGTCAGAGTGGGTGACTTCAGCTTGGAGTGGCCAGGATCTCATCTTTTCCTCGGGAGCTTCCCCCTTGGATGCCCCTAGTGAGGCTGCTGGGGGCCCTGAGGAAGGAGCAGATGTTGAGGCTGAGCAGGACGCAGGCTCTCCCACGGATGCAGTTTGCTCGGGGGGTACTCAGCTGGCACTGCCTACCTCCGGGTACCTGGAAATCCAAACCAACCCGAAAAGCTGCTGCCAGGACGATGCAGCACTGCCTAAACATTCAGGTTCTTGCCTGAGAGGGCCAGACAGGCTGCAGGCAGCTGGCAGCGTGAGCTGGATGTGGACTGGCTACGAGGGAAGGGAGACTACTGGCTGCTCTGAGAGTTTGACTTAAAGAGCAGGGGGGTGCAAACTGCTGGGCAGGGCTTTTTCAGGCACTGCCTGGACCTGGAGGGTCAGCAAGAGCGGGAGAGGGCCTGGGCACCTCTGTGGGTACCCAGGGGAGCGACGATTAACGATGGCAGCTGCAATGCAACTGGAGGAACTGTTGATGCTGCACAGCTTCACCCGGTTTCCATACAGGACACACGGGGGTGAGGCCTGAGGAAGGAGAGGATTAAAGGCATCTGCTGCAGGGCTCTGGCCCTTCCTCTGACTCTACAGCTATTCCAGTACGAGAGGTGGGACGGGGATGGACCCTGGCTCAACTGCCACCTTCCAGCTTCCCTTAGGGAGCCCGGGAATAGGTGAACCAGGCTGTGAGGAAAGGGAGGACGAAGGAGGAAGCAGGTGGGGTTTTGCATGACTTGAAGAGGATAAACACGTGGGACCTCAGGGCAGCACTGCCTGAAGGCAAACAAACCCAAACCCAGGCAAGGGGCAGCACCAGGAAGCTTTGAAAGCCACGAGGCAGCCTCCCGCAGAGCCCTGCGATCACCACTGCAAGGGGTGAGGTCTTCGCATCCTCTCTGAATCCCGAGCACTTAAGACGAACTTGAGTCACGCTGGCAACCTCTTCTCCACAGCCACTAGAGCCAGGCTCTTCTAGCGACAGTAAATAGAGCTGAGCCCCTCTCCGAGGAGTTTTTAGCGGCCAAGAGGTAACTAAACGCTGAAGAGCTGGCACTCCAACACAGGCGTTCGGGTGGCAGAGAGGGGCGCAGCTCAGGTTGCCATGGAATAGCTGCACGTGAGCTGCACCCATCGCTGAGGAGTGTCCGTGCATCAAGGGCTGCTGCATGGCCACTGGGCAAGCTGGAGCTCGACTGGTTGGAAGAGGGGTGGGTGTCTGACCCTGGGGCTGCAAGGGGGCAGCAGAAGGCCTGGGTGAGAGCCCGGGATCACGATGCCCTGATTGCAGGGCCTACTGCAGCACCCCGTGGTGTCTGTCCGGCCCTGCTGCAGCTCTCCACACCGGCCCTTTCAGCCACAAACACGCGATAGCCTCCGGTTGTGGAGGCACCAGTTGGGTGTAGCAGCTCCTGGCAAGCACTGGTGGTACCAAGGACCAGCGAAGGGGGAGAAAGAGGCTGAAGAACACAGGAAGGACCGATTTAAGAAACACAGAGCACTCGAGGTGTTTAAACTCCTTAACTATTGGAGAGGTGGAGCCAGCTCCACCTCAAAGCCCCTCACTGGCGTGTGCCAGCCCAGTCCTGCTGCAGCATCTCAGGGCGGTGAGAGGGAAGCTGGCCAGGCCAAAGGAGGGCTTCCTGTCGTTTATTATTGTTATTAATTAGTTTATTATTGATCCCTTTTTTCTGATGTGTTTTACTGTTACAACAGAAACTGCTGAGTGACTCGGACTTCACCGAAGTACAAAGTGTTAGGAATCAAGAAATACCAGCAGGAACTTCTTCCCAGGGAGGGTCCCGGAGCACTGGAAGGGGCTGCCCAGGGGGGCTGTGGAGTCTCCTTCTCTGCAGACGTTCCAGCCCCGCCTGGCTGTGTTCCTGTGCCACTGGGTCTGGGTGACCCTGCTGTGGCAGGGGGGTTGGACTGGAGGATCTTTCGAGGACCCTTCCCATCCCTAAGGGCTCTGTGACCCCCCCTGCAGCTGCCTCCTCGAAAGCAGCGCCTTGCAGCGCAGCTGGACTGCACAGCCTGGGTGAGGCTCCGCACAGCCTGCTCCAGCTGCTCGCTGCAGGCGGTTGGGCTGGATGAGCCTGAAAAGTGCCTTCACCCCAACGCAGCCTGCGAGTCCTCCATCCTCCGAGCTACGAGGCATCACCACGTGCGGCTGGGCCAGCGTGTGCGGGGGGCGAGCGGGGCCCAGCGGCCACCCCCGCCGCGGCCTGCGGGAAGGAGGGGCTAGAGAGCCGCGCTCGGACGCCGGCGCCAGGGGGGTCCCACATGACTCTGCCTGGGTAACGTGCCCGGGCAGGGCTCTGCCGGTCAGCTGGGGGTGGCAACAGGTATGGACTCCTTTCGGCTGGTACCGTGTGGGGATGAAGGGAACAAAGCCAGGATGTTCGAGCATCCTCGAGATCTGGGTGTGCCGAACAAAAACCGGGTCTGGAGAGCTTTAAATAGAACGAGATCAGCTGCATTCCTTCGGGTTCCAGAGTGCGGGGTTCCAGCCAAACTCCTCCTCCTCACCGGCTCCAGTGGCATCCACCTCAGGGAGGAGGAGGAGGAGGAGGTGGAGGAGGAGGTGGAGGAGGAGGAGGATCTTTTCACCGTGGCAAGTAAAAACCAAATAAAGCCCGGATCGCCTGGTTTGGGTGCCAGAAGCTCGCTAGGAGCCTCTGGGCCCCGCTGCCATCCCCCGCTCCCCGCACCGCCCAGACCCGCTAGCCGGGGGCGCCCGCTCCTCCCAGGAAAAGGATGCTGCTGCCGCTGCTGCTGCTGCTCCGGTGGGGCTGAGCGGGGT
>VZRI01011308.1:0-111431 GCA_013397515.1 Upupa epops
ATCATCAAGTCCAAACTTTTCCCCAGCACTGCCAGGGCACAACTAAACTTTGTGTGTCTGCCTTTTAAGTACTTCCAGGGATGGTGACTCTACCACTCCAACACTCTAGGCAGCCTGTTTTAATGTTTGGTAAGACGTTCAATGAAGAAATTCTTCCTAACATTCATCCTAAACACCTGTGCTCCAGACCCTTCTTGAGGCTTATTGCACCTCTGTGGACACACACTAGCACTGCTATGTCATTCTTGTATTGAGGAACCCAGAACTGAGCACGATGCTTGAGGTGTGGCCTCACTAGTGCTGAATACAGTGGGACAATCATCTCCCAACTGTAGCTGGACATACTATTTCCAGTGCATGCCATTGGCCTTCTTGGCCATCTGGGTACACTGTTAGCTCATATTCAGGCAAAAAATCAAAAGATGTTATTACCAATTATTATGTTACCAAAATATGAAGTCAATGAATACTGAAAAGAAGATTGAAATGAGGTGATATAGAGTGCCTAGTGCTATGGAAATTAAAGACAAACACACAAAAGGAGTGAAAACAAAAGTGAAAGTTAATAAATACTGCATTCCACTGTGTGATGACAATCATATATACAAAACAAAACAGCTATAATAAGGATAGATACAACTCAAGTTGTGCATTTGTCCCATAAGTTTCAATAATATTTCCTGCAGCAGACATTGAAATCTGAGTAGGTCTCAGTATCATCCTAAACATTGAAGATATGTTTTCATTACTTCTGTTTACTACATAAAGTTTAGAAACTGTTCAAACTAATTGTACTGAGTAACTGGGTCGGTTGGCAGCAATAAAGAGTTAATTGATAATGACCAAGACCAGACACTCTCCAGGCACTGGATGCATTTACTCAATGTAACACTAAACAAAACAGCAGTGCTATCTTTTAATGAACGAATATGGTTGCTTATGGTGAAATTAGAGAACGCTGCTGTTTTCTCACAATGTTAATGTCCTTATATTCCTCAAACTAAGACAAATATTTCCATAGACTCACAAAACTTGAATGTCTATTAAAATAAAGACCCCTTCCTCCCCATGGACTTTAGAATACACAAAGTCTCTACTTAAAATGTTTTGCAAAATTTAATTGCTGTCTTTTCATTTTTTGAACCTAGTTGCAACAAATAGTGTTTGGATTGTGTTTTCTAAGCCCTGAAACATGTTTCTGGTTTCTTTCTTGGTAGAAGCAGTGAATAACTGCATCTTCAAAATGAGAGTGATCTCTGTAGGAACAGCTGCTGGAGTTAAGGCAGTTTTTCAATAGTGGTAATGCCTCCTACATTTTGAAACAGTAATAACAAATATTAATCACTGTTAACATATAAGCTAGCAGGCTCATAATTTTCCCAGCAATACCCCATGCTGGTACCAGGTGCTTATCCTGCTGAGAAGAGGTTAAGTGGATACTGCTGATTCACTGAGGCAGGTGGATTGTTAGCATTGTTACATGAAAGGGTGTAGGAGTGGCTCCCCAGGGACTAGACAGGATTTTACGATTAGAACAACTATTTCTACTAGAAAGCGTAGGTACTCTCTGGTGTGGGAAAAGTCTTCAGATGCATTTTGTTGATAATCTGTTAATAGCAGCTAATCTCTAGCAGGAGATTTTATACTACAAACTTTGCCGGTTTAGCTTTTAAGCCTGCTCAAGCAAACTATTAAATAATAGCCTTTGGAAAAATAAGTACATCTCACTAAAAGTATTGCATATAAACAGTTACAGCAGGAAAATTCAACATTTAGACCTTTGTGCCTCACAGTTTAACGTAGGTTTCAGCTGTTCTGTATTTGAAAAGTAACTACACTAGACTTTTGGTCAGCCTCCATGATCCTGAAGGTCTGTTCCAAGATAGGTGATTCTGTGATTCTGAAGAGCAAATTGTGGCCTCTTCAGGAGTCTGTTTGTAGAGTAACATGGGATAAAACTCTGGATGGAAGAGGGTTCCTAGACAGCTCATTAATATTCAAAGATTTCCTCCTCTGAGCATAGAAGTCATGTGTTCTGACAAATAAGAAGTCAGGCAAAACTGCCAGATGTCCTGTGTAGATGAATAAGTAGCTCCTAGAGAAACTCCAGTACAAAAACAAAGCCTACAGAGAGTGAAAGCAAGGAGAGGTAAACTGGCAGGAATACAAAGGAATTATCTGAACAGTCAGAGATCAGATTAGGAAAGCTAAAGCCCTGATAGAATTAAATCTGGCCAGAGACTTCAAAGACAACACGAAAATGTCCTATATATTCACATTCATGGTAAAAAGAAGGCAAGGGGAAAATGTGGGCCCTCTCTGGAAGAAAACAGAAGAGCTGGTTACCTGGGATATCAAGAAGTCTGACATACTCATATTTTTTTGCCTCAGTCTTCACCAACAAATGCTCCAGCCATGCTGCTCAAATAACAGAAGGCAAAGGCAGGGACTTAGAGAAGGATATCCTTCATTTAAGACCAGGTTTGACACCATATAAGAATCTGAAGATGCAAACAAGTCCATGGGACCTGATGAGGAACATCTGCATGTCCTGAAGAAAAAAGCAGATCATAGAATCATAGAATCATTAGGGATCGGAAGGCACCTCGAAAGATCATCCAGTCCAATCCCTCTGCCACAGCAGGACCACCTAGACCAAGTTGTGCAGGAAGACATCCAGGCGGATCTTGAACATCTCCATAGAAGGAGACTCCACAAACCCCCTGGGCAGCCTGTTCCAATGCTGCATTACCCTCACTGGGAAGAAGTTCTTGCTGATATTTCTATGGAACCTCCTCTGTTCCAGCTTGCACCCGTTGTCCCTTCTCCTATCACCAGATGACCTTGAGAAGAGCCTGGCTCCATCCTCCTGACACCCACCCCTCATGAGGTCACCTCTCATGAAGTGGTTAAGCTGTTGTCAATCATATTTGAGAAGCTGTAGCAGTTTGGTGCTGGTCACTGACTGGAAAAACGGAAACCAAACATTTTTACAAGCAGATAGAAGGAAACCCTATGGAATTATGGGTAAGTCAGTCTCACCTCTGTGCTCATGGAGCTCATGGAGGAAATATTCCTAAAAACTGTTGTAACACAGATGAAAAATATGGAGGTGCTTGATGACAAAAAACCCACGCTTTCACGAAGGGCATGTAGTGCTGACCATACTGGTGGCCTTGAGGTTACAGCATTGCTGGTTAAGGAAAAAGAAAATGATGGTATTTACTTAGAGTTGAGAAAAGCACAGTACAACACCACTGTATCTAAACTAGAGAGACTAGGACATAAAGGATGGACTGCTGGATGGGTAAAGAACTGGATGGATGGTTGCACTCCGAGTGGTGTGATGATCAGTTTGATGTTCAAGTAGAGATCAGTGATGATCCAACTATAGACCTGTTAGCCTCACCTCAGTTCTGGGCAAAGTTATGGAATGGTCAGTCCTGAGTGCTGTCATGCATCAACTGTGTGACAACCAAGAGATTAAGCCCAGTCAACATGGATTTAGGTGGGGTAGGACTTGCTTGACTAACCTAATCTGCTTTTATGATCAAGTAACTAGACTGGTCGATGAGAGGAAGGCTGTGGATGTAGTGTACCTGGACTTCAGTAAAGCATTCGACATGGTCTCCCATGATATACTCCTGGAGAAGATGGCAGCAAGGGGCTTTGACAGGAATATTCTATGCTGGGTTGGGAACTGGTTGGATGGAATAGCCCAGTGAGTGGTGGTAAATGGTGTTGCATCTAGTTGGTGATCTGTTACTAGTGGTGTGCCCCAAGGGTCGGTGTTGACTGGTCCTGTTTAACATCTTCATTGATGATACTGATGATAGGTTGGAATCCATCATAAGGAAATTTGAGGATGACACCAAGCTTGGAGCCCGTGTTGATTTGTTGGAGGGTGAGAGGGCCCTGCAGAGGGACTTGAACAGACTGGAGAGATGGGCAGACTCCAACAGGATGAGTTTTAATAAGTCTAAGTGTTGGCTTCTGCATTTTGATTATAACAACCTCAGGCAGAACTATAGGCTGTGTCTGTTTAGCCTGGAAAAGAGGAGGCTCAGGGTTGACCTTATTGCTGTCTATAACTATCTAAAAGATGGCTGTAGTCAGGCAGGGGTCAATCTTTTCTCCCTGGACACTGGAGACAGGACAAGGGGTCATAGTCTTAAGCTCCATTGGGGGAGGTTTAGACTTGACATTAGGAAAAGGTTTTTCACTGAAAGAGTGAAAAACTCTTCTGGTTTTGGAACGGGCTGCCCACAGAGGTGGTCAAGTTGCCGTCTCTAGAGGTGTTCTGGGTTAGACTGGATGAAGCGCTGAGTGGCATGATCTAGATGTTAGATGTTAGGTTTACTTGGTTGGTTTTAGGTTGGACTGGATGATGTTTAAGATCTTTTCCAGCCTTATCATTACTGTGATACTGTGATGATTGGGAGACTGAGACTGGCACTTTTTAACATCTTTGTAGCAACACAGACAGTGGGATTGAGCGCTTTCTCTGCAAGTTTGCCAATGACACCAACATTCTGTATCATACTGCACATACTTGATAGTTGGGATGCCATCCAGAGGGACCCTGACACACTTAAAAGGTGAGCTTGTACAAACCTCATGAACTTTAACAGTCAAATGCAAGGTCCTGGGTGATGTTCAGATTGAGAACAAACCTGTAGGGAAGGACTTGGTTGATGAGAAGCTCAAGACAACCCAGAAATGTGAGTTTACAGCTGAGAAAGACAACCATATCTTGGTCTGCATTAAAAAAATACGGCCAACAGGACAAGGAAGGATGTTCTTCCCTCCTCTGCTTTGTCTTCTGTGACCCCATCTGTTCAGCTTTGAGGCCTCCAGTGTAAGGAAGACATGGAACTGTTTGAGCAAGTCCAGAGGAAGACCATGAAGGTCATCAGGGGGCTGGAGTGCCTCTACTTTTTAAGATAGGCTGAGAGAGTTTGGGTTGTTTAGCATGGAAAAGAGAAGGTTCCAGGGAGACCTTATTGCAGCCTTTCAGTACCTAAAGGGGTCTTACAGGTAAGACTGGAAGAGACTATTTTATGGGGGAGTATAGTGAAAGAGTAACTGTTTTAAACTGAAAGATGGTAGATTTAGATTAGATGTTAGGAACAAATTATTTACTGTGAGGGAGAAGAGGCACAGAAACAAGTTGCTCAGAGAAGCTGTGGGTGCTGTTTCTCCCTGGAAGTTTTCAAGGTCATGCTGAATGGAGCTGTGAGCAACACGGTTTAGTGGAAGGTGTCGTCACCTCACACATGGCAAGGGGGTCAGAACTGGATGATCTTTAATGTCCCTTTCAACTTAAACTGTTCTATGATTCTATGAAGTATACACGTGAATGCTGTACAGTCCCTGAACTATAACAAAGTATTATGTCAGAATGCAAAACAGAAGATGAATAAGTGTGAACTAAAATAACAGGAAAGGTATCAAAACATGTTCTTAATGGATTTGGCAAGAATAACTCCATGTAAGCTGGCATAAAATCTGATCTTGCTTGAACTGAAAGAAAAAGCATCAGCATAGGATATGGCATACTGTCTGAGCAAGGATGCCAGCACTGAAAGGCAGCTGGAACCCTGTGCTGTAGTCTACATGGCATGACTTTAATAGCACAAGGTTAGCTTGATTATGCCTCCTTGTACACAATAGCACATAGATATATATTCAGCTGCAAACCTATCAGAAAAAGTGGTAAGTTGTAGGTCTGATAATTTCCACTAGAATACTTAAAAAGATAAATATAATATACACATCAGACTTCAACTATTGGGAACATAGACCTGACACAGTTAATAATAAATATAGGAAGTGTACAAAAATGAAAGGAATATTCTTAAAATCGTGTATAGTTTCAGGTGACAGTGCTCCTAAATAACTACATTTATATATATTTTTAGGTTGTGAATGGGCTAAGCCAACAGGCCAATAAATAATATGCTTTAGAAAGCATGTGTACTTTAAGCTCCCATTTGCCATACATTTAATTAGTTCAGTGGTACAGTATAATGTGAAGGCAAAGACTAAGAAATTAGTTCTGAGGAACTAATTTTAAATTTACTATGCAAAATTTTACTCCTGCTTGTCTTCTTTTAAACTCTGCATAGTGATGTTTTCATGCCATTCACCTGTTTTGCATAAGTAATATACAAATAAGCATTGTACAATTGATGCTCAATAGCTCCTGGCCTCGAACAGCTTATTTGTCTAATTGTGCGCCTCTTGTGGATATTTCACAAAACTGTACAGATCCAATTTAAATACTTCTACAGATTCATCAGACACATTCTCTGAGGCACATTTATTCAGATTACTTTAAAAACTTCTAATGAATTCCCGCAATATGTACTTTATATTTAGTATCATGATTTGAATTAAATATTATTGGACATGGTGTTCATTATTGGATATGAGTTATAATTAGAGCAATAGTAACCTTTACTACAATAATCATTTTATTCCCTTCTCTTGGAAGCTTTATTTCCTATCTGTGTAATGACCTTCATCTGAAAGTCTGCCTTGAATGGAAGGGAGAAGTTAAACTACATGCATCTCAACTATACAGAGGCTGGAACTAAACTGCAAAATCTTTCAACAGTTAAACACATGCTGTCATTACTGTGTTGCCAATCAGTGGTACAAAGGTGGCTACAAGCAATATAATATATACTAATGCTATGATGGGATCTAGATTTTCAGGGTACCACACAATAATTTCAATGATCGGTTTACTGATGTATGTATCAGCAGCTTTGAACAGAGAAATCAGTCCCTGGAAAGATTATGAAGCACATCCTCTTGGAGTCAATTTCTAAATACATGAAGGACAGGAAGATAATTTGGAACAGTCAACATGTATTTAATCAAACGCCTGTCACACATCACCAACCTGACTGCCTTGTGTGGAGAATGATTTTCCATATAGGTGGTAGAAAAGCCACATCAGTAAATATGCCTTGACTTCACTACAAATGTTGTGGCTGTGGCAACAGCATTTTCATCTGGTAGATGAAAATGTGAGCTGGAGGATGAGATTAAGGTAAACTCTTAACAATAGCAACCTAAAATAAAGAAACAGAAAATGTAAAAAGGCTGCTCAAATGGCAGTTAATAATCCCACTGGGGTTCTAAGTGTTTAAAAATAATGATCCAGGACTATAATCTAGACCTTCGCTTTACTGAAGGAAAATAAAATATAAACATGGAAAAACTATTAAATATTGAGAAAAATGTTGCAAAATATAAAATAAATTTAAAAAGGAAATGACACTTTGAATCTTATGTACAGAGCAATGCTGGGGTTAGCAAAACAAGTGCTAGTCCTAGATTACTTATTGATTTAAAATTTAAAAATATGGTAAAAGATACAAATTCATGTTTTATAAACACTAAAGGGTGTGTGTGGGGGAGGAATTTTCGGCACAGCACAAAAATTTAAACCATTATTACAGAAAAAAAAGGACACAAGCCACAGCATCCTGGAGCTTCAGGGAAAATAAGGAATCTGTAACATGATGACTCTTCATTAGGAGGTGTCATAATGCTCAAAGTTGTTGAATCTCCAACCCCTATGTAGTTTATTGACATGATTAGACGAAACCATTGCCAATCTGGCCTAACAACGGTGATAGATCTACCCCAAGTATAAGGCTGGACAGAATTACGAGCATTCTGAGAGCACTTACAACCAACATCACAATTTTAATTGATTCAATTAAAATTGAATTGAAATTGAATTGAAAAAGAATTCAAAATATTTATTTCTAGAAATATGTAGTGCAACAATCCAAAAGAAATGTATATTCATTTTTCATGTTTGGTTGAGAACTCATATAGTACCAGAAGTATGTCACAGATCCTACCATTGGGCCATTCAGATGTAGCAGAGATTGCATGCTCAGCACTCTCTTTGTCTTTCACCCATTTGAAAGGAATTTCCTTGTCCCAAAGCACAGAATTTCTCTCTTCTTCCTTTTTTACTTTAGTGGGAATAGAAGCAGAGAAATATGTTCTAAGGCAAAAAAACAATTCCTGCTCAAATCTGCCTCAGGAGCAGTGCAAAAATGTGTATAAAATCTTAGCTGAAGTGTGCAGAGCTGTTCTGAACCATCATGCCAGCAAATAATAAAAGAAAAGGTTATTTATAAATGATTGTTATCATAAAATGTAATTAGTAAATCCTCAGTTCTCAGTCTGGAATAAACTACCTATAGGTGTCTATATTATGACAAGTCAGAAGCATTAAGAAGAATCATCATATGAATAAGGTTGTAATTAACTATTCTTTCCATACATACAAAATTGAAATCAAAGGCTGTTTTACAGTGATAGCTCTACACAGCCTGTTTTCATCTAAGTAATACTGTTATATTGGGTTGATACATAACATTTTGCATTCAGAGTTTGATTTTCCTTATGTTCAATTACATAAACTTAACACTTGCAGAAACATAGAATCATAGAATCACTAAGTTTGGAAGGAACCTTACAGGATCATCTACTCTAGCCTTCCTGCCATGGACAAGGATGCCTCTCAACAAGATTTGGTTGCTCAAGACCTCATCTAACCTGTCCTTGAACATGTCCAGTGAGGGTGCATCTACAAGTTCTCCAGGCAATGTGTTCCATTCAGAGTCTCTTCACTTTTGTATGAAGAACTTGTTCCTAAGATCTTCTATCCTTCAGTTTAAAAGCATTTTCCTTTGGTCTATCATTAGATGCCCTTGTGAAAAGTGCCTCCTCAGCCTTACTGTAGCTTTCCCTAAAGCCTACTCCTTCCCTGAACAACCCCAGCTTCTACAATCTGTCCTCATAGCAAAGGTGCTCCAGACCTTGGATCACCTTTGTGGTCTCCTCTGGACTCACTCCAACTGTTCTATGTCCTTCTTATTTTGGAAACATCAGAACTGGATGCAATATTCAATAAAGCAAATGAAAGGAACAATTTTTAATCCTCTGAAGTGATGAGAAATTACTTATCAGTGGTCAGTACTATTACACCCTTCGGGTGAAAATTATTAAGAATAATAATTTTAAAATCAACCTGATTTTTCCTTTGTGTCTGCCACCTGACCATTCTTCATTTACTGTCTTCTGCATGATAAGGCCTGCATATTTTAAATAGTCTTTTTGAGAAATCTAACACAAAAGTATTAACCCCTCTAAGTCATAGCTGAGTCAGAGCAACATAATCTGCAACTTTCTATTTTAAATTAACACACTTTGCTTTTCAAGTCAGAAGAATGATATTTTTCACTTTAAATTGTGACCATGCAACATTACACACAATGAATGCCCTTCTAAAACAGAGGACTACAGAGCACACTACTGTTTTGAGAGAAACTAAAATGTTCTGCGTTCTCAGGCATCTACTAACCTTCTAAGAAGCCCAAGCAAAAGCTCAGAATCAGGCACTGAAGTTCACAAACACTCATTTACTTCAGCTATTTCCCACTAATAACCAAGTTTGAAAATGAGTCAAACAGAAATGGAAAGCTGAACAATTAAGACTCTCCCCATAAGCCCATCTCTATCATTTTATTAAAGGCAACTGGGAAAACCCATACTGAATAACTAATTCAAAATTATATTTGTAGAAAACAAATTAATGTAATAATTTTCTTTCTGAAATTAATTTAAGTCCCTGTGGATGCTCCAGCAAATTTACTCTTTACTATGCATACAAAAAGTTATGAAAAGCCTTACTACACTGCTTTAGGCACAGATTCATTGCCTCATTGTTGCCTGTAATGGCTATTCCCATCCAGCAGGCTTGCTTTAAAGCAAATACATATTTGCTCATACTTTTATATCAGAAAGTCTGAAAATTGCTCTGCTCTCTCTCTAGACTATAAAGTGAGATAATTTCTGAGCCTAATTAACAAGAATGAGTAAATCATACATGAAATTCTGGTTTTGTGTCTTTTACAACCATTTTTCCATTTCTTCCAATTGAATGGCTGGCTCCTTACATTTTGTACTTCACCCTACGCTTTTCAGAGCTGAATTTTTCAAAGTATATTTAGAATGTAAAAGAATAACTATTTAATTTGCTTATTGCTAAAACAAAGCTGTAAAGGCTATCATCCAACACAGATATAGATTACATTCTATAGAATAAATATTTAATCATAAAGTAATCTTAAAGTATTCTATTCTGTGTCTATTTCTGACTGACTTTAAAGCACTGGTGAGGATGATCTTTACTGCTTATGTATGTTCTCTAGCTACCAACAGGTTTTTTGGTGGGTGTTCTACCCTGTTTCGCATTGGTTGTTTTCTGAACAAATTTCTAATTGATGTTATAAACAGTTGCAGGTGTGACAGTTATTTCTCACTGATGTGTTTTACAAAATTTTTCATTGAAAGGTTTCTGTACCATTGTGTACATTCCATTGCACAACCTTAAATTCTTTCCTTCAGCAAAAAGACATTAACCAAGACTACTGGAGATAGTGGAATTCACTCGCTTTATGCAATTCTACCTTTGAAGCCAATGTGTACAATTAAAAATTATTTTCTTACCGTGCTTAAGCAAGACAAGGAAACACTTTTTTCTCTAGTTACTCTTTTGAGTTCTGCATCACCAATTACAATGAAACTTGAGGACACTTTGCATGAACAGGCATAATTCTATAGACACTATTCTATATGCATCCATATATCACAAGTATACTCAAATTATTTAATCAAAGTAATACTCACAGCAGTTAAACTTCTAACCTGATGTCTACCAAAAATGCTTATAACCTAGTGTGTCCTTCCTGTCTTCTGAAGAAGGACCTTCTAGGTCCTTCTTCAAAAAAACCCTTCTAAGTAATCAGTTACAAAACTCACTCTTCTACATAACCTGCCATGTATTGTGCTGTGCCTCTCAAAAGAAGGCCATGAGCTCTTCAATGGAAGGGAATGAGCTCTTACAAACTACTCTTCCATAAATGGAAAAAATACAGATGGCACAAACAATCCAGCATTATAGTAAGTAAAGCAAAAGTATATCTACTTTGCATACAAAAGTTACAATAGATTCATTATCTGCCAACATTCAGATTTACATCAGTAAATGCTATTTATTAATGTAAACATAAGTAATTAATTCCATTTGATTTATTAGGTAACGTACTATAGCTATCTGAGGAGAAACATGCATGTTTGCAAGACTAGGGACTAATACTGAACACTGAAAAAGAACTTCCCAAATTATTCATATATTAAAATTACAACAACCTACTTATGTATTAGGCTGACACAAAACAACTAGACTGGATGACAGCTACTATTATCCATCATTAAACTGAATCTTATAAACATATCACACTCTTAAAATGGGCCTAAACCTAAACTACTGTCTCAAACTATAGTCTCAATTTGAAAAGTTAAACACAGCATAGAGGAAAATCAGGGATTATACAATTAATTCAAGTATTCAAAGTATTTTAGTCAATATATGTAAAGTTTGTTTCAAGCTAAAGATGATAAAAAAATTATTCAAATCAAGTCTACACGATGATCTTCATGCAGAAGAAAATACTGATAACATAACAATAGAAAGATCAAAAAAGAAATAATCATCCCCTCAAGAGAGCTGTCTCTTTGAGGTGTACAAGGCTTGCTTTACCTTGTAAGCATGAGAATGTTAAGGTGAAAAACAATTAACAAGACACAAACTGTCCCCTCTGAGATACTTCTGCTCATTAGAATCCTGTGGGTATACAAGAAGAAATAATATTTCTGATAGTGATCCTAAATATGAAATACCCCAGTTTACAATGCTTCTTTTAGCTATTAGATGCTTATTAAAGTTGGATAAGACAGAAAAGAGTCAGAAGATATTTAAACTTCACAAATTTGCAGTGAAGTCTAACTGCAACCTGCTTTTATTCAGGTCAATAAATGTTTGCCTACAAGATTTTTTCTTTGTGTTTTTTTCTCTTGCTCCTTTCCCACTGGAAAATACTAAGCCTATCTCATGAATCAGAATTAATAATATTAATTTCTACTGCCATTAACCTGGTTACCTTACACCATTTTATTAGGCAATAATTTAAATAATGATTCCATCTTTTTCCCTCCCTCTCTCTTAGATTTTAATAAACAGAATATTTTTTACCAAAATATCTTTATTGTTCTTCAAGAGGCAGCCATTATTACAGCTGTGTGTATTGATCGATGCAGAGAGAAGAAAGGAAAGAAATTAAAAAACAAAATTAATTAAAGAACCAAAGTAGTGAAATCCCATTTACTAGCACTGTCCTGCTTTTCAAAATGTCTTGATTTAGGCATAGAAAGTATAGAGAGTGTGAATATGGACTTCAGTGTGTTGTTCCTGACATATAACTTGTAGAAGTCATGCATCTGATAAATGTCATGGATTATTTGGGTTCAAAAGTGTTAAAACCCCACAAAATTAATAATCTAATTTTCATTGTTATATCTCCTATATATGAAGCCAGTACTGTATGTACTTGCTATACTGCACTGTGTTCCTCTCCTTGCTACAGCTATCAGAGATGCTGCAAATGAAGTAGCAGTATGTCCTTTTACTCTGTGCAATACAAACTCTTTTGCATAACTTTACAATGAACTTTTGTAAGTGTCCATTACAATCTGAAGTCTAAAAAATGTATTTATTCCATCCATAGATTGAGAACATTAAAATATAAGATTTAGCCAATTTATATGAGATTTTAGTGAGATAATTATGGGTCACATTCATTTAAATTTCCGAGATTTTACAGGAAATCCTTTCAGGCATTCAACATGTCATTCTACTTCCCCCTGTGTGAAACACTCAAAGGGTCTTACTGAGTTAACATATTAAAATATGTTCGATTTTTCTCCTTTCTGCTGGGAGTAGCCTCTGTTTTTCTTTTTACCCTGCCAGACCAGCAGAGAATCACCAAGATGACTAAGTTGCTGGTATATAATGCACAAAGCGAGACAGAGATCTGGATGTGTTTAACTCCAGGGAAAACCCAAAAGCTAAGGGAGAATTTTGTCTGGCCTTGAACTACCTAGCAGGACAGTGTTAAAAAAAAGAAAACTCACAGTGAAGAGCACTGTGGAAAGAGCATATAGCCTTAGGTACAGAATCTGTATTTTTTCCCTAGGGTACAGATACTTATTTTAACTTGGTATTGAGCAGTATAGGCTGTGATCAGGTTTTATGTCTGTAAGGGTGGGCTTTTTATTCCTTAGCATGAGTAATAGACCTCAAAAAGAAAAGAGGTACATCCAGTGCCCTCACTTTATATACCATTCCTACACTGGATTTTTCTATTACCTGGGCAAAGGGAGAAGAACAAAGAACTTTATTCCTTTTCTACGTTATTGCAGTGGTAAATAGAAAATAATAGACAGTGCTCCTAGAGGAGCTCTAATATTGAAGACTTCTTAAAATATCCTTTCAGATATTTCAACATAAAGGTTGGATTTATACATTGCTGGCAAACAGAGACTTCAGGATATGAAATAAATTCCACTGGCAACGGCACAGCAATAAGGATTTTTGGGTCTGAAAACTCAAAGCCTAAACTTTGCAGCCTAAGCTGCAAAGAAAATTGTCTTTGCTTTTGTATCACAAATCTCATTTCTTCTGGGTACAGAACCCAGTCCACTGCCCTAAACAGACATCTCTGGTTGGTAGGAACAGAGAAAAATACACCATATCTACCTCTTTCCTTGTGCACACTAGGAAAGGAGAGAGAAACCAGAAGGCTCCAATATGGCTCTCAATGCATAAGCTTGGTACGATGAAGCTGTATGTATGAGCTGAACATTTGCATGTGACACTTCAGAGTAAGGCCAGAACTTTTCCAAATGGCAAATCGGTGCTCTCCCTGCACAGCTGAAGATCACACCCTTCTCCTCCCTTTTGTTTTCTTGCAGGTTTAAGACCCATTAAACTCAAATTCCTGGACACACCACAGCAGAGACCAAAAGCAGCTACATCAGATAAAAAAAATAACATTTTTTTTATGAAATCTGTTCCCACATCAGGTTGATTCAACACCCAGGTTTACTGTTACCATTCACAGATGTCAGAGTTTGGTAGGGAAAGAAATGATTACTTGAGTGTCAGAGGTTTAATGTGCTAGAGAAACTACCAGCAAATTAAACCTTTGTTATTTAGCCACATAAAAAAGACACTGAAAATTGTTAGAAATAAAAGCAAGCCTATTCATTCTGTTGATAATACCTTGTAGTAAGAATGTGATGTTTTCCATGTTAGACTTGGCAGTATATAAACTCATTTTTTCAGAATGCTTTTCACACATCATTGTTTTCATAAGAACAGAACAGACAGACTTAATTATTTAACTAAAATGCAACAATGTATCTGGAAAGCATTCAGAATATTTTATCAGAGGAATGATGATACTTTTTTTCACATTACATTATGCATAATAAATCCACAGGAGTGTAGCTCTCTGTTAAACAGTTATTGGCCTTGTGTATGACAGGTGTACAAAAATAATTTTTAACCTTTGAGGATTAGATGCTCTAAAAATGTAGTACAGCATCATAGAATCATTAGGGATCAGAAGGGACCTTGAAAGATCATGTAGACCAATCCCCTAGACCAAGTTGCAGAGGAGCACATTCAGGCAGGTCTTGAACATCTCTAGAGAAGGAGATTCCACAACCCCCTGGGACAGCCTGTTCCAATGCTCCATCACCCTTCCTGTGAAGAAGTTTCTTCTGATATTTATACGGACCCTCCTATGTTCCAGCTTGCACCCATTGCCCCTTGTCCTGTCACCAGATGACCTTGAGAAGAGCCTGGCTCCATCCTCCTGACACCCACCCCTCACGTACATTAATGAGGTTACCCCTCAGCCTGATATTCTCCAAGCTCAAGGGACCCAGCTCCCCCAGCCTTTCCTCATAAGGGAGGTGTTCTACTTCCTTCATCATCTTTGTTGCTCTACACTGGACACCCTCCAGTATCTTGCCTTACAAAACACTTCACAGGGAAAAAAGACAGCAAGACAGTTAACCTACTGAAATTTGTGATTCAGCAGAACAGTTTGACTTCACATGAAATCTCATTTTCCATTTTTGCACGACAGTTTTAGAACAGTTTTTTAAATACTGGATTGATGCTCTAAGTCCTCTTTGTGAAGAGCAAATTCTATTACCTACACAAACATATTGTTCATATGCTTCATATTGTTTATTAGACTTGTGTACTGCAAACTTCCTCACCTCACGCAAACACTTCTATTGCTGACAGGCTAAATAGCTCATAAAGGCTTTGTAAATTTTTAATTAAGGTAAATGAGAAGACTTACGATAACAGTTCATTTTAGCACATGACAATTCTGCAGCTAGGCAGTTTGACTTGTACAATTTATGCATCTTTAGCCCAGCCTACAAAGTAATGTCTTAGTATCTCACTTGGCAGACACACTAGGAGAAGGTGAAAACACTTGCTGCACAACAATGGTGACAATGGAATTACAATAGTAGTCAATGATCAAAATGTTTTAAAATACAAGCAACTGAGATTATTACACACTAAAACATTAACAGATCTTATGGACAAGCATTAAACAACCTATTTTCACCAGAAAGTGTTTTCTATATAGATTGCGAGGACAACTACATGTACCACTCCTCGTCTCTAAGTAACCAGCAATACTGTTTAATGCTACAAATTAACTATTACACTTACAAGACACAAGAATAGGTTGGCAGTAGGATGTGTTTCCTCTAAGTGAACTAAGTAGCAAAGACAAAGATACAATAATGGTACTGACAAAGTTGGACTGATTTAGTATATTTATGGACAATTATGGATTTAGAGATGTTTTAATTGAACTGCTTATAGGAAGGAATTTCAATGTGACAATTAAGGACCCTCTGATATTTTGCTCACAGATTTATTCATGGTTGTTTGGTTTAAAGAGCCAACCCTGAAAAGTTCTCATCAGTTTTTGTTCACTAATGATGAAAGACAGTCAGAAAGAAAGGAATATTTTCCATGTCTGAAATTTTTTAGTATTGAAATTTTCAATTCAGAAATGTTAAACAGCAGACAAAGAAAATAAATTTCTGAAGTCATTTATTTATTTTGAAAATGTTGGAAAAATGTGTTTTAGGACATTAAAAAATGTCCTAAATATTTTAAACCATATGAGAACCAGACAACTGGTTCCAAGAACTATTTCCATCCCTGGAATAGACGATTACTATTTAAAAAACCCACTTATGCTCTAGTGGCCTTTGGATGAATTCTAGATACAATCCTTAAGTACATTGTTGTTTTAGACATTTCTTGCAGGATTTTAGTTGGAGTCCAAAGTGCAAATCATTAAACAACTGATGCTGATGGGATATAGAAAATTCTACTTGTTCATGTAAAGGAATTGATATTCAACTATAGTGGGGCAAATTAACTTTAAAGAAAATAGAGCTGGAAAACAATCCCATGTCTGGCACTCACTGTATTAAAACCCTGAAAATAAACTTGCAGAAGAGTGAAAAGTGCATTTCAGCCACAAGGGAGAGCTTGAACACTTTACGTGAGGGAGGTTCAGAAGGGTCACTAAATGGGATCGTTGGCCTCTGGTGTTCAGAACAGACAATCAAAAATCTAATATTCCCTTCCTACTCTCAGCAGCTGAACCACTTGGTAAAATCTGAAACTTAGCATGAGGAAAATTAAACAGCAGCACTCGTCTAGATTTCTTTTTAATGTTTTCCAGTCAAGACAGGAGGAGTAGGGCAAGAGCCAAAAGGTGTGACACATCAGCCATGACATTATGCAAGTCTGAGAGCAAGTAATTGCTTTTCCGCATTTTTTTCTTTTTAATGTATTTTGGTGTTTTACACACCTATACAAGTGTCTACAAGGCAATTGATGTATCAATAAGTTATGACTTCAATTAAAATCTAAAATTTAGGAAACCTCTGAAAGATGTAACAAAACCATTAAAAACAAGTAATAAATACTGAAAGAGCTGAAGCAACACTTCTCAAAATTCAAGACAATGCAATGCATCCCTTTCCCTAGTCTCTCTTTTCCTATTTTAATAAAAAAGTAACATTTTATGAAGAATTGCTGATTAAATTCTGAAGAGCATGTACCATGATTTGCTAATTTCCACAAGCTTTTTTTGAGTTTCATTACAGAATTACAAAATAAAACACTGTATAGAAGGAAAAACCTGCTGTAGAGGCAATCTAGCATGGATTTCTGAAACACTAAAATACACTGTAGTTAGGATTGCGTATCTTCAGAAAGAATTATCAAAGGAAAGGAAAGGCCATAGCTAAATGTCTTACAGCTTCCACACTGCCAAACACATGTGAAAGCTAAAGTTATCTAACTGTTAAGCACTGATAGATAGCAAAAGACTCAGATGTACCAATAAAGGGAAAAGGACACCCAGTTCAAACTTAATGTTTATATACGAAACTGTATATTTAGACTAAGTACAGTGTATCAATTTCTACTGAGATACACTGTTGAAAAGCTAAAAATACCTTTTGATAGATTTGTTTGTTCCTCCCCTTGAATTTAGTGATGTTTGACCTATCTTTCTACAGTGTTAGCCTTACAGAAAAGAACCCTGAAACTGCAGCAACTGCCAGTGAACTTAAGTACAGTACCTGTGAAGGATGAAGCAAGGGTACAATTTGATTAACTGTGGTTAGATTCACCTTTACAACTGGAAGGAAAATTTAACTTTCTCTTGTGTTTTGCTGCCAGAGAATACTGGAATATCTGTATTTACATATGGCTTTACACTTTCTTTTTCTCTGTATTTTTTTTTTCATTATGAATGTCATCGCCAAATGTCAGGCGTATACACAAACAGAAAATTGGACCAGAAGGGATTATAGGTCAATTTGGTAACCTGTGTCCCTTCTAATGGCAGATACTATCTAACTAGAAAGCAGGTACTATCTAACCTTTCTGAAAACACCTTGTTTCCCCGAACAGCATCTAAACTACCATCTCCTAGCTTGCTTATAGGAATCTCATCTAAGACAGCATCAACAGCTTTAATAAATTTAAGATATGTGACATCTACTATTACATTTCAGTCCACAATCTCATTTCTCTCTAACAAATTCAATGCCAACTGCTTTGGAATGAATTATTCTTGATAAAGTTATTCTGGCTATTATTTTCGTGTGTGTTTTCTAACAATGCACAACACTTGTTTTTTTTTTTCCCCAATTATTTCTTTTATTAGAACTGACTGATTTGTAATTGCATTTTTCTCCTTTTAAAAAAATTCAATTCCCCACAATTTAGGCAACCAACTCTTCCTTTCCAGATATTACTTTCTAATTCTAAAGTGGTTTCTTTTTACACAAGACACTTTTTCAACTGATCTATTCATCATGAATATTCAAAGACAAAATTCATCTCAGAAAGAAAAAATAATTTGAGGATTCTTTGGGCTTCTTACATTGTTTAGGAGTTGGACAAAAAAACCCATTATGTGCAGTTTGAGTTGTTCATCTGTATGCTTTTTTTTATGTATGTGTGTGAGAGTAAATGCAAAAAATAAAAATATTGCTGTCACTTGTTACAAACAGAGAAAGAATTATAATCGATGGCATTTTTCTCAGAAAAGTATTTGAATTTATAATTTACTTTTTGACAGTCTCTCTTGAAAGAGGAAGGATACTGCTATTCAGGATGTGATTTCTGAAGTGCTAAATATTCACATAGGAGCTTTAGATGATAAAAACAACATGGGATCATTTTTTCAGTATTATTTAGAACAAAGCCTTGACTATCAAAATGAACTTTATTTGCGCCAAAGCATATGATTAAGAAAACAGGATGAGAATAAAATGTATTTCCCTCTATGATATACAAAACTCAGATTTATTCTCCTCCATTTCCTTCATTTGAAAATGCAAATAAAGAATTCATGCCCTTTAACCACAATTTTCCATAGATTAGCTTTTAATTTACAGATGGTAAAGTTTACCTACTGTGGTCCTTAATGCTGAATGTAAACTGGTGAAATTACATCGTTATATTTCAAACTGAGATCTCTTCTGCAGGTGTTTTTATATCCTTTCTGTTTACTCTGACTTAGCAGGGAAGCCAGTATTAGCAACATACATGAGATCATTTATAAGATTTCTTGTACACTCAAGGTTACTGTTGGCACTATACAACCTCATGCACCATTTACTTGGAATGAAACAAAACTCTTTGCCTGCAGTCTTTGTAATTGGCAGAAGAAAATTCAGCTTCTGTCTGGGCATATCAGTGGTACTTGCTTAATGGTAAGAGCAAATAACATTTTAGTTTCCAAGATGACAGAAATAATGTATGTTAAGCACTGTAAATGTAAACTGGGAAAGCACTGTCTATTCAAGTCATTATCTAATAAAAGAATGTGGTCTTTTTTTAAACAAAGCACTGGGAAATGAACTGAGTTGAAAGTTGAGCTTTGCCCCTGGTATATCTGCCTGTGTTTGCTGCAGCCAGCACTGTGGCTATGCTCTAAGGATACCCAGTACAGATAAAATAAACTAGAATTCAATCCTTGTATAGCCACACAGATACACATGCACGCTGTTACTCAAAAGGCAGTCTTAGTAGGTTTTTCCCTTATGCTTGTCTCCTCTGTACCACTACTGATTCTTTCCTGAACCGGCCCCAGTTCAGCAATCTAAAGCAATTAAAAACTTCCCTTTCCTCTGTGCCACCCTCCCCTTAGCCCTCTTCTTTTTTTTTTTTTTTCCCTTTTGCTATTATCTTCACTCTTTTTTGTGTTGATTAGAGTAACTGATTCAGCTAACACGGATGCAGTCAAGTCAGTGAAAGAAAAGCCTGAAGCTGCAGGCAGGAGTGCAACATCCACATAACACATTTCAATGGCTGTTAGTGATGTAATCAGCTTAGGGCATATATCAGTGGTTCAGTCTGTGCTTCCAAGTCCAAGTCAGCAACGCAACTAAACATAGAACTCAAGATGGGTTAACTACCTCAAAATGTATTGGGGTAAACTGCAAAACTGGATCTTGCAGTTTATGATGAATTTTCTAATACTGTAACTTGAAAATGCCTGCAAATTTTTAATTAACTACACTGCCATTTTAATAATGAGTTATAGAAATGGAAAGATAATTAACCCCACATATTGCAACTCGAAGTACGGGAGGATTTTTCTGTTGTTTCACCTTTTAATGCCCTTTATTTTGGATATTTTGAAATATTTTAATATTGGATCATTTAAGTTTAAAAAAAAAAGAAAAATTACAAAACCATACTCCAGATATGAATGCCTGCATTTTGCCAGTGTTGTAGATAAAATACGTTCCTACTACCTCTACAATTGAATTGGTATCAAAAACTCTAAAGATATCACTCCTACTTGCTCTTATTGCCTAAATTACAAATGTTTTCATTGATTTATGTGCATGCTTAGCCCTTGAAGCACCAAGTTCAAGATCAATCCCCTAATCACTGAAAAAATCTTCAGATCTGCCAATATATGCAATATCATTGCCTCTCTCAAGGTATTGCTTGGCACAGTGCTGTTTCCTTCAAAGCAGACCCTGAAGAGGAATGATAGAAAAGCAAACAGGGTATTTGCTCAAGATACCAAAGTTTGGGAAACTGAACAGTGTTTGTTTTATTCAACCAGCTACAGCTCTCTTTTTTGTATTCCAGGATGCTTCAAGACTTGACACTTTGAAGTTGCATCATGGTACCATGACATAGATGAGAAGCAGAATGCCTCAGGGTAGCCTTGAAGCAGAGCAAAGGCAGTTTGTGTAAATGAACATAACAAACACAAACTAACAGCAAGTGAGTGGTGGCTGAAGAGAGCAAGGTGATCCTTAATGGTATCAGAGATAACACTTGCACAGATTTTGGACTTACCTGCAGAAATGTCTTATCTGAGGCTACGCTGAGGCTCACTGCTGTAATATTTCACTTCTGAAATACAAAGCTTAAATCGGTTTATCTTTCAGTCTTCTCCTGACAATTTTTCTATCCCATCTTAAGACACCTTTACCTGCAACTTAAATCAAGGTTATGCCAGAAGTTTTGCTCAATTCACTACATTCAGCTAGTGAAATTCTAGGCAGTTCTTCACAGGGCTGTTAACACAGCCTCCTGCAAGCACCGCTCCCAAGCCTGGTTGCCTTTCTATTGAGAGTGAAACCACTCAGGTTCAGCAGCTGTACAGCTCTTCTCATACTGGGTTTGGACCCAGAAGTCCTCTTCCTGTAGGGATAGGGTCAGTCCTACCTAAACCTCTGAAATTTAGTTCTTACACAAACCTTGGACATTTCTGGCAACACTACAGGATTGTAATGTCAGAATATCTAAAGACCTCACATCAATCAGAGAAACCAGAGTAATTTAAACTAACCAACTCAAAGACACTACTATAGATGGCACTACTGTAAAAATGGAGTTGATGAATTGTGTTGCTCTAGGATTTTAGAAAGTATATCCAATGATTGGTTGGTAAAATTTCTTGCTACAGCACTGATCTAGGTCTGCAGCTTTATTTACCACACTGTAAAGTCACACATTAATATGCTGAAAAATTATTTCATGAGCAGTTACTAGAAATAAAGAAACTATTGATGAGATGGCAATAATTACTTAGTCCAGCTTAAGGGGGAAAAAAAATCCACAACAAAGAGCCTTTGCAAACACTATGCAAAAACTACTGTCATGCAGCTAGTCAAAGTGGTGGCTACAGCAGCTAGGTGTGGTAGGAGACAGACCAAAGGAAATTTCTCAGATGACAGAAAAGTCTCAAGATATTGTCATTTATAAGATATTCAGTGCCTGATATTCACCTCCTACACATATGGCATGGATGTGAATCTCACATGCAAACCCTCAAAGATAAAAGAGTTAATTCTTGTTACAGCAACAAGCTTCTAAAGAACAGAGGATACACCTAAAGGTATGGGGACAAAGTGATGTACAGATAGTGTTTCAGAATTTGTATTTTTTAATTGGATACTAAAATTTTATATACATGTGGTTGTATTAATTTATAAATTAGGAAAAGTGCTTGAAAAAGTATTTCTGAAGGCGTGTGACTCATCTAGCAGGGAATGGAAGAGAGAAATGAGTCAGAGCTGCAAGCAAGGAAAACAAAAAGAGAAGACAAACCTGATATAAGGGTGTTTTGAAGTAAGGCAGAGATAAAAGCCACAACTCTAATGGCACTATCCAAATAAGGATTTCTAGATTCTGTATCCAGGAAGTGAAATATTTGATTTTAAGTTTTTAAACATTTGTACCAAAAGCATGGAGTCAAACATGGCAAATTTAAGCTAAAATTAGAACCTCCAAGAGAGTTGCTACTTAAATTTGCTTATGATATCCCACTATATACACTGGAAAACTAAATACAGCACACACACACACCCCCCACACAAATAAATGCAAAGGCATACAGGAATGGGCAAAAGGCTGAAAGACACAACTCTTTATCATGAAAGCATGTTAACTGCATATGAAAATGGTTTTGGAGAAACAATATATTTGCCTGCCCTATATAGATATCATGGGGAGAACTGTCACATTCAAGATAGTTATCTCTACTTCTATACCTATTTCCATTATTCCTTGGAAAAAGCTGTGTTCCTGACACAATCCTGTCTATTAATTCAATGAGAAAAATTGTTTGGCTAGTCAAATTGTACAAGTACTTAGGCCAGAATTATATTTTCTGTAAGAGCAGTAAAAGAGTCCAAAGTTTTGTATGGATCTACAGTGGCACACAGTTTAGACTCATGCAGACACATATGTATCAGCACGTTGGGTATGTAGATCATACCCACTTGCGTTAGCTGTAAAGATTTCTAGGCAGGGACCTTGCCTTCACAGTTGTTTGCCAAGAGCAATGCATACTGTTTGTATAATGTTAATTACTAATATTAATTCATAATTGAGCCTGCTATTTCAGTAATTTACATCTAGAGACAAAACACAACACACGTTTTGGCCAATAATATACACAGATACTGATTAAAGAAAATCTGCTGCACCAGCTGGAAATAAATAAGGTAGCCATCAGAAACCAATCAGCACTGATTATGGACTATTTATTTGGGTTTTTTTTTAAAAACACCAGTTCCTTGATCAACAACACTCCAAAAAGTCACAAAATAAAACTAAAATTTCAACTTTCTAGTTAATAATATTCAAAGAACTAAAAGTCTGTTCAAAACATGTTTTGGTTTTGGTTTTTTTTTTTTTTTTTAAAAGTAAAAGGATGCTTACCAGTTTAAATTAAAAAAAAAAAAATTGTAAGAAGTATTTTGGTTTACTTGTTTGTCTTGTTGTCTGTAAAGGATGGGGTAGACACCAAATGGTAATGAACACAAAAGAAAGTGCTAGAAAAGAAACTATACTGGAGGATCTAGACGTTTTAGCCAAAAACTGCAGAAATGAACAGGATATTCTTTATGCAGTTTAGTGTTCTTTGGTTCATGTAAAGAACATCCTATACAGGGCACCAAGTATATCTATATCACTAAAAACAGCAAAACACATCTACATAGAAAAAAAATAAGACGTGTGCAGTAGTACAGCAACATAAGTCAGCAACTGAATTTACTGCTTGTATATTTCTGTTTCCTTATGGTTTCTACCCATGGGGATATGACTCAAAATATCTCTTATAACACAGTATTATTCACAGCAGTAAAATAAGCACAAAACAATCAACAGAAAAACACCTTCATCTGTTGGGAACTAAAACCCATCCAAATCTCCCAAGGTGGAAAAAACACAATTTTATTTCCTTCTCTCAAACCTATTGTGGATGTAAGTGCTGTCATGGCGTTAAGGGGCCTTATTAGCTACTATAGAGGTGAAAGCAATTTATTCCACATATTTGTTATGATTATAACTTAAATGAAATTGAAAAAGTAGTAACTACATGCCTGAATAACAAAATCCTTCATGCAAATGCTATTTTGCTTTTTATCTGCTCACAGCTATCTCAGCAATTGCTTGCATTCTCAGTAAAGAAAGGTACACAGATAATGGGAAATTTGTCATTTCTCATTAATGAAGATGTTATCATAAGAACAATAAATAAAAGTTTCTATGAACAATATAATATATTTCAATGCAGTGGACTTGGAAGACACACATGTTCTAAAATCATTTAATTCCATTTTGTCCCTGTCAGCTTTGAAAAACAACAGATACATAATTTTCTCCAGTGAGGGTTAAACCTCATAGTGCAAAAAATATCAAACATATTTATGTACAAACCACACATATATTTAGCCTAGAACTAAGTTAATATAAAAGACTGATACTTGTTAACCAGCCTTTTTCAATCTATGCTCTTTGGCCCTTTTCATACTACAATACTCATTAATTACTCATTAATTACAGCTGTATTCCACAACTTATTCCACTGAATCAATTCAGCCTTCCCTGGAATCAAGATTAAACAATAAGACAGAGCTAATGCATGAAGACAGCCTTTTTAACTTAGTAAAAGATACCATCTGCANNNNAAGTAGGGGGGGCGGGGGGGGGGGGTGTGTGCACAATACACATGTTTTATACTCAATACAAAGTTTCAAATTATGTTTGCTTAAAACTGATGAAACCCTGAGAAATAAAACCAGTTCCTGAAGAACATAACTAAAAATACAAACTTTGGACCAAAATCTATCCCATATGCTGATCAGAAAGCAAGACTATGTGAAACATTTCTTTGCATTACTTCAGTTAGGGAGCCACAAATTCTGACAGAATGGAAAGCTGAGTCAGAAATATTTCATATAGAAGACATATTTAGCTAAATATCATAGTTTGATATTTTAAACTCGGACTACTTCAGTGAACAAGTCTGGAGTAATTTCTTTCGTGCAACTGAAACTGTGTATGACTGCTTTCCTAAGGGAGTCAAATGGCCTCCCGATCTTTTAACCCGATATCAATCATCATCCACTAACAAGTCACATAGCTTCTCAAACAACCCTCTTAAAAGACCACATTATGCAGTCTGTAATTACAAAATACATATCTGCAGTCAATAGAAGAATTTGTCCATTTCGCTAAGCCACTACCAATGTATTGTAATGAACCATAGGCACTTCCGCTGAAAGGTTGCTTCTTTAGTCTTTCTCACAGCTTTCTAAAGCAGCTATAAAATCCTCATGACCTCTTGTAACAGCCAAAGTTTAAAAATGCTCAACATGATTAACTGAGAAGAATGGCTGCTTTAAAATGCTAAGAAAATCTTAGAAAAGACCCTGAAAAGGTTTTCTAAAATAATTCCAAAATACCACCCCCCCAGCCCCCAAAACAGTTGGTGTTTAATAGCATGCACACATGAAAGGCAAAATCTGCTTGCTGCTTATATTATGCAGATAGGAGTTCTGTTTGTTCTCCAGCATCCAAACACATCTCACAAATTCCTGTCACTTTTGAACTCAGCATAAAGGGAAGGATCATTAATAAGCTGGCTTGCTAGTGTGTTAGCAGGAAGGAAAAAACACACTTTCCATCAGAAGAAACCCTCAGAACTCTTGCTTGCCATTTGATACAAGCAATCATAAAAAGTTTCACAGTGCTGTTGATGTCTGTTCTGGCAAGGATAATCTCCGCCAGGACACTAAATAAGCCAGGCCAATGATGAGTATTTTTGCTACCTCTGATTATATCACTAGTGCTGCCCTCTTCCCTGCTTCCCTCCTTTCTGCTTTTCTAGCTTCACATTTACATATTGAACTGTGCTGTTTTTACTTACTGATTAGTCAGACTACAGAAATTACTGTAGCAAAGTGGTTACAATCTTCTTACACTTGTTAAGAATGACTTCCTTCTGGCACAAGTCAAATCCACGTTGCTAGTTTTGCCAATACACTCTTAAAATCATACCCTGAGACTGTTGTGAATGTGAGAGAAATCATTAAAAAAAAACGTGTAGATGTCAATTTTATTTATACCCAGTCTTCTCATATTTTGTCTAAAGAAGTTTCCTCAGAACACAGAAACTTCAAGAAAGAGGGGAAAACAAAAAGAAAAAAGCTTCATTTTATATATAGATTACTTGCAACGTCAACAAGAAGTAGGAACAATATTGCAAAACACCAGATAAAGCAAAACTAGAAAGAACAAGACTCTTAAAAGTAAGAATTAATCTAAAATTTCAAACAATCTTCCTGCGATAACATAAAGATAGCCTTTATTATGCAAGAATGATGGTGGCTTTAGTAGGATAAAGAAATTACCATGCTTTAATGAAACACCAAACAAAATCAGTTTTATTAAGTTCTAAATTTCAGAGAAAATTTACATTTGCTGTTCTTTCATACACACTGCAGTCTAGTCTGCAATTTAAGAGACATACAGAAAAAGGATTCTATGGATTAAGTATTACAAAACAATATCATTTTTCTTGGTTACTCAGTTCTGCTAGCAATTTTAAATTTCCTTGTGCTTTTCTCCCGCATTGTAATATGGCACTTTCCTTAATATTTCTGATGCTGCTTTAATCTTCATTCACATGTGTTGTCCTATCATGATACTCCTTCTTGACCAAGGGCGTGTTTTGATTCACTTAAATAGACTGAAGTTACTTTAGAAAATTTCTAAAAATAAATCAGTCAAATACATCACCTGTATTTGTGATTTTTTAACCATAAAATTAATATTATAATAGATTCCAAACAACTACCTAGCAAATGACTTCTAACTTAAGAATAAGACTTTTACAGCAAGATAAACTTTATAGCTTTGTGACAGCTCAGTTTGAAATGCTTGAGGAAGAAGCTATACATTTTGAAAGAACAAGCACTAGCTAAATCTTGGACCAGCCTTCCTGATAAGACAATAAAGCCATATACATATTTTTTTTCATGTGAGAACGATTGTTTTAGTGTGTCCCTCTTCAAGTAACAAATCATGACCAAACTCCAATCATTTAAAGTAGTAAACTATGTTTAAAACAGTCACAGAATTTGACAGTACAGTCTGATAAAAACTGCATGAAATGTCTGCTCTATGTTTACAGAACTGGCCAAAAAAGCTCTCTTTTTATAGTATAAACCTAGCTATTTTTAATAGCTACCTCATAGAAGTACCATACCTGTAAAGTCTCAAGTGGGGCAGAGTTTGATTGCAGATATTAGAGTTTCTTTACTTTGGGTTTTTGAATGCTCACTTGAAACTTAATTCTGTATTTCTGCCATCTTTTGCTTCATTTTTTTTTTCTCTATGCTAAGAAACCTTCCATTAAAGGTACACTAATGCTGCATACAGCTGTCCAATCCATTCTTTCACAGTCTAAAGCTAGGGAAGGGCAGTTCCAAGAGCCTGTAGTGGTAGGAGCAGGGGTAATGGTTTCAAGTTGGAAGAGAGGAGGTTTAGGCTGGAAGTCAGGAGGAAATTCTTCACTATGAGAGTGCTGAGACACTGAACAGTTGCCCAGGGAGGTTGTGGCTGCCCCTACCTGGAAATGTTCAAGGCCAGATTGGATGGGGCCTTGAGCAATCTGGTCTAGTGGGGGATGTCCTGGATTACGGCAGTGGGGGTGGGACTAGCTTATCTTTAAAATCCCTTCCAACCTGAATCTTTCTAGGAATCTAAGAAAGCTAAACACAGATACATAATTTTCGTGCGTGGGATGCTAACTTTAGGATGGCCCTTTTGGTTAATATGTTTAACTAGTACATAAACTACCCATGACATATCTATCAAATATTAAAAGGCACAGGATAAGTTGCATGCTGCTTCTAAGAAGATAAGGGATGGGCCAACACATTACCTTTTTAGTTACAAAATATTACCTTAATTCAATTTTAAGATAAAAAAAAAATTACATAAGAAATAATAAAAAAAGAGAGTTAAGATATTGGAGAAAAATAAATTTTAGTAGAGGTTACACTGGCGCATCCCTTGAGATAGGAGAAAACACCTTCTTTAAAAATAATCTCAGGAATGAGGATTAGAAAGATAAAAGAAATGAAGCTTGAAATTATTTTATCAATCTTTGCTCCCTCACAAGAGTCGAAGTGATAACTGTAGTAGAAAAGAAAACCTCACTGAAGACAGATTTCAAGGCTGCAGGTTTACACCAGCTGGAGATTCAGAAGTAGGAACCACATTTCCCTTAACCATTGTATCTCCCTCAGTAAAAATTAAGGTAACATTATAGGAGTTGAATATTAATCTTTTACAGGATTCTATACAGAGAAGTAGTGAATATTGGTAAGATATCAGGTGAGGGTGAAACTGGAGAAATGAGGAACAACAACTTTTTTCTTTTTGACTGGTGCTGAAGGAGTTCTACAATATATGGCAACGGTGGGGCTGACTCATTCAGACACCTGCTTTTCTATCCCTGTGTCAGAAAAGGTGGTCCTGGGATATAACTAAGTCACACAGTGCAGTGTGAAGTTTTTTTTATTGACTGTAATTTTCTGCAATGATTTGTAAATATGAAGAATAAATTAATATTCCTAAATGCCTCATTTTTATTACTACTTTAGTTCACAATATAATGTGGCTGCTAGGTTATCAGTGGGTTTGTGGAACCTGACAAGAGGAATAAAAAAATATTTATTTTCAAGAAAAAAATAGCTTTCTTGTGCTACCTACTTCTCCCTTTTTGGAGGTAGCTATCCTCATGTCACAAGAAAAATCAGTAGGACTGGCATAAGCATGAATTCACACTAAAAAAGTTGTCAAAAACCTAGCATTTATCATTAAGTAAACAAAGGAAACAAAAAGCTACTAGGAACATTAGCATAAGAACAAACAGTAAAGAAACAACAGAGTGATTTTTTACAGCTTCAAAGATGTATTTAGAACTTATGCAGATGACTGGAAATTGTTTTCATAAATATTTTATTAATAAGCTCCTGTAAGAGATAGACAGGGTTCTGATCCCAAAAAGAATTATATGTTTGCTTAACTTCAAGGTTAGGAATACACACATGTGTTAGCAAAACAGAGATATGACACGAATTAGGAAAATGATAAAAATACAGACCTGTGTTCTGTGAAATTTTAACTGCAAACTGCTCAAATCAGTCAATTCATTTTATATATTTAGCTTCTATTTGCACTTTACAATACTGCTACTCTTCACACACGCATTATACTTGAAGAATCGTCAGTGAAAAGGCCAACAATGCTTCCTTTGAGGCTAAAATTTACATATATACTCTAAAGCATCTATTTGAAACTGCTTCAAATTCTGTCAGTCAAGTAGTGCGCATTTAATTTACATAAACAAACCCCCTTTTATAATGGATCAGCAAATATACATATATATATATATATATAAAATGCATTATTTGATACTGAAGTAAAAAATTTCTTAAGCTTTCAATATTAAACATTTCATGAGCAGCTTTGCCTCTTAAAAAAAAAAACCCAAACCTTCTCAAATCCCATGTCAGAACAACTGCTGTCTGACAGGTGGGATTTCCCGATCGCATACTGCTTTAAGTTTGAAATACATATATTTTTTTCATCAACAAAATCCCCCAAGCAAACAATCAAGGAACCACATTTACAGAGATATAATATGCAAACAGACAGGGAAAAAATGAAGTATGAGCAATAAGGCAAGAAAATATAACTGGATTAAATTCTTCTGTCTGTAAAATGACATTTTGTCTCTGAACATTAAGCACTATAGCAAGAATTCTAAATTATATCAAAGGCAAAAATATTATAGAAAAACACATGCAGTGCTTATTTTCTTCCTTCTTTTAGGCATATGATTATTTACCACCCAACAGGTAATTATCCACTTTGCCTTTATTCTAAGCATCTATTTGCTTCTCTAGAGAATGTGATTTGCATGAAGGTGATCTCCTGGGAGTTTTGGCTCTATCCTAAAAATCATGATCAATTTCTGTGTAATCCAGCTGGATATGAAGCAAGATATGGCACACAGACAAATGGAAATGCAAGAAGCACCAAAGCGTGAAAGAAAGTCACCTTGAAGGGCTGCAGCATATTTTGCCTAAGATTTTGGAGCTACGTTACACAGGCACGTTCAAAATCTATCCTGCCTAGGTGTAAACTGTATGAACTAACACCTAATAGAGCACCTAAAAGTTACCAGAAAGTACATCCTAGCAAGGTTAAGATCTATGTAAATTATGCCTTATTGATAATTTGTTTTTTCTCTAATTAACTTGACAAATCAACTTTTGCAGATAGCTTAGGCAAACCTGGATAAAAACTAGTTCCTTTCAGCGAAGGGCATCCGTGCCTCATTTGCCATTCAAAGGCTACAGTGTGTGGACTGTCTTTCTGAACTAAGAAGAAAATTTACAAGGTTATAGCTTTTGATTAATAGCTTTAAACCTCAGGATGTTGATGTGTGTCCCCTGATATTTCTAGATCCAACCCATAGCATTGCAGGCTCCTATGTGTAGGGTAAAAGTAATAACAGTGAAAAAAAATTAAATTTAAAATTTTTAGGCTTGTCTGCAGGAAAGTTAGCTTTTCAGCACTGTCCTGTACCTACACAAGTGAACCTTTTGTTCTCCCTTTCCCTCACAGATATGCTTAGCCCCTCGAGACAATTTATGCAAAATTTATTCAAGAATATTGTGCTAGAGATGTTACGGAAACAAAAAAGAGAGCATTTTGGACTCCAGCTTTCTTCAGCATTGAACACCAACCCTAAAGAGAAATTATACATTGCTAGCAATTTCATCAGTGGTATTAGGAGAATAAAGGAACAAACTTTGAAAGACTACTGCTGAATGAGATAAAATGTGAAATTTAAAAGTCCTTTAAGTAACTAGTTTCTTGCTGTTAAAATTTGCTACACCTAGATAGCAAAACAATTACTATGGGGAAAATGGGAACTTTATTTAAAGAGTAGACAAATTTAATACACTTGTTTCTTTCTTTATTTTATCCTTTGTACTGTTGCACTTTCCGAGTGACTGTCGGGGACTTCTATGGACAATAACAATACAGTAACAAGGGACTACAAAACATGGGGTTTCTATAAGTGAACTACCAGTGGACATGCACAATGGTTCTGTTTCTTTTATAAAATTCCTATTAAGAGTTTTTCAGGAAATAATATTTTTCCTTTTGAAAAGAAATAAAAATCACCACTGATTCTGTTGCTCTTGTAGACCACTGTTTAGGGCGCACTATTATCTTTGCTTTTTTCTTAACTCTACAACAGTACCTAGGGATTTGTGAAACACTACTCAACATTTAAAAAAATCCTTGTCTAATTGAAAAGATGTTAGGTAAAGACATTTTGATGGGTTTAATATTATCTAGTGGTTATAAATGTCTCCATTTCTTGGAAGTGAATTCCTTGGTTGCCCAAGTATCTTCAACTGAAGGCCTGAGATGAGACTCCTGTGAGAATGACTTGGATCTTTTCCTGTAGATGATCTCCAGCATGATGGCATTGCTATACCTATCACTCCCAAATATAATTTAAAAGTATATCTTTAGAGAAGGAATGAAGGAAAAAAGTAAAAGAATGATTCTAGCTACACAAGCAGCAAAGAAGCAGCTTCTCACATTGAGGAACCAAAACGGACTGCAAAGTGATATTCAGCTGAGTAGATTGAGAAGGGCTTTTTCAGGCTTAGGACCTTGAATCTGCACTAACTTGAAAGCTGTTCCTTTCTCAATTGTATGGTTACAAGTGGAGGTCTCAGCTGCACACAAGCATCCGTCTATTATAGAAAGGGGAACTATTCAGCTATTAAACTACATAAAATATATTGCAGTGCCTGCCTTGTGTTATCTACTTTCTAGAAATACACTCAAACTAAAGATACTTGAAGTCAGGCTATACTTTGGCTTTATTAATCACCCAAAACAGTGTGTGACCTTGCCAATGCATGACACACCAATGGTAAAAAGAAAAAAATAAATCTATAATTAGCAACAAGGAATCAACAATCAAAATGAGCCATTAGAAGTTCATAAGTAAAGCAAGACTTGAATATTCTGACATTTGTGTACAGGATAATTGTAAGAACTTTGAAACAGTAGGAATTTTGGGAAACTGGGACTGCATTATTGTAACCTAGTAGCTGGAACTGCCTCAAAATAAATGGACAAGAGCAGAGTTAGTAGCTACAGTAAAGGTTGCTATATTTTTATTATTGTTTCTCAAGTATTTCTTGCTATTGCATGATAATAGAAGTTAACAAGTTGACAGCTCGCGATACAACAGTTTCACATTAAGAATACTTTTTGCAAATAAGGTTTCTACTTGACGCCTATCATGCCTTATTTTGAATGGCTGAATCACTTCACATTTTTTTGTTAGTTTGCTTTCTGTTTGTTTTCTTTTGAAATTTGTTTGTTTGGTTTTCTTCATATGTTTGCTTTACTTTGTAGGGTTTTGTTTTGTTTCTTTAAACTTTTGATCTGTGAGTGACCTGGTGATGGTTCTTTAAACCCTATAATCACTTAGGGGCTCAACCTTTTTTTCTTTTCCACCTTTCACTAATGTTTCTTAGGCCATCCAGGACTAAACTATTTTCCTGTATATTTCTCACACTAAATTCCAGGGTATTCTACAGAATTCTCTTGTAACCTTAATGAGACAATTCAAGTTAATCAGACGTGTAGAACGACACTACATTTCTCCTTGTCACAATATAAGACTTGACTGAGCTTAGAAATGCAATTTAGAAATCAGCCAATAAGCTGACAAGCTTACATAAGCACTGTTTATAAATAAATCTTACAAAAGTCTACTTTTGGCTCAGAACATTTATGGCATAACACTAAGACATTATTAAAAGACATCACATTATAAAGAGCACTAACTCTTTAGCACTCCATTTAGAAAAATGGTTTAATTTTACTTCCTCTACAGTCCATAGGAAAGATCATCTTTCTTTGAAGGAAGTGTATGCAGTTACCAAATTTCTTTCCAGTAGCCTCTTTCCGCCCAAAATTCCAATTCTGTGAAGGAACTAGATAGTCTAAGTACTCTGTCTCTGCTGTCACTTAGGATGTAAAGTTCTTTGGTGAGAAAAAGGAGCAGGAAATCCTACTTCATGGTCAAGAGCTGAATGTATGAGTAATGTCTAACCATTTCCCACAGGTAGCATTTTAGGTAGGAGCATTGGACAGGTTTTCGCTGACATACAACAAACATTATGCTTTTGTACACACACCAGAATCAAGTTTTTTAGGAGGGATTTAAAGGGGAATAATCGAGCAACTGAGGGTGTTTATAGAATACTCCTAAGTGTCCATGTTTCATGAAAAAATGCCTTAAAGAACTTGTATCTAAAAAAAAATAATTTAAAAAGCAACAGATAAACTGATATCATGAAACAATCCTTTGTTTGCACTAGAGAATGATTAAGGGGTGATGAGCTCCAAGAGAAGGAAAATGAAACCTGAGAAGCAGCTAACTAGAAGAATGCAGCACTGTGAAAAGCTATATACAGCTATATGCAGAAAAACAAAAACAAAAAAATCACATTTCCCATACCCATTAGGAATGTAAATGGCAATGTTAGGAACTCAGATTATGGATGATTAAACTACATTAATAGTGAGGACACAATTCCTCAAGAAAGGTTTTTGGATTAGGATCCCTATATTTATAGAGATGAACTGGCAGTGCTCAGTTGAAGGCTGGGCATGATAATTTTAAATGTCTCGTCCCACTAAAGATATTCTGTGAAACTTAAGAGATAAGAACAATCTCAATTGGCCCAGGAATAGGCAAGATAGTGATACTGTAAATTTTATTGGAGAAGAAATTAAGAAAGCAATCTCTTAAAGTCATGCCTGGAAACCATAAGTCACATATAACATTGAATATTCTATGCTGAATTACAACTTCTATTGTTAATTTCTTTCATTACAATCTGAGTTGCCAGGTGCTTGGGTTAATTTTTTGTTTTTCAAAGCACCATTTTACTTACAGTTGTGGAGAATGCATTGGCCAATTCATCAGGATTTTGAAAAATATCAGAACTTTGACTGAATTGTTTGAGAATTTTTTTGTTCGAAGGAAGATGCCACAAAAGGTACAGATAAGGTTAGCAGAACATGAAAAAGAAACACTCTTATGTCTTTCATTTTAGGGAAAGATTCAATATATAAATAATGCAAGTAATCAGAAGAGTAATTCTCAACCATATCATTGCTTATCTGAAGCTTTTCCAGCATATATTAAAGTAATAAATATGTGGTTTTTTAATTTTATTAAACCTATTCTACAGTTTACGCAGTAAAAGCTTGGAAACTCTGCAGTATGAAACAATCTGACTTTATAAACTGATGCAAATTAAATTTAAAGCTTTTTATAGCTTTGTTTACAATTCATACATCAAGAAAAGAGTTCTGCTAGCAATCAACATATGAAATATAAAACGAAGGCACTAGAAGTGAATCATTTAAACACTACTTAAGACAGCTAAAGCACCTTAGGAAGAAACTGGGAGTACCTCTGAAAATCTCAAAAATTACAGCTTAAAAGCTAGAAAATTACCATACGATAAGGTCAAGAGTGGTAAAGTAGATAACACGTGTTTCATGAGAAGCTTGGTTAATGTGCAGCTGAGCTTTTAATAATTCTTTAAAGATAAAACATAAGATATGGGATAAGAAGTCTTCTGACATTGGGATATTTAATTCCCTCCAAAATGTGACACAGAAATTGATAGAAGAGTTGATTTAACCTATTAACCAGAATCAATCCCTGAGTGAGAACCTCGTATGTAACAATGTTGATTCATTTTTTGTAGAAGGACCGAGCCCCTTTAGAAGTCTATTGTATTTAAATTGTAAATGTCTAATCTTCCTTCATCTCTATTTAATATCTTCCTCAACTTCACATATTTTCAAATAATAGTCCCATGTAGACATTTATCTCAGATGCTTCACAGCACCCCACCTGGTCTATGAAAACAAATCTGAAAAGTGTTTTAAAAAGTTTATTTCTGCATTATTTGTGTCTCCAGTGCTTTGCAACATAGTTCTATTCACAAATAACAGAGAGGAGTTCCTATCAAAACAAATAAAATGTTAGGCTGTTGCTATCTACTTTTATCCAAGGAATTTGGCCAGCCTCTGAATCTTGATGCAAGGCTGGAAAAACTTTGCAGGAAATCTCCATCAGTAGATGCAGATAAAACCTACAACACCAGTCAACTTTCAACTGTGAATTCACATTTCCCAATGGAAGATGATCACACTTTTACTGCTGAACAAAATACACGTAACACCACTGAGTATATACAATGTGGACTGGCAAAAAGAAGGAACACTTTTTTTCTCTTTAACCCCATATAATGTTTGATGAGAGAGGGGAGAGCAGGTTGAATGACTTTCTGCTCAAGGTTTACAATGAACAGCATTAAAAGGTATATGAGAAAGTCAATATTCCTATTTAATCACAGAATACATTGAATGAGACAAAAGGGGAAACGCTATTCAAATGTGCAGTTAAGTATTGCATCAACAGCATGTGCCATAGCACACTCAACAGCAGCCCAAACTCCCTCCCACCTACTTTGTTACTTCTTGAGCTGATTCTAGACAAAAAGCAGATGTAAATACAATGTTCAGAAGAGATTAATTCCTTCTTGCTTTCCAGCACATATTATGATTCAGAAACAGCACATAAGGCAGGAGAGTTCCTCACTTCTCAAGTGCTGCCCACAGAGCAGTGACAGAGCAATAAGAAAATTAATCTTTAGATGGCACCACTACTCTGTCGTTTTTGCGGTGCAAATTTGTCCTTTATTGTCAGATTTGTCACAAAGCCAGTGTACGTGTGACAGCGATTTGCATTTTACAAAACCACTTTACTATTACTGACTATAAAAGAAAACTGAATTAGAGTTTTCACAGTTTGGTAATATCTAGAAATAAAAAAAAAAAACAAAACTTTTTTAACCTAACTTACAGATATTTTGCAAAACAAAACCTCCCACAGCCCGGAAAGCAAAACACTCTTTCCAAGAATTACCTCTGTCACTTTGTGCGACTTTCTCTCAACTACTAGACTGCATTTCAGCACCACCTGCTGACACAGACACAAATAGCAGCAGAGAAGTCAAAATCAGAAATTTATGATCTGCCTCTCTGCTTGGCATACGATTTTCTCCTGATGAAACACTGATAAATAACCTTTTTTTCCTGGCCAATGTTTTAAAAGTTTAATTTAGAAGTTTTCTATTTATGAAATAATGTCTCATTGGAATCACTTGGCTTCTGGATACAGTGTGGGATTCTTGAAAGCAGGAAAATTCAAAAATTAAAGTAAATCTTATAGCTACAGTTTACGCAGATGGCTAAGCATTTGATAATTCTAAACAGCATCAGATAGAACACATACTTCTGCTTCACAATACCTAATGAAGTACAGGGGCACAGTGGACAATATATTACAGCATAGTCTGTTAAACAGAATTGAGTTTGGATAACTGTACATGTGATTTTAAACTTGTAAGATCTACCTTCCGTTAACATTTTTAAATACTGGGACAGGAAAAAAACATAAAATTTAAAGCACCAATTGGGTAATTCAAAGCATGAATAATGCGTAATGACAAAGCCGTGAATAGCTGTAGCATTTTGGATACTGTAGTGCATTCTCAAACCTCAGCCAAATAACCCACCACTGATACGTATGACAGTTTCAGTATCACTTACCATTATGCACCCACTGCACATGGTGATTTTTTGTGCTGGAGTTTTTATTCCGTAATGCAGAATTTTTCAGCCTTTTCCACAGCTATTAAATCTCAGCCTCCACAAGCTTTGCCACTCAGGGTAGTTTAAAACTAAAGAGGCCTTTTAGAAAACTCAGTCTGGATGCTATACACAAATCCCACAATTTTTCAACTGTAAAAATAAAACACTAAATGTAAATTACAACTACAATGAGTGTATGATGCTTACCTGATGCCTTGGGGTTCATCAAGGCATATACCTGTTATTTAAGGTATTTAATTAAAAACATTACGGAAAAACTTTCTAAACCAACTAACTTATTAGCAGCAGTAATAGTACATGGCTTAATACCTGCAACTAATTTGTCTTATTCAATTATCTTTTCCTGTATTCGAATAAATCAAGTCTTTTACTTAAGGTAAAAGACCAAAAGGTTTAATACCAAAAGGTTTAATACGAAAATTTCCAAAATGGAAAACAGAGTATTTCCAGTGCTATTGCTTGCAAAATATACATTAACAATTGTTTGTTAATACAGACAGGTTTGCCACAAATTCATGTATTTCTAAAAGGTGCAGTGTTTTGTCCCCATCTTAAAGTAATTTTCTAGTTGCATCTATGTTTGTGAAGAGACACCATTTCTTTGGGCTATGAATATGTCCCCAGAAAGCTGTGACAAAGATGAGATCACCTATTGAATAAAAATGTACAACACTTTGAAGAAGAATTTCCCAAATAAAAGGCAATTGCAAAGTCAGCTACAATAATAAATGGGAGAAGTGCTTCACATACTGCACTTACAGCATATCCAAGCTCCATCAAACAGGCAGCTGAGCTTCAAAATAGAAAATAAATATAAGAATGTAAGTGGTTATATCACATATATGTAGATGTTTACTCCATAAAAAAAAAAGGAGTTTGCTCTTAAGTGCTTATTACTATGCCTTAATGAACACGAAGGTCTAGACATTAATCTTCTAAATTTACGAATTCATTTCAAGTAATGGAGAATTAGCTAGCAATTATAAGTTGTCATCCCAAGTCAATTAAGAAAGGATTGATTATTTTTCAGTCTGAGTATCTGAAAAATACTGCACGTTCAGATACCTAGATCAGTTTCCTTAGAGTAACAGTAATTCTACAAATTGATTTAAGAAGATATATTTATCTGGGCAATTTTCAGATTAATTTCTCATTTTCTGAGGATAAGACAGTAACTTTGTCTGCCTGATCAACTACTTCAGTACATTTGCAGGCTTGAAATTGGATTTTATTACTAGGCTTTATTTACTATTCATTAAATTGTCACACACCATGTTGAGTTTACAAGCTGCCATTTTAATTTAAGTTCCTTTTATGCATAGAAAATTGACTTGGTGTATGCATTAGCTTACACTTGCCTCAATCTTGCCAAGTTGTAACCATACAAAAGAAGAAACATGATCACAGCAAATAACACCTAGCGATATATTTTTAGAGCCCTTCAAGTAATCACTGTTTTTTTTTTTCTTGAAGAAAAAAGAAGAGGAAAAAAATCTGAAATTGTCAAGAAAAAAAGCATTTTTAAAATTCAGAACTACACAGAAATCACTAGAAAAGCATCCTCACCTAGATTCTGAGACTGCGCTTCAGCTAATTATATTAGACATTAAGCCCTAGTATATTCTCCTGTAAATGTTGTTTGATAGAGTGCTCATCAAATTAAAAACTAACACCTTGATCCATCACTTACAGTATACTACGCTAAGAATGAAAAACAAAATCAAAGAAAAAGAAAGACACCTCAAGAAGTAGCAACATGATAGATACATGTACACACACTCCTTGTCCCAGTGCATATAAAGCTGGACAGTCAGCTACATCGTTCAGGAACACATTGGGTGTATTGCCTGAGCATAGGAATATGTTTCACCATAGCTCTATTTTATAAAGCTTTCTCATTCCTAAGATTCATATAGGCTCAATGGTTCAGAGAGACTGGATATAATGGCTTTCAACGAGTTTGCATTTTGTAATGTAACAGTACTTGTAAACACCAGACAATTTCAGGTGGGGTGCTGCGTTATCTGCAACACTTGAAGGCATCCAGCTCCCCCATAGAGACTCTTATTGCACTGTTGGTACAGATTCTGCAAGGATCTATATTCAGGCAATAGTGCACAGTCTTGATATTATTCATTCCACATTTCCCAAGCCCTCCTCTGACAGCATAGCCCTATTCATATGGCTGTATGACACAGCTGTGAGGTTTTGTGCTAACAAACAGTTGGTATCTTAAATACTTCTCATACTGCTTCTATCCCTTAACCACACACATACAGTGAAACACTGATTTAGAGTTATCTTGTTTCATATAAATTCTGCTCACATAGGACTGTACTATTATATAAATCAGAAGTTTTGTTTGGTTGCTGCTGGAGTTCAATCTGAAGGGGTGTTGTTAAGAGAAGAGAGATTCTTTTCCTTTAGATGTTCCCACCATGAGGAAGATCTAAGAAAAAGAGAAAATGCTTCCCTGCAGTAAAGTTTAAAATCTAAGTCCAAAGTGTTATGAACAGAGAAAGAAATGTGGGGGTTTTATATATTATCCATAGAAAGTAAAAGATCATGGAAACTTAAATTAAATGTTACTAGAACTCCTTCGAGGGTAATTGAGAAAAAAAATGTAAGTTGTGGTTACTAAATTGATGCCAAAGAATATTAGTGAAGCTTTTTAACCTGGATACTAACACACTAACTTTGGTCCATAGATCAGGGAGGCCAACAGGCACCACCTAGTCTGCATTAGGCTATCATGGGCACACTGTCCATTGTGAACAATACTGTAGCATAAAAAGCACCCCACAAAACACTGTATTGGCTGTATTAAACAACTGACAAGATAAGAAAGGACAGAAAATAATGAAGTAATATGAAGTTATCCCCATAAAAAAGATGCTAAAATATTAGATTTCAGAGAATTAATGATGATGAGTTATAGATCAGACTATAAATCACACATGGTTTATAAATCTCAACATATATGCTGCCACTGAGTCTGTAGACCCACTTTAGGAACTAGCATGTACTCATCCAATCCTTTAAAACTCAATTTTCTCCGAATCGCTGCCTCTCTCTACATAATACAAAATCTAGTTTTGCAACCACAGGAGCACATCTTACAGCAATAATAAATCCAAAAGGTGATGGTGTTGGGGTTGTGTCTGGAAGAGTTTTGGTAGCAGGAGGTGGGAATACTGGCATGGGTCCAGTAAGATGCTTCCAGTAGAAACCCAGGCTATCCTGGTCAAGGGACCATCCTCTGGTCAAGGAGGAGACAGACGGTGCCTCTTGGATGAAGACAGTTATGTGAGTTCTTTTGTTTGTTCTAGTTTGTTTGTTTGGGTTTGTTTTGTTGTTTTATTTTTGGGTTTTTTTGTTTGTTTTTTGATATTAGTAGGACCTGAGATGGACAACAATAAAGACACCAGAACCAGGGAGGAGAAAGGCAGGTAAGCATATTGGACCTGCCATTCTTTTTTGACGTGTAGTGAGTCCACAGACTGACCCCTTGCAGTCCATTGAAATCAGTGGTGGGGCAGAATATCATCTACAGTCCATGGAGGACTCCCAAATCGGAGCAGGTGGCTGTGTCCTAAAAAGGGTGTAAACTGAGGGACAGTGGCTCATCGTTGGGAGAATAGCGGCAGTCTTCTCCACGCCAGTCAAGTTCACAGAGGACTGTCAGGAAAGACAACCACATTGCTGCAGGGGAGAACCATCAGGAGCTTTCCATTGAGAAGGAAGAAGAAGCAGAAGCAATGGAACAGACTGATCACAACCCCATTCCCTGTCCTGGGTGATGCTGGTGGGAAGACATGAGAGCAAAGCTTGGCTCTGGAAGAGGAAAGGGATAGAAGGTGGTTTTTTTTAGATCTGGTTCTTTTTGTCACTGTTCTGCTCTGATCCAATTAGTAAATTGGTGGTGGTTTTGTTATTTAAATTGCTTTTATTCCCCCAAGTCAGGTCACCTGTGATAGAGCCACCTTGTCCTTAGTCTTGACCCTTCAGCATTTTGCTGTATTTTCTCCTCTCCATCCCACAGAGTGGCGTAGGTAGTGAGTGTGTAGCTTTTTGGTGTTTAGTGCCTGTTGGGCGGGCATAAACCTTGAAAATAATACTCAACATAGCAATCAAAGTAAGTGAAAATAATAAGAACTTCCTCTATTATATCAAAATAATTTACTTGGTACCACTCATCATCTGGAGTTCATTCTCATTCAGATATACTCTTCTCACAGACTAATCTCTTAATCAGGCAAATCACCACTGCTGTGAAATACAGCTCATGGAAAAGAAGCTAACAAATCTTTTACTCATTTTTACACATACCCTACTTGAGTGATTTAAAATGACATGCAAACTATATGATCATTAAAGATATCTGTTACAGTGCAACATGGATTTAGCTCTAGCCTTGAACAATCTTTCAAAATTCAAGTAAAAGCAAACAAAAATCAAATAGCTTCTGAAAGTTAAATGTTTAGAAAAGAATGATATTCCCTGAATAAAAGAAAAAAACCTGGGCCATATAAAAGTAGTGTTATGCTGAGGAACAAGGAACCAACTCTATTTGTTTAATCACTTATTTACTAAGATTGTCCAGAAAAAAGAGAGTACTTAGAGGTATCCATCCACAGGATAAACAATTCCCCTCCATAGACTTTTCATTATGTATAGACAAAATATGAACATAGTGTCTAAGTACAGGCAATACTACCTGTATTACATGTTTATGAAAATCCTTCTAGTATTTCTGTTTCTGCATGTATAGATAGCTACAGAAGGAAATGCAAGCTTTTAATGTATCCCTAATAGGCAACTAATTTAATGTGGAAAACCACTATTGTTTTCATATAACTGAATGTTTTTCTTGCTGAAGTCAGCAACAATGCAGCATTAATTTTATTTCCTACCACCTTAGTCATGTTATACCATGAACCGTGAGTTATGGGGAGTTTTCTGCTGGATACAGAGGGCTGAAAAATGCAGATTCCTCCACATGGTATTCTCATTGTCCTAAGCCAAATAAAATAGAGTATTGCTTGAAGTCAACATGGTTGCATGCCCATTTAAGTTAAATATTTTTTAGTTTCTGTTCCTCAGTCATAAAACTGCAATTTCTGCTAGGTTACAGAAAAATTTCTTTTAGAATATGTATTTACAAGCACCTATTTATGTCCTAATATTTTTCAGAGTTTGCCAAGCAAGAATATTAGTGAGTTGAAAAGAGGCAGGAGCTGAAATAAAGGATAGTGAAAAAAAAAAAAAATCATTACATACAGCTAAACTTGGGCCTTTTATTTTACAATTGTTCTTATTGTTAAAATGATTTTGATTCCAATTAGTATTTATTGGGTGAATCATGAAAAGGCTAATGTTCTATGTTAATGATCATTAGAAATTTAAAATTGTCTCTTACTACTAGCAATATTTTATCTTTTTATCCTATCCAAATACAGTTGGCCAGGATACTAAATTTTACCTATGAATACTGCTATCATAATCATCAAACTTTAAAACCTTCTCCAGCAAATGAAGCCCACGAGGAATTAAAAAATTCTAAATGTAGCATTTAGAAACCATCCAAGTAAATGTCAAGAAATTGGACAGAAATTAAGTAAGCTATTCAGCTTTTCAGTGTGTATTTGCCTGGGGGAATGGTCTGGATTTGCAATTTAAGTTGGGGTATTTAATTTAATATTGGTGATTTGTACCATGATATAGTGGTTCATCATAATACAGTAATATCAGTAAATAATATATCCTTAAGTATTTCACCCTCTCGTGTAATTTCTAAATTCCACAAAGTATGAGTCTACATATTAAATTTTTGTAGAAAAGTTAAACAAGAACAACTTTCACAAACTAACTCAATAGGAAATATTTTCCTGACTAGGAAATTGTCTGCCCCATTCAGCCACATCTAACATTTAATAAAGAGTCTCAGAACAGTGAATGCAAATAATGAACATCTGGGTGAGAGGATAAGTCTGTTTAAAACCTGCTAAACAATTTCTGGCTTAACAACCATTAACAGGAGAAACTTATAAAAGTAGTTATCAATGTATAAATCCAATTGATATCCAAGTCTCTTTTGGTTTTTAGTTGCCACTTTTTAAACAAATGTGTTGAAATTGGGCATTTTGCCTTTTATTTTAGCACTTATAAATCATTAAAATCCAACTAAATTCTAGAAGGATTTTCAATTTTTGCCACTTCTGGGTGCTGTTCAAAATATTGAAAACTTCCTGTATTAAAAATTTTCTAATTAGTAGTACCAGAATATCAAACTGTGTGTTTATGGCATTTGCACCTAAGTGCAAATTCATAACAGCTTCACTTAAAAGTGTTTGAAGTTTGTGCTTAGTCAGTAACTGTTGGAAATTAGTTTTAAAGTATGTTGCATCTAACTATAATGGTGTGTGTATAACTTGGCCTCTTGTAGCTCATTATTAACCCAGAGAAAACATCTTTCATATAAACAACCAAGTTCACTTAAGTTATGTGTAGATGAAAGCTCTACCCAAGTTCACCATGCTATATGAGTTCCAGCACTAAAATCACACAGTGCAAATGCATTTACATATACCATGTCCCTGAGTGGATATCTATTGTAAGTGAATGCAGTATTCTTCTACAATACAATTTTAAATCTGTATCCTTACTGCTTCATAAAGTTCAAAGGAACAGAAATGGATGAAATTTGATCTCGTAATTTACACACACATAACCATGCATTAATTTTGTTCTTTAAAAACAAGAAAATGATACAAACCTAGCTCCTTACTGATTATTTTGCAGGCACTATACTTCCTAAATACTGTGTGCTAAATACTGAATATTAACTCACAACATGGAAAGTACCCAATTGCAATATTTTCCCCACACTTGTTGCACTGTAACATGATGATCTGTTGTTGCAGTTTGAAAATTATCAAATTTTCAAATGTTTATTTTGGTGCTTTTGTGCCAAAAGAAGCATTTTATTTTGAAATGGGGTAGCTTTCCCAGCAGACTCCCTGAGTCAGTGTCCTGACACTACAGGTGATTAGCGGACAGACTTCCTGCCTTTCTGCCGCCTTCCCTGGTACGTTTTGTAAGACAGAGAGCTCCTCTGGAAAAGTGCTTCTCACTGCCCCTCACCCAGGGCAGGGCAAGCAATGGCTCTCGGCCTACATGCCAGCAAAGAGTGGAACACAGAAGAAGCCTAAGCCTGCAGCTCTGCCACGGGGGCAACTACGGCCCTCTTCTGCCTGAGCAGAACTCTTGGACTGTGTGCCAGCATCTCTGTCTCCTGGCAGCAGACTAAAGATATGTGCTGCTGCCCACACCTGCAGCTTCTTTTGGTGGGGGTGAAACTGCAGCCCTCCCCATTGTCTGAGAGCCCAAATGCAGAAAGCCAACACCAGCTCATTCCAGTACCTGGCAGCGGGCTGAAGAGAAGGCAGCTCCTCCAAACTGCTTCTACAGCCTGATTGCCTTTGAAGATGCCAGACAGCAGTGAGCATTTAACCCTCTCCCTCCCTCGGAGCCCTAACCACAGGGGAGAAGAAAAAGGGAGAAGGCCCTGTATCAGGCCCTGAAGAGAACCTGCATACCACAGATGTGGCCTCATGTGACCAGTGCCGTGTTGCCTCTGTTCCCACCAAGACGCTGTATGCACTGCCACTGAGAGACACCTCTGATAAGAGAGAGAATCAAGTACTGATCTCCTAAACCTTTGGCAAACATAGAGAGACTGGGGATCTTTGTATTCCTATCTGAGGTGCTGTTACAGCCTGAATATAAGCGAGTATTTGCCAGCCTTAATCCCACTATAAAAAAACCCTGAGACAAGAGGAGTCAGAAGCAAGACTGCAATGTCAAAGGGGCTGACATCTGCAAGAGGACTAGAAGAGGAACTTTTCCACAAGCACCAAATGTATATTTTGTGCTGTATTTCTGTGGCCCTCTCTTCCCTTCTGGAAGTGGGGTGCAATTGTGTGTATGATGGCTTTATGGTTATGACTGTTGGTGTACACTCTTGCCCTAGAGATCTCATCTAAAGCCAAAACCTGATGTGTTAGCCGTCTCACTTATTTATCAAAGTGTGTGTAAAGGCATTGTGATACAGTTTCTGTTTTATGTTTTTGATTCTTTTACATTTTGGGGATTTTTCCTTTTCTTCTTGGTGATGGGTCTAATAATTAATTTTTTTTTTTGTAATGTTGCTTCATTGCCTCTTGAATTCTCAGCAAGAGCTTGGATTGCAGGCACCAACCCAAACCAATTTAGACCCTTGCTCTTAAACTATTACACTTGTTGCAGCCTTCACAATGAATCCTTCACCTGAATTAACCACTAGAACAGCTTCACATAGTTCCAACAGCATTTCTTCTCAGCTCTTGAATGAAGTATTAAAAGTTCTTCACTTTGACAAGAGCTAGAAAAGGTACTCTAGAGATAGAACGTCTTGGATGTTACTTCTGCTTCTTAGCCACATAAGACCACTGTGTGTGTTAATGTTTTGATATCATGTGTTATATTCTCAGTCTCTCCAATCCCAGCAATAAGCCATTATTTTCCCTTCTCAAGACTTAGATCAACAAAATGGCAAGATGAGTCATCTGGCTCAAATCCCAGCTCTATACTAACTTCTAAGTACCTACTAAATCACAGTGAGCATAGACAGTCACAAAGAAAAGTGTCATCAACATTTTTAAACGTGCAAAATCAGCAGTCTTCTGCAGCTACGTTCTCAGAAACGACTACACTATTCCTCACACTTAAAGAAATAAGATAAATTTAACATGAGCCTGACACCAAGCACATCAAGTTTTCAGTTCAACCATTCATGCTGAAATAAGCCTTTAGCTTTCGATCCAGGATGATGCCCAAGAAGAGTTAAAGAGTCTTACTACAGATGTAGATACTTTAACATTAATAGCAAAATGTTTGATCTAGAGCAGCTTATCAAGTATCTTAACTATATTAAAGCCTAAAGATTGTACATAAGCTTTAACAAACCTTCTGATTTAAACTGGCATTCTTAGTTTTATCAACTGATATGTCAGGCATCTTGTCTATATGAATTATTTTAATTTAGAAGTTAGGGAAAAGCTGAGAATAAGTTTTCATCAAAGGATAATCTTACTTCAGGTAAGAAAATTTACAAAACGCTGTGCTTCATGTGTTTTTGAAAATTAACTTTTTATCATAATACAATTCTGAATAAGATTCTAGTGCAAGATAAAGTCAGGGTGGCTGTAAGATTTAATGACAGAAGAGATCATTCTTGCCAACACAAAATTGTTACTTATAGCATTAATAAAGTAAGTGAACTAAAACAGTAATACTCATCACTGTTCTTCACTAATTATAACAAATATTTGCTGCCTTTATAAAAAACCTTACTACTTATAAATTAATTACATAATTTTTAATAGCTATTGATGAAAGGGAATATTATATGTACTTTAAGAAGGATAATCAAACAATCTTAGAGTCTGAAAATTTTATTTGACCAGTTTGAGAACAGATTTATCAATTGGTTATTTTTTTCTTATGTGAACTACTGTTATGTGTACTGAAACAACCTAAGTGATTCAAAAAGAAAAAAAACCATTTGCTCATTAAAACATGACTGGTTTATATACTACATTTATATATGGTTGATATACTTGCTACATTTATATATTCCTCAAGAATTACTAACACATTTCTTGAATCCAGCATTGTGCTTTGGGCTTGATTCAGAGAAATAAAATTATGTTCAATGCTTTCCCTGCTGGGGGCAATATGACTCCACTCGTCTGCAGTGAATGACCAGAAATTACACAGATGTGGAAAAACCTAAAGCATTTTGCAATGCTCGATTGAGTCCCAGATGTAGAACAGGGGTATGGGGACCAGAATTGTCTTAGTGAAGCTTATCAAGAACTGCAAATATAAAGAGTTACTAAGTGTCTGGAGAAGGCTGGGTAGGTATGGTTACCTGTGTCACAGAGAGGAAGGTATAAAAAAAAACCAATCAGTTACTCTAATCTAATCTAATCATTTTGTGCATACCAGCTATGGTTTATATAACAGAATATCTCAGCTACAATTTATATAAGAATATCATAATCTTGCAGAGTGATGAATAACGTATATCCTCCAAATTCTTTGCAAAACTGATAAACTTCTCAAATTATATTCATAAAAAGATGAAATAGCAACAGAAATACATAAATAAGAACTCACAGGAACAGGCATGTTAGTAAGCTTTCAAGTCACACTAGTAATCACCAGACTTACAGTTCATTAGTATTCCTAACTGATCATATCTCCAAACACTATATTGGTACAAAGCTTTCTGCTACTCTGCCATAATCGATATGCACAGCTTATTGTCTTTCCACATGTTCCAAATATTTGGTGAGTTGAGAAGAAGGATTAAGACCAGTATATGCAGTACATGAAATGGAACTAACTAATTTATAAGTCTACTTACAATCTTACATCTTAATAAAATACATTTAACCCTTCTTTCATCAAATGCAACAGACTATCCTTACTTCTGTTGTCTCTGCAGGGATGACAGAACAGAGCCATATGTTTGCAATTGTAGCATATTTCATTTGTACAAGGTTGCAGTAAAGATTAAGGCAAAAAAATGCCTTAAAGAAATTAGTGACAATATCTTTAGAAATGGTCTACCACAACACTCTGAGTGTATTTAAGCACTGCTCCTTAGTAAGCTAGTTCTTTAAGGGAAAGTTAAGAAAACTGTAAGTTCTTCGTTTATTATAGAAAATGACAGGATGTAAACAACTTCTGTCTTTTCCAAATACAGACTTCAAGTTTGCATCTAACTCTTTTGAAGGGCTGTTTTTTGATCAACTCTTGATAACTCATAGTAACCGCTCCATGAAGTTTTGAATAATTTTTTGGTAAAATGGAATGATACCACTGAACATAACTGGCAACTTTCTTGAATTGATTTTGGTTCCCTGAAAGCTTGTTAATGCAAATACACCATCTTACCTTGCCAAAAGGTGATGGTCTTGTCCCCCTCCTCACTCCTACCTTGCTATTCCTTTTTTTCCTACTTTGACATCATTCACCCTATTCCATTCATTGTGCCTTTTCTAGCACTAACTGGATCTCTTCCAAGAGTTGATTTCACTTAGAGTAACTAAAAAATTTCCCTAAAGTACAGGCAGTAGAATACAGTATGAGTGAAGTATTTTGCTGATTTTTCTGAAGGTAGCCCAAAAAGAAATCAAGGGTAGAGCCTCAAACAAAGATGATAGAGGGAAGACAGAAATTTCTGGAGGTGTACTTGGCAGAATATATATTTCTAAAGCGTTTTCCAACTCAAATTGTTGTAGGAAAACTAAATCTCTAAGCCAACTATTTCAGCTTAGATGTGAGATGACAGCTTAAGGAGTAATAATCATATATAGAGCACTCAAGCATCTTCTCCCTCCATAGACCAAAACTTTTAGTTAAATTTGTTAAAGTCTTCTATGTGAACAGAAGAATCTTCTGTATAACATTAACATCTCAGGATACTTTATATTTCCCCCTGTGTCTTTCTGTGATAAAACTTAAATATTTGGGGTTCACTATTTTCCACTTCCAGAGATAGCAACATAAAAACATCCACAAAAGTTTACATAAAGGTGGTAGCTGTCAGCTAAGACCTTGAAGATTTCACTCTTCAGAATACTCTGACAAGTTATAAACATCAAATAATAAGGTTCATTGGAGAGTTAAATTAACTCGTTTATTTCTATAAAAACCTTGCTCTTTCTTTTCTCCCCCTCCCCACCTCCCCAAAAACATTATAATCCCCTTTTAATGAAATAAACATAATGCATAACTTTGTCCTTTTTTTCTGTTCGGCAAAAGAATATAGGGATTTTGATGTTAGAGAAAGATGACACTGCCTGAGGCTCTATTAGAAAAATGAAAAGCGGTAGTTTACTCTGATGCCCTTCGGAAGGTGGAAAGAGTACTTGCAGCTGTCAAATTCATTACATAACTTTAAATAAAAGCATGTTTCCAAGTGACCAAATTGTTCTAGTGAAGGAAAATGGCTAGACTTATTCAATTATGTTGAAAGAAAAAATTCTGCAAGTGTAGACAGCAGTATATAAAATTGTGAAATGGAAAGATGACTTGGGCCTCAGGGGACAGTATGGTAAAAAGAAATAAATCTAAAGTGTCTCCATTACTGAAAGACAGAGGGTCTTGTTCTACTTCCTTTCTCACCTACTCTTGTCCTTACAGTTTCATCTGTTCCCTGTTATTTGGGTAATTAAAATCAAGTGTTCTTTCTCCTGAGCATATCACATGGAGTAAGAGAAGAAAAAAACCCCAAAACGTTTAGCTCCCCAGTGTGGCAGTATCCACATGGTCTGGAGAGCGGCAGTGATATGTCAGGGATGTGAATGTAAAAAGTGTGTGGAACATCCAGAACTACCTATAAGTACATTTGACCAGAAATTACAATGCTAGAGAAGATGACAACTTTTGGTCAGATTAAACATTAAGTAGGATACTATAAAGAGGTTTTATATAGTAATCTCCAAGAAGTATAAAGGCATAAAACATTTGTAATAATATGGGTAAAGAAGAAAATAATTGAATAGGAATGAAAAAAACCCTGTTCTGAATCTTGTAAAAGGCAGAAATCACTGACCTTGTTACTTCCTCCTAGGTACACTTCCCCTGCTGGGTAACTGCTAAGACAACCTCCAGCAGCTGGAGCGGCACTACACAGTGCAAGAGAAGGGACACCCCCTCTTCATGGCCTATAAAAAAAAAGCACCAGTATCCACAGGAGCCACATGTAAGTAGGGAAAATCTCGAGCACAGAAGGCATGTGTTTGTGACCCACACATCCCATAAGGGTAGAAGATACATAAGACTTGGAAGATTTGCGTTGGTGGGGAGTTGCATGTTTGTGAAATTATGAACTGCTTCAGTCCTGATTTGATGGAAATTATGTGAAATTTTGTGGGGGAAAGTTAGTGGAAGGAAGACAGTGTAGTTAGTTTCGTTTTCTTTGGTTTTTTGGTTGTTTTTTTTTTTTTTTTAATATGCAACAGTCCAGCTGACAGAGAAAGACAAGTTCAAACCTGTAAATAACTTTGGCACATAGAACTTGGACTTGGGTTGTAGTTCCACTGCAGCCTGACAGTGATCTGGTAGCTGCCAGCATCCTATCCTCTTGACTGATGGCACAAGTCTCTAGTGACCCAGTGAACCATTTCCTGAATAATTTCAGTTGTAGACATTAAACCAACCCATCCTGGAGTGTCCAAGTGCTTTGAGTGGACCTGAATACAAGGCAGAACTGGCTGAGGTGATGCAGCCCCCTGGTTCAGTTGAATCTACTGTCTTCCACAACTTGGAAAGCAGATCTGGTAAACAGTTTTAACAAAATTTGAATCCTCCAACTTTCTCTCACAAAGCAGCTGCTACCAATTTCTTTTAAAATCACTTTAAGTAAACCGATGTTACCTTCTTTTAATAGTTATCAACTATGCTAAACAAAACACCACTTCCGGTGCAGTTCTCTATTACTAGTACTGAAATTTCAGTGCCTCTCTCTAATCCTAACCATGCTTGAGGCTGATTTTAAGAAAGCAAGTCACTGTTCACAATTCTCCCATCAAAGTTGTGCCACAGTGAAGGGAAGCCAATATTTGCTAGGTAACAAAGACACAAAAAAGTTTACCTGTGGTCCATTCTCTTACAGAAAGACTTAATGAATTTGTGTTAAGCAGCCAATGAAACAGCAAACTACTAAAACAGATTTGTGCCACCTGATCCAACTGCTGATGACTCTCATATAAAGATCCGTGTTCCTGGCCAACACTGCCATCTGCTTCCCCTTCTAATCAATCCTGCTCTATACTCAGCCTAAAAGATAAGCCAAATAAGCGCATGCTAAAGGAAATGACTAATTGTACTGTTCCCCAGCTTTCTACAGCAGTACAGAAAGAGAGCAACAGACATTTCAAAGACATGTTTAAATCCAGATTCCTCAAGAAAAATATTATTTCTCCATAATTACAAGTACTTCAAAATAATATTCAGAAACACTTTGGTCTAAAGATAGCAATTGCAGCTGAAGCTGAGACCACATCTGGAATATTGTGTCCAGTTCTGAGCCCCTCAAAAATGGACATAAAACTGCTTGAGTGAGTCCAGAGCAGAGCCACAAAGATGATTAAGGGAGTGGAGCATCTCCCTTATGAGGAAAGGCTGAAGAAGGTGGGTCTCTTTAGCTTGGAAAAAATTACACTGAAGGGTGACTTCATCAATGTTTATGAAATAATATGATAATATGGAAAGGGCAGATGTCAGGAGGATGGAGCCAGGCTCTGCTCAGTGTCATCTAATGATAGGACAAAGGGCAACAGGTATAAGCTGGAACATAGCAGGTTCCACATAAATATGAGAAGAAACTTCTTCACAGTGAGAGCAACAGAGCACTGGAACAGGCTGCCCAGGGAGGTCATGGAATGTCTTTCTCTGGAGATGTTGAAGGCCAGACTGGATGTGTTCCTGTGAGACCTGATCTAGGTGATCCTGCTCTAGCAGGGCGATTGGACTGGATGATCTTTCGAGGTCCCTTCCAATCCCTAACATTCTGTAATTCTGTGAAGGAACCTTGCCTGCACTGTTTCTGCAGGGCTTACTCCAGGGCAACTGAGTCTGGTGCCACACATGGATGTCCAGGAGAGGCTGGTGTACATTTCCTCTGCCCCTGGAAAGCACTTTCTGGCTCAGCTTCATTGGACAGCACAGCTAGGTTCCTCATGAAATTATAAAATGAGACATCTTTACTGAATTTGATCACAAGCACATATCTCACCTGAAAGGAATTGATCATGTAGGCAACACCCACATATATAGCCTTAAACACCCATACACAGAAGTCTTAGTTTGTTTCAATAGTTATGACCAGATTCTCTAAATGATGAACTTATTTTCTTACAACACAGTAACAAAGCCAACAAAGGTGCATGGTGCTATGCTATGCAAAACCTGAGAAACATTCCATTAGAAAAAAATTCTGCTACATATAAACCCCCCCCACCATTACATCAAAATACATAAACCAATCCCATACCATAAAGGTAAAACAAGCCAAGGGAGGAAAAACTTACTGCAAAACACACACACAACTATATTTTTCGAAAAAGCAAAACTAAAGACATAAACATCAAGAATCCTTCTTGCAATATTAAAGATAACTACATTGTACAGAAGGTGTGAAAAAGAAACACCAGGCAGTTGACTCTGTAAAAAAACAGAAGTGATAGATTATCAGCTTTGTACCAATTCATTTACATAACATTCAGGCTTTTGTAATTTCCCACATCATAACTGTCTCCTCAGCACACTGATCTTGAAATGAGGACTAATGTTCCCTCAACTAAAACAAATATCACACATTTACAGATAGAGTAAAATCAAATTACTTTGAATGTTGCATTTCAATTACAAAATAACTAAGCAAATATATGTGCAAGTGGAAAAAACACAAATTAATGAAATCTTTTCCACAGTCTACTGGAAACCACTGAAAACACAAACATTGCTATTTATAACCTTTTATAACTATTATTTATAACCTTTGAAATATGTGAAGTTTTTTTATATATGAAATATGCATAGCTTTTTTATAGTTTTATGCATAGTTTTTTTACAGTTTGTACTAATAATGTTTCAGTTCAAAAGCAATTTTTAAATTTTTATTTATGTAAAACTTTCCCAAAAAATTTGATCATTAAAACATAACAAAATATGGTGTGAATTCATTCTTGGTATCATTATTTTGCAATAAACCCTGAAATTCCTTAGCCAGTTCCTCTTACTAAGCACAAATTTCTAGCAAGCTTTAAACAGGACATTAGTATTACTTTTTACATAAGATAGACTAGTATTGAGTGCTGTTATTGATATTTATCATGTAAGTTACCCTTCCTATCCTTTGCTCAATTAGGGTAAGTAAGCAGTTGTGAAACAGAAGCAAACTCAAAAAAAAATAAAATAAATAAGCGGAAACTCATGTTGAACTTAGACACCTGGGACAACATTTGTAGCAGTGAAATATTTAGCAGGTTTTCAAAGTAATAGATACCACAAAAAGTCCTCACTTTATTGGGAAGTGCCAAGTCTGTCATTCACACTTCTTTGGCTGCATTTTCAAAAGGAAGAGTAAATTAGTTTTCCAAAATATCTTGGCTTCCAAATACTGAAAACCAGCTTTTAACACTGCAGTTTATTGTTCTATCTTCTTTTGTTATACTGGTTTTAACAAACTTGAATCAATCATTGTATTTTCAACCAGATGACTGGTTGCTTTTAAAAGAGAGCTCGATATCAAGGTGTGGTTCTGTGTAAGTCTAAGCCAGTGCAACTGATTACAGCTATAGATTTCTTACAGCCCTTCCCTCTTTTCGTCCTTTGCATTAAGAATTGTTGAATACTCAGGACACACTCTTTCAGCATAGCCAATACAGATAGAAATAAAAGACATCTTAAATAAATTTTTTAATTTTAAATTTTGAAATCCACTTTGCTGGTTTACTGTACCTGCCAATTTAGTATTCTAAGCAGCTAAACAAAAAGTTAGAAAAGCTCTTATATACCGACACCCAACAATTAATCTGTGCTAATAATACTGGCACAGGTAGTGTTACTTATCCATAGGAACCACAGTCATGTAGGTTCCTATGGATAAGTAGCTATGAAGGAACTACAGATCATTTGCTAAAACAGCAGATGTGTATGAACATGATAAAACATCTAGGAGGAAGACCTTGCAAATCAACCTCATCACCAAAATAAAAGAGAAAAGTCACTACGGAGGCCCAAACTCTATGGTCCAAGAGTAAAAACCCAGCTGAAAGATGACAAAGAATACAGGTATCCAGTGGCATTATAATAATCTGTTTTTGTAATTATTTCTCAGGACAACTTCACCTGTCAGTCTCACCTACTTACTGGGGCTGAGCAAGAAGAAGGTTTACACTAGCAGGAGTGGCAGAAAAATCACAAAATGTTTAGGGATAAAATATATTCAGAACTTGAGCTGTCTATGTTTCATTAGTTCAAGTCATGTAATTCATTACAAACCAAGACTTTTATTTAAGAAATAGTGAGTGGGCAGATAAATGTCAAGCCAGGACGACGTTACCTAGAAACAGGTTTCCACACCTATTTTTCAAGTTACTTTCCACTTTTGAACTGCTTATAAGTTTATACTCAACTACCTTCCAGCTTGAAAGAAGGTTTGATTCAATAAGAATGTGAATATTTGAAATGTGACACTTTGTGCAAGTAATATAGGGTTAAAAATGTAAATGATGCTGTACAAATCCTTCTATTGGTATAGAAGGGATTACCTTGAAACAGTCTTCAGAGTTTTCCTGGAATTATTTTTCAGATAGATGGAATGAATGTGCATTGTGGACTCCAGTTTAAGAAGCAGCTAAGGCTATAGAAAGTACTAAAACTCATGCAGAGTAAGCTACTGTAAACTAGTGAGGGAGAAAATTCACAAGTAGAAAATTTAAGTTTTCATTTTGTTTTGTGGTTATAGACTAAGGACAAGCTAAATATTGAAGTGTTTATCTGAAAAAGAAACTGCCTGGGTTTCATATGGGTTGCACCGACAGCTGGGGTAAAAAGAGTTGTTTTAATTAAAACTCTACTCTAGGGAAGATCTTGTAGAACTAGCATCTGTAGCTGGCCTGATGAATCTTCAGTAAACAAACAGAAGGGGTGTTTTAGTACAAGCATAAGTGTTGTACAGGATTACAAAACACAGTTTTGTTAGCATTTCTGAATATTCTGAATAAAAAGCAGTTACTATTGCTAACAAAGCTACATGTAAAATGCAACTCTTTGGGGAAAAGCAAATGCAGCTGATGTAAAAGCTGCCCTACTTGCATACTTGTTAAAAACTTTTCGAATTGCATGCTTAAATAAGATATTTGAAAGAAAATTTTGGAAAACAATGAGATAAAGTCAGTTACTAGTATGAGATGTTTGTAGTCTGCAAATTTCCTATTAGTAGACACAGCATACAAGTATTCAAGTATTTTCTGTCTTTTCTATTCAAGGATTGAGCTACCAATATTCTTAATGTTGTATTTTCAGTCTCCTTTGGTTCATAATGGTCATACTAGGAAGTTATTTGGTGCTGAACTGCTAGTCAGTGTTTATCACTCTGTAGCCTCAAAACAGAGATGATTTCTATTTTTGAAGCTGCAACAAAAGTATCTCTTAACTAATAACAATTACAAGCCACTTCACTGCTAAGGGCCTGGGTAACACACAATCACTAACAGACAAACTCAGCAGTACTACATGTCTTGAGACACTCGAGGATCTGTATGTCTAAAATCCAATTTCAGGGTCTGACCTTGTAGAAGAATTTTGCATTGCACAAACCTAATGCTTTAAGACAGATAATACATATTTATAATGGCATAATACAGACAGAGCAGAAAGCAGAGGACCAGAAAGATACCCTAATAGTACAGAGACACCACAGAACATTCAATATCCTAACACAATGGCCATTTAAAACTATTTATCTTGAAAGCACAATGTGTCCAAGTACCTTTTATTCCTTTACTATTGAAGTTAAAGGATAGTTTAACCATGCAGTTATTCCATTATTTACAATGTCTGTCTATTCATCACTAACACCAAAATATCACAACACACTATAAAAGGCAAGTATCTGATTCAAATATTGTGTATTACTCAACTATATTTATGAAGAAGTCAGGTAGAATGAAATTCCCAACAAAAACATTCTTACCGATATAGTCTCTGTTACAATTAAGCTCATTAGAGAAAAGGCACAGTGTGATGCTCTATGCTTAATATTCCACATAAAACTTCCATAAAACATTTGGGATACTCAGGTTCAGAGCTTACAGAAGGTATGTATTTGATAAGAAAACCTATGGATCCAAATATGGAGTGTCGAGACACCACATCTAAACATGACCATCATTTAAAACTTATTGCTAACAGGCACCTACTATAAAAAAGAAATTGTGAAGCTACATGAAAAGAAATCTGCAACCCTGGTATCTACTGTTGGGGTCATTTAAACAGAGAGTATATTACAGACTCTTAAGATTATGATGTTTACATTTTTAACAAGAAGATAAAGTGTTCCTGAAAGTAAATTCCAGTTTAATTGAGTTCACCAATTTAAAATATTGGCCACACATAACACTTTAGTGTTCTACTGCACATTATAAATTGACCATACACAGAGCTTTTGTAAGCCCCTATTCTTGGTCATGAAACTTTAACAGTTTTGAAGATGAGTCTTGTTTGCAAATCACACTAGGGACATGAAAAATATATTTACTACCACTGTTTCTGCCTTTCAGTCAAACAACAAGGTTTTCTATTCAAAATATATGAATACTGATATCTTTCCAACATTTAAACAACTGAAAATACTTGAATTTGCCACAAAAATACCATGAAGTCTTCTATGCAAGTTTAGATTGGTAAAAAGTTATTTTTTATTTGCATAGTTACAAAAAGACATTAAAAGATGACAGCAATGTTTTTTTCAAACAAGTGTAAAATATCTACGGGCAAACATAAGTATGCATTTAATCTTACAATATATAAATGCATTGTTTTTATTTTAACTCTGGGAAAATTCAAGGCAGGAACACCATGACAATGTAAATGACTTCCAGAAGCCTGCAGTAATCAGTCTAATATGTACAGGCCATTCAGAAGGTGTCCTAACAGTTCAGTTCCCTGTTTACTGCCATTCTTCTTTACATCCCTAGTTTTCCAAATTAGAACAAAGCACACCACAAAGAAAAAGATTAAACTGCAAAGAACCCATGGTTGTACTACGTAGGGAAGGAAATAGAGAGAAGAGATCGACCAAATTTCATTTCGGGGTGTTTTCTTGCCAAAAAGGAAAAAATGAGAAAAAAAGGTATGTTAAAGCTGAAATCATATCAATGTCTCAGAATTGCTAGGGAAATGTTAAGGTGGTAAATATTAAGATGGTAAAGTTCCTACTCAACCCTTGTGTCTGTGTGCAGTTTCTCAGAATGTTGTACAAGAAAAATGTAAATTAAAAGTTTAATAAAGACTTCTGTGGAACATTTCCAAATGCTCTTACCATCACATACTTGTTTTGATAAATCCTCTTTACAGACTTCATTCATTCAGTTCAGTCATAGCTATTCAATTCCTGCTAGATTCTTAGTGTAAAAATTAAATCAGTCTTTACCATCCAGTAACTTCCATAGCACTGTAAAACTTGTCAGTACCTGAGAAAACTAGGCTGTTCATGTTTGACTCAATCTGATATTTTAAGAGACTCAAGACTGACATGTTAGTCATGTATCATATCAGACAGAAAGTACAACACTGCATTATAGCTCAAATAAAACAGAATGTAAACAGAAGGGAAAGCTTGCTAACCTTTAGGCCAACTATAATAAATCATAACCAAAAGGGAAACATTTTCCATTTTACTGTTTTCCACAGTACTAGCGAAGTACTGTTTTGCTGCATTGATGTGAAAAATAATCTGTCACAACATAAAAGCTGCCTGTTCCCCTCAATACTTCATCAGTAATATAGAAAACCCAACACTTGGAGTGTTTAGAGTATTGAGACAAATGAGCATCATCCTGATGCTTAGCTGATGAACTTGCCTTTTTTGTGACTATGCACAGATGCTATGTCCATAAAGTAGACAGGTATGACAAATACAAGAGTGCAGTGAATTACAATGAATGCAAGATAGTGCTCATCTTGTCCCACTCAACTTTACAGAACTTTGTCATTCCCATGCTTTAACAACACGTAGGTTGGTAAGGCTCCACTGAAGGTCTTTTGCTAAGATATGTATGTTCATCATGCCTACTTCTAGCTAGGAAAGAGTAAACCGAAAAAGTGCTCTCAAGCTCTAGTTCCACAACAATTAACATAGGATCTGTGTGCAACAACAGAGATTTGATTTGCATTTGACATGAGATCAGAACTGCATTTTCCCCCTTAAATTAGATAGTGCAGACAATGTAGCCTTTGTGATAGTTTTGTGCTGGTTGCGTGACAGCTCTAAGAGAAGAGATTATTGTCAGGCTTTATGCCACATTGACTTGTCAAAAAACACAGAACTGTTGAGTTAGCAGAATATTTGTACTGCAATATTCTTGATTAGAAGTAGGAGCCCTAAAGCCAGATTCAATCTGCTCTTGAACTGCAGCCTTGGAACTGCTGCGGTTGGAGCACAGCACTAAGCTGAATCTTGCTTCTGTTGAGCCAGTTTGCACAGGTACCCAGCTGTTCCACCTGCTCCCCCCAGAGGCTGAACCACACGGACAGTAAAGGCTTAAAAGCAGGAGCAGTAGCTTCTTGTGGCTTTTAATTTGTGCTAATGGAAAGCAAGTTAGAGGTAATTCAACAGGTAAAGAGTGTGTACAATTGTTTTACTGCTTTGCTTTCCTGAGCTACAGTAATATACCTAATATACCCTGAAAGTTTAGCTGTGCTGAAATTGAAGCTAAAAAAAAACCAACTATTGCATCCTAATCTTTAAGGTCAATTCATGTCTTATTTCTTTGACTTGGGAAAGGGATGAAGTCGAGAGAAAAAAGCAAAGCTGTCAAACAAAATGCCTTTGAAACATTACATAAAGAGACCAGTTTTGGGTGTTCTGTGGTTCTTTAGCCAGCTCTTTATCCAATGAGTGATCCATCCATCTAATCCATATTGCTCCAGTATAGAAAACAGAGAGGATGTGACCAGAGTCTTTGCTGGTGAAGACAAAGGCAAATTAATCACTGAGTCCTTCAGCCTTCTCTGCTTGGGTGACCAGTGATCCCGTTTCCTTCTGGAGTGAGCCTACATTTTCCCTAGTCTTCCTCTTATCATTGACAAACCTATGGAAATTTTTCCTGTTGTCCTTAACCCCTTTTTGCTAGATCAAATTTTCTCCATGCTTTTGTTTTCCTAATCTGATCCCTTGCTTTTCTTACTACTTCTCTGTACTTCTTTCTCCCAGGTCATCTGTCCTTGCTTCCATTCTCTGTAAGTTTTGCTTTTAGCACTAAATGTGTCCAGGAGTTTCTTGCTCATCCATGCAGGACTCCCGGCACTGCTGGCTACCTTCCTCTTCTTTGGGACGCATTGGTCCTAGGCTTGCAGAAAGTCCTTAGGAAAGGACTAGCTTTCCTGGGCTCCCATCCTATTCCCTTTGTCCCATTCTATCCTATTAAGCTCATCTTTCAAGAGACTGAAGTCTGCCCTTTTAAAATCAAATCCCAGGAGCTTACTTTGCACTTATCTCACTGCCTCAAGCATCTTGAATTCTACACTGGCAATTCTACAGCCTAGTCTCCCATTAAGTTTTACATCACTCACCAGCTCATCTATGTTGGTGAGTGCAAGGTCAAGCAAAGCTCCCTTTCTGGTTGGTTCCTCTACTATTTGGAGGAGGAAGTTGTAATCAGTGCACTCCAAGAACTTCCTGGAACACTGGTGCTTTGCTGTGTTGTTCCTCCAACAGTTGTCAGGGTAGTTGAAGTCCCCCTATGAGGGTCATGGCTTCTTGTGAGTGCAAAGAAACTGTTATCTTTTTAAAGAGGACCTCATCCACTATTTGGTCATTCTGCTTGGGTGGCCTGTAGAACTACTTTGAAATACTTATAGTTGACAATGTACATTTATATTGCATTTATACTAACCTTTATAATATTTGCCTGTCAACATTTTTAGTTCAAGTGAAAATATCTCTCTTCCTGTAATTACAGGGCCAGCTACTTGCTTTTGTGGCTTGGCTCATATACATATTATACCCATACATGTTATTACAGTTTCTTCACACACTAGAAGAACCTCAGCAGCCCGGGCATTTGAAAGGCTTTAAAAACACACTTTAAAAAGTTTCAACCACTGTTTTCCTTATAAAATGGCTTACAGTAATGTTTGTGCTTAAACAGAAGAGACAAATAACTTCCACAGCGCCTCAGCTTTGAGTGAAGCTAAAGGTCCATACTCGTCAAAGAAAAAAATATATTTGCCATTTGGGGGGAATTCTCTTTTGTGATTACCTTCTGCAAAAACCTAATTTAATATTTCAATTCTGACATTTATCACCAGATGTTTCCAAACTAATCTACAAGACTAATGCAAAGTCTGAATCTGGTGGGTTTGTCATGGCTAACACAAGTGATACAAAAGCAGGTGTTTCAACAACCGAATCAACTTGGCTGGTTGAGCTGCCACAATCACGTAAGCTGGTTCAATAACCAGTAACACACATCAAAAAGTACAGGTATGAAAATGAGGACAAATCTTAGTGAAGAGGCAATAACTCTTAATAGGACTGTGTCTCTTCAGATTCTAGTAGCACCTTAATCAATCTACTGCCTTGCTGAAGCACGTCACCTTGTCTACCATAAGGAACTGCTTCTATTGCCAACCTTGACATGTCCACTTAAGTTGTTGAAAAAAAACCAAACCCAACCTCAAACCCACTGCCAATAGTTTCTTGACAACTTTGAACATAGGTCTATATTTGCTGTATTCTAAACCTCAGCCTCCTCTTAAGGAAGTTTTTGATTGGATACATGCAAACAATAAATTTTCCTGTTCAGCACACCAATCACCCAGCTAGATATATGAAAAAAGATGACTTCTGTGGATGTGTCATGGAACTTGTAACAGTAAAAATGGAATATCCACATATTACTTCTCACTTTATCTGAAACAGACTCACTTAACTCTACAGTAAATAGAATTTGAATTTTTTTTGGTTTTCCCAGTAAGCTTTTAAATCTTTTAAACTGAACGATAAATCCCAAGTAACCATTTCATTCAGCGTAAAATCAGAAGACTGTCAAAATGAAGCATTTGCTCAATAACTGCTTGCAAAAGATCAGTTAGTTACTTTGCTCATCTTTCCCCTTCCCATAAACCGTATCAGATCATAGGATGAAATTATCCTGTGACAAAGACCTCTGATTCTAGGTCCTTCATAAGCTTGTATTTAGCTTTATGCAGACAACTTACTAATTAATTCTATCACTGGCTCTTGTTTGAAGTGAACACTGAAATCTGGTACTATCCTGAGATGGCAATGAAATCCTTTGTAAAACAACTTTCCCAGTTCTTTTTCTTGTTTTGGTAAGCACCGAAACAGTTAATTCTGCCTCAGTTATCAGCTTTTTATCTTAATCCTCCATAGAATTGAATATACGTGTAGTGAAAATTCTGCCCTTCACAACATCTTGGTCTCCCAGCACCTTTTGTTTCTGTGAAGCTGAAACAGCTGTCCTTGCTAAGTCCTGCTGTTGTACAATGAAGTGCTTCGGGAATTTGCTAGTAGCTTTCTCACTTGGTTAATGTTTTTAGTTATTTGGTATACATGGATCCTCTCTGCTTTGGAAAAAAGTAAATAGCTTATTAGTCAACATCTAAAATACTGACATCTCAGAGATATAAAGTAGATAGCAGTACCATAAACCCACAAGGAAGCTGGCAGAAGTTATTACTAGGCCACCCTCTAGCATATTGAGCAAATCCTGGAGAACAGGAGAGGTACTTGAAGGTGGGGAGCTATTACAGATTTCATCATGGATGATCGGGGGACTGAAGCATCTTCCTTATGAGAAACTGAGATACTTTGCTTCATTTAGCTTAGATAGGAGAAGACTGATAGAAGACTCTGATAGATCTTACAAATGCTTCTAAGTACCTAAAGGGAAAGTGTCAGGATGGTGGGACTAGGCTTTTCACAGTTGTGCCTTGCAACAGGACAAGAGGCAATGGGCGTAAATTGGAAAATAGGAAGTTGAATTTGAACATAAGGAAAAACATCGAGGGCAACAGAGCACTGGAACAAGCTACCCATAGGTTGTGAAATCTCCATCTCTGGAGACATTCAAAACCTGCCTGGACACATTCCTGTGTGATCTGCTCTAGCAGAACATACTCTGGCAGGGCTGTTGCACTAGATGATCTCCAGAGGTCTCTTCTACCTCCACTGTTCTATGATTCAGTGACAAATGCATGTATTAGGCATTGCTAGTCTCTCATTACCACAAAGACTGTGAAAGACAGGTAGGAATGTGGCTGGTGTGAATCCACTTCCATGAAGTGGGAATCTTTATTCAAACACATTCTATGAGGTTCTACGAGGTTTAATTTTCAATATTTCACAATACAGGTCATAACAATTTTCATTTAGACAATCATTGCAAGATAAATTTACAAAACCTACTTTAGGCAAATCATCCAATGGTTCTTCAGAATATTAGCATCTTCCAGACTGAGTCACTCACAAAAATAGCCACAAGATTTAAAACAGCAAAAAAGCAGCAAAAACTGACAGCCAACAACACAAGCCCAGGCTAACAGACAAGATGATTTCTGATTAATGGACTTGTTGATTAATAATAAACTAAGTTATAACACAACTATTCTATCACTGACTATGTATTGGGTGAATGTTGATGCAGTGATTGTACACTCAAAGTTTAAAGTCTGTGTTCCAAACGAACTTGTATTTTCTGAGTGGACCATCTTACAGGTAGTTCAGGTGGTTTACCCCAGTTAAAAATCAGCAAACAAATAATGAAAAAAAACCCCATAGCTCAAAGCTCAGCTCAAATTACTGGTCCTCCAAATATATTTTGAAGACTGTAAACATTGTGTAGTCTACTTTTTGAATACTTAAAGCACTTAATTTCCTTAACTCTAAAACAGCAGACATCTGTAGACATTAGTAAGTGATCTATTTTAGATAACCTAGCCTCTAGTGTTATTTCTGCACAAGTTTTCCAGTATAGTAAAAGCAATTATTGAAGTAAACATTGATTTAAACTGCCAACAAAATAAAATTGATACATTAACAAGATTTAAGAAAGATTCTAAACCAAATTTTTAGTATAAGAGCTTTAATAAGAAAAAAAATACAAAACCTTTGTGAATTGCTCAGCTAAATAAAATTGTAATGCTCTTGGAAAATATAAGCAGTTTGTTATTTACATCCATGTGTAGGTATTCACATGACCTTTCATTGATATCTGTATGCATATGCTGTTGATAAGCAGCATCTTATGGAAAAACTCCATTACTTGTGGACAAAGGCCCAGTACCACTCACCATCTCCGTTAATGTAAGGTCATTCTAATTACCTTCTCCACACTTTATTCTCTCCTCTGTGGACCTAGTAATCATGAGAACTCTTTGAAATGCTGATGCTGCATTACACTGATTTATTTTGAAAAATGCCATACGTAATACCAATCATTGGAACTGCATATTGGATATTTGCTGAGGCTATCTTTAAAATTATTGGGCTACATACTATGAACAAGGCAATCTCACATTTGAATGCTACATAAGCAGTATTTGCCATTACTAACAGCAAAGTTATAAATAGTTTCTAAAAAATCCAGCTATTGGGCTAGTTAAATAATCTTCCAGGGACTGCAGGGGTTTTACTCATGCTTCTTAGTGAAATTAAGGACCTCAGTGCAGAACAAATGCTAGGAACATTCCAGGCAAAAAAAATAATTAGTTTTGTACTTCCCGTCTCATGTTTGTCTGCACCTCAGGTCAGCTTGATATGCCTCTCTGTCCACTTGGCACATAAATCCTTTCTTCTAGACCAAAGGGTAACATCTCCATCAGATTAAGGTAAAATTATTCCTCACTTAGAAAATGGGGAAAAATTTCAAGAGTGTTTTGCATAAACCTATTGGGATGCTTGAGAGTATGCACTGTCAGATGATCTGAGAAGACTGAAATATCATAATTTAACTCAACATTCTGCCTAATGGATAAGCATTAGAAATTACAACTAACACGCTGTAACATCATTCCCATAATTGCTGTGCTATAACAAAGAGCTTCCAGAAGGGAAACAGCAATTAAAATGCATTTTTACTACAGCAATCTAAAATCTAAAATAATGTGGGGTTTTTTTCCTCTGCTTATGTCCATGATCAGTAAATCTAAGTTCTGCCTTGCCCATCAAATTATCACCCCCCCAAAATAAATTTGTCCCCAAGTAGGTGACTAGGAATTGCATAACTGAAAACATGTATCATCCTTGCCTCAGTGCCCCCCCACCAGACACTGTAATTTAGAGCCTTTCCTGAACTGCAAATGTTTTTTAGTCTTGTGGAGTTTGTGTTAATTACCTCACAGTTTCTAATAGGAAAGTTCTCTTTTGCTTTAATCAGCACATAGTGACAGAAGCAGAAAGTTTTATTTCAAATTTTACCATTAGTACCATGTGCATTCATTTGTGTAAGTTGTACATTTGTCCCCCATTCCATTCTGCATCTAGAGGTAGTTTTTAAAGGTACTTTCAGCAATATCTTTTGAAAGAGTCTACTGATTTAATATTTCTGTCTCCATTTCTATGGCATGAGGAGCATAACATTTTATGCTAAACCAGAGTGAGTTCATTTATAATAGCAAAGATGTTTTATGTACAAATCTATGACCAAACCCATGCAGAATTTTTACACAGACAGTTTTTATACAGACAGTTTAGAGAGCAGTGCTTTTTCTTCCTGCTAGATCTCTAATACAACTTTTACCTTTTTCAATTTATTTTACAAATTATCTGTGGTTGCTTACTTCCTTCTTATGTCAAGATAAAAAGCCAGATGAATTATATTCCACTGTAGTCTATTTGACATAGAATTCACTGTAATAGAGAAATTTATTTCCTCCTCAACAGGAGGAAAACTCCCTTGTTAGGAGAGTGATGGTCTCTCCAGCTTGAGTTAGTATTTAGCATGGAGTCTCACAGGCACTTAAAAACCTCAACTCTGATCCCTTATCTCCCAAGCGACCAGAAGGTAAACTGTATTAAATCAAGTTTACATCCTCTTACATAGGATGTTTGTACCTAATGAAGGTGCTGGCACCTAGCCCAAACAGCATGAAGAGAGCCAGTTGCACAATTAAACATGAATACTCATCAGAACATCAAAAAGTACAGAAGTGCTTACATAGTGGACTATTTTGCTTACAGAGTAGACCTATGAAGAGTCTTTTGAAGTGAAAAGGCTTTATGAAATAATGAGCTGCAGTAACAATTTGTCTAGTCTTTCATTCACTCCCTATTTGAAAGAATTTCAGCTAATAAAAAGAAGTAGCCAAAGTACAGTCTATAAGTTGACAGATTCAATTCCATCTTCAGGCTATAAAAGGCTATTACCTATTATAGAAGGACCTACACCCCGTACTTTTTATATCACTTGTCACAGAAAAAAGCATGTTGTGAGTGATCTGTACAAATACGTTACTGGTAAACAGGCAGATCTCATCTTCGACAGAGCATTTGTGTGCACACAGATGCACACAAGTATGGTTTATACATGCCGGATACAGCCCACAAGTTTTGTTTACCTTTGCTAGCATTCAATGTACAAAGAAGATAAATAGGCATGTTTCCTCTCATTAGAACATGAACTCAATTATGTTATGTAAGACTGATAACACTTTACTCTCAAATAAGAATACAAGTCTCCTCATAAACTTGCACACTCACTGTCCATTAAATTTCAGGCAGTAGATGTACAGCTTTGAAGGAATCAATACCAGTTGCTAAAATAATAAGGTACACATGAAAGTGGTAAAACAGAGGAGAATAATACAGAAGAGATATTACTACAATTCTGATATTTAGGCCAACTGATCTTCTAAGTGTATCTTTCATGCTTTCATTTTCTTTCATCTGCCAGCACCGGCTTTTTGTTTGTTCTTCCAGATTAATATGTTCTGCACTAGTCAAAGAGCTTTTAGTTATGACCCTCGTTTGTGAAATTTACCCTTGAAAGCATATCTTCCAGACTACCATCAGCATTTTGATTCCAAGCTAACAATATTGCTTCTATGCAAAGAAACAAAAAGCCCAAGTACCCGAATCCACACACATCCTGTGCTTTTCTCAAAGCTCATCTGGTTGAGGAGCATGACACTCTTTTGCTGTTAATGCTCTACAAACTTCTCATCTATGATAACTACAGTATACTAATTATTTTACCTCTGTAAGTGATATCAAAGTGATGACTTCAAAACGACTTAATTTACAAAAAAAAATTAGAAAGCTTCTATTTAAATACAGCAGTATTCTTTTTATGGACCTGAGCTCCTGCACTGTGGGCTAACAAGTAAGCACAGCCTTTTTAACTGCTCCAGCACCATAAACAGATGGGTTACTCTAGAAGACGGAGGAAAAATGCATCTGTACAAACAGCAAATAGATTATCCAGTTTCCTAACACTTCAGAGATATAAAATAATGGCTGAAGCATGTTTGTGTTAACACCATGATTTTCATAAACGTTAGCTCTTCAATCTTGAATAATCTTGGTACAGATTTGGTTGCCGATAAGAAATTACAAAGGAACAAATATCTCTGACAAATTATTTTCCTCTTATTCACAATAAGCTGAGAATGGTGGAAAACTGTTTTCATGTTTTAGCTGATATCACTAGAGGGGAAAAACACACCCATCAAATAACCCAAAACCCACACACACAGAACCTGGAGGTGTACATAAACAAGAAAAAGTAACAACCATCAGAAAGATCAGGAGACAGAACTTGACTTCATGGAATATACAAGAAGTAAATTTTTATCTGATTGATTTTACTAACACAACACTTATCTCATGTTTTCATTTCCTGCAGCTGAAGTGAATTCATCTATTCAACTATTTCAAAGTTGTTTTTTTTCAATATTTACCTCTTTAAATCAAACTTTCAAGAGGGCATCTAAACCAAATGATTTTTAGAGATTGATTACAATATGATCTATCAATTTCCCTTCACATCTGATTATAAAGCTACTGATTCCAACAAATCCAAATATTTGTCAGTACTATGCAACAAACTGAAAATGCAATACCCCTTCTACTAATTTGCTTTCTCCAGTGAGGCAATGAGTATATTCAATAACAGCAATGTAAAGAGACTACTAGATCATGTACTCTCTGCTGTTTGTCTCCTTCAAGTCATAAGGTATTTCTAGACAGGCAAGAAATATTGCTCAACAGAGGAAAAGTAGATTAAAAAATTACTCCTAGTCACTGGCGCAATCTTTTGAGGTCTCTTTAAACAGCATGGATTAGAAAAGCTGAGCTTACAGCATAGACTACACCTGGTCCTCTAGATGCACTAGAAATTGGAGAAAGGAGGCAGAATCATTTCACTATTATTTTGGTCAATTCACCCAAGAGAATATATTCCTGAGAAGTCACATAAAATATTTATGCATAATACATTTTTTTAAAAACATTTAATTATTGGTAGTGAAGTAAGAATGTTTAAGTACTATGTTTATGAATTCAATGCAGTTGCAAATTCAATCCAAGTGATAAAATTGCAAACGATTAAGCAGAAAACAGATCTTTCTGTTCAATATTAAATATTGTCTCTTTAGCAACCCTTGTGAACCTTTAAAATTCATGTGCTTTAGTGTTTGAGCTAAATATCATATTTACAGCCTGCAGATATATTTCTTTGACATGTCTTTACTTCTTTGTTGAAAGGCAAGAGAGATGCCTTGGCTCAGTGACGTAACAGGATTTTGTCCAGTAAAAAATAGAAGCTGGTATTAAGAGAAAAAATTGCTCTAAAATTAAAGCCTAATTCTTCTATTAATTTTCCCACACCTTGAGTCTTGGGATTTCGCGGCACTCAACTACTTGAGGAAACAGTCACAGTAGGATTTTTGGTCCTGTTCACACCCACCCTCGGTGTCATTTCAATAGCACAAATGAAAAAAAAACAAAAAAACTGGAACACTCTTCAGTGTATTTAAAAAATAAAGTGTCATATGATACAGAAAGACCACCCTCCCCCAACAGACTGCTGTAAAGGAAGCAAGGTTAAACAAGTTTGTTGATCAGGAAAGAAGTCGTTTGCACTTATTTAAATTTCATATGAAAATCTTACAAAGAATGTTAAATCTTAATGCGCATAGTAATTTCAGTGCGTTGATTTGCACTGACTGTTAAAAGCTATTAAACCGTAAGTCTCTTCATGAAAGACAAGGAAGACTTTACAGCTACCACTGATGACATTTTCAGTGTTATTTTTAACCCCAACTGCATGAAACAAATGCAATGACCTGGAAATGATTTATTAGTAACCAGTATTGCACCTATTTACAGCTTTTCATGAACTAAAATAAAGACACTTATTCTATGTCAAACCAAACAAAAGTCTCAGGCTCCTTGTTATCCATAAGATATAGTGAAATTTGATGCAAAGCCATAGTAACTCTTTCATTTATAATATTTAATAGCTTCAAAAATTGTTTCTTAAACACAAATACAGCTTTCAATGGAAGCCCCAAGAATTACAGCCAGCTGAACCGAAGATCTTTGATTTGTTTTTCATTTTTGTGAAATAGAACTAATATTCTGAACATTAACCACCTGATGCACTGAGATAATCTATGTGTAGGCTTTCAGCACAGATCATAGCTGGTGGTCATAATGACCTTCCAGAACCCATTTAGTGTACATATAAAATACTTAATTTCCTCATTAAAAAGAAAGTTAAACATAAACACTTACAGTTACTTCTTCACTGTAGAATTGTGTCCTCAGTGAAAGCATGAAGTTACAGTTTGAAGTTATTGCCTGTTAAAAAGTCAAAACAATGGGAACATTAATTTAATATAGTATAGATGTTGAATTACAACAGCTAAGAATAATCCTACTGAAAAGAACAGGTCCTAAATCATTCTAGTACTCCAGCTGTAAACATTAATTACTACAATAAGGACACATTAGTTACGGGCAAAGTAAATTTCCAATATTAGGAGCAATTAATAACTACTACTCATTGTACATAGCTCTGCTAACTTTCTTAAGCAGTGAAAGCAAGGTGATGTTATTACCAGTTTATTGCTTATCCCATTAGACTTAGAAAGTGTGACAGTTCTGAGAAAAATCCGATCAATTACCAATACTAGTTCTTATACCTATGTACAGCCACCTAAACAGTGTAAAAATGGGTTTTGTTACACTATTATACTCTTCCCTTTTATAATCTTCTCATACAAAAGCAGATGTTAATACAGTAGGTACAGACATGAAACCTTTTGTATCATTTGCATATAATAGAGATAACCCTGCTTGTATTTGTCCTTAAATATTAGTTTTTGTGAATTAATAGCTATCAACATGAATTTATATCAGGCCTTTATAATCCATTAGCATATTTAAACTCATAGATAACTGTTTACATGAATTATCTCTGAATTCTTAACAGTACTTCTTACGTGCTACAATAGTATGGAAAATTGAAGCATATAAAGATAAAAGTTGTCCTTTGGATTAAAATGATATTTCACATAAGTATGCATTTCCACCCACTAAAACATCCGACTTTCCGGTACTGTTTCATTTTTCTCCTTCCATATGCACATTCTAGGATTAAGTAAGTAGCATTACATTTTACTTTAAGCTCTATCAGCATGTGACATACTTCATGTTACGCAAAGGTTGAGATTTCATACAAGAGTTATACTTCATACATAGTTATCCTGCAAGTGTTTACATTATTGCAGGTTTATCAAGAACATAACTGAGACTCCACATTTCATCTGGTGCCCAGATAAAAATTGGGGAAAAAGCAAATAATACCAAGAAAGCTTTGGATAAAAACCTGCAACCAAGTTTAGACTGGAGAACCTTAGGTAAGCGTCAGCATAACTGCACAGAAGTAATAAATGAAAGTCATAAATTGTTTGGGAATAAAGCAATTAAGTTAAAACCTGTATTTACATTTCATATATTTTTTCACTAAATAAAAACTGGAAACAGCTGTCAAAGTAAAAGCCCATTTTGCCTACTTCAGACGCTAGGATTATGAAGAATTAATCTTCTAAAACATAGAAGTGAAGTAATTTCTTTTACACGTTGAAAACTGCAGTGTCATAACTTGTATCATACATGTTTTTCCAGTATTCCTCAGTAATATTAATTGACATCATACATCTTCAATATTTCAATAACTTAGCAAGTCTGGGAACAGTTATTTTTAAACTAGGAAATGTTGTGGTACAATTTGGTGTTCCTAAACACCTAAATTCTCAGCACCATATAATTTTGGTTTTACTATTTTTAGAGCCAATTCTATATATGAATTAACAAAAATAAAACATTTTGGTTGGAACAGACCTTTAAGTCCAACAATTCACTTTGCACTGCCAGGTGACCAACAAAACCATATCCCTCCGTACTACACTTCTGCATCTTTTCAATCCCTCCAGGGATGAGGACTGCACTACTGCTTGAGAACCCTTTAGGGGAAGAAATTATTCTTCATGGCCAACCTAAACCTCCTCTGGCATGACTTGAAGCTATTTCTTCTCATCCTGTCACTTGTTCCTTGTGAGAAAAGGCTGACCTCCAACCTTGCTACAACCTCCTTTCAGGTAGTTGTAGTGAGCTGTAAGGTGTCCCCTCAGTGTCTTTTTCACTCTAATTCCCTCAGCTGCTCCTCACATAGCTTGTGCTTTTATTCCCCCATTACTTTCCCAGGGACCCTGCACTAAGTAACTGTTTTCACACAAATTTTACCACACTGTAAGCATGCCACACAGTGCAGGGTTTGCTGAAGCCAACGCACCAGTGGAAGAACAACAGTAGTGAGGCAGAACTGAACACAGGTAGCTCCACCTGCACTAACAGCATGATTAAACTGTGCCCAAAGCAAACTGGGAACAGAGGGCCAGGGCCAAAGCCAACAGCCTGGCACTCCCTCATCCCCTTGCAATCAGTTGGCCAGTAACATCACCAATACCTCCCACCTAAGTTCTTATAATATCAGCACTACCTGTAACCAAATTTTTGCTTTCTCTTGCCTCCCCCTTTCATTGATAAATACATATTTGCATATACACTTTAATAAGCAAGTGTTTACTAACAAAATGAGAAAAATAATGCTTAGAAATTGGACGTGATCTGCTACTAAAATTAATTAGGTTTTCTACTCAAACCTTGGTTCCCAGATAAGCAGTTTTCTGTTGAGATAACAGCGGTCTGACATCAAAACTGTGCTACAAAAAGTTTAAGAAAAAAAATGGAAATAAAACATTTTACTGTACCTGGCAACCATCAACTTATTGGCTTGAACAGGATCCCACAAAGATGCTTATGCCAAAAGTGTTGATCAACATCAATCCCAGAATTCAACTAAATCAAAGGTCTCAAGCATCTCTCCTGCTAGGACAGTAGCAGGAAGCAATAGAGCTGTTGTCACTCCTGTACTGATAGACTTCAAAGCTGCAGCAGGTTTGGTGTTCGCTTGGTCAAGGCACTTAGTTTCAGCATTTCTTCTGCTCTGATGTCCTTCCTGTCTAGAATCCTTCTGGTTCCTCTCCTGCACCCACTCAGCTGTCTCTCTTCTATGTGAGAGACAACCAACCTGATGACTGTTATTTGCAAATGTATTTTTACCAGTGATTTTCCTCATTCCGTAGGTTAACCTATCCTTGTTTCCTTGTGTCAGTAAAATTCTGGGCTAGTGCATACACTTTACTTTTTGGACTGCATTGCAGACTTGGACAATGACATACAGATCTCCGCCTTATTACTTCAAAAGACAGTAAAGCTCACAGACAGAATTTCCATAAGCTATATACAGTGGCCAACAGTATGCAATTCTAACACACTTTATAAGAAATGCAGAGCTTAAGTAGGATTAGGTAACTAAAAGTATATTCTATGATAGGGTACCCCCTACACAGTAATAGAGTGAAGAATCTTAAAAGTAACACTAAAAACCACACAAAAAGAAACTGGATGAAACAACACCTATAAGTAGATCAATTTTGTCTATTGATACAAAGGTTAGACAAAATAACAACATGACAAGAGATAGCTTAAAGGATTAATGTCTTGAAATAGAAATAAAAAGTCTTAAAAGCTGCATCCTAAAGAGCAACTACTGAAATGATTAATCAAAATATTGAAAAAGTTTCTCCATCCATCTGTAGTTTACATATAGACAAGCTGTTTTCCCACATGTCACCTTAAATTCAGGCTCAGCACTGGGACTAGATGTAGGAGACACTCACAGTATTCTGTTCTGATAATCATACCAGCCATTTGTCATTAGTTATGATGTTTCTGTCAAGTAATGACAAGCATCACCACAGGACAGTTTGTGTAGAGCAGTAAAAAAATAAAGCTCCTAATCCCAAAACTCTTGCTGATTTGCCTTCCTTCACCTCCTAAACCTTTCCCTTAAGCAAGAAGTACACTTCAACTCTTTCACTTTAGCACCTATAAAGACACGGAAGTTCTAGTTTGCTTTCTGTGGCTGGGTGGCTGGCAAAGGCCATTTCCATGCACCTCTGAATGCAAGCAGGCACACAAGCAGGTATGCAAAGAGAGCCAACAAGAGCCCCAAGACAACATCTAGGCTCCCTTCCCCCACCCCTTTCTCACACAGAAAAATTAACTCCTATACCCAGGGCAGTATTCAAAACATGCACTTGCTTAAAATGATCCACATTACTGAGCAGAGGTGCAAATTCTTAGTTTATGTGTAGGTGAGCAAAATAATCATTTGGCAATCAGGAGAACAAAACTAAGCTACAGTAACATCTGTACCTAGAGTGTGGAGTCACAGGTAAACTTTCTCACCCTGGGTATTCACAACTAAGCAATATACCTGAGGTTAAAAATAGCGTATTCCTGCAAACTGTATTTTTAAGATGCTATGTTAAAAGACAGGTGGATCATAAGGTTGTAATCGGCTTTTTTTAGCTCACAGTAATTGCCAATTCTTCACAATGTTGACTGCAAATATCACATTTTCCTCTTCTGCTTTCAAAATATAGAATGATAGCAACAACTTAAGAGTCCAACTGTAGATTAAGGATATCTGACCAAAATCTGTTCCAGTAGAAATGCACTATTTACTTCATTGCTTCAGTTATTTTCCACCGCTTTGACAGATCTTTTTGTTTAAGGAGACAAGATATTCATCAACACATATTTACCCTTGGGAGCTTTCGTTTTATTAAAAAAAGAAGGGGTGGGTGGGTGTTCTGCTTGGTTAAAAGTCGAGGTAAAGGCATGATCAAAATATAAACAGAATTATACACAAGAAGAGTATACAAAATTGAGATGTGGGCAAGAGTTAAGACAAAGCAAAATACTGACCTTCAGAGCTTCCATTAATACCAAATCAAAATCTACTGCACATATCCTGCAGTGCAGCACATCTGTGTACCTGATCACTATAACTCAGAGTTATATCTCCGTTATATAAAGTCTGCTACCCTAGACTTCAGGAGAACGGACTTTGGTCTCTCTAGGGATATTCTTGGTAGGATACAGTAGGATAGAATCCTGGAAGGACTGGGTGGCCAAGAAAGTTGGTTAACATTCAAAGACCACCTCCTCCAAGCTCAAGAGTGCTGCATTCTGGAATGGAGTTGAATTGTTGAAGCAAGGGAAGGGACGTGAGAATTATCAGAAGGCTGGAGCATTTATCCAATGAGGACAGGTGGAAGGAATTTGGGCTGTTCAGCATGAAGGCTCCAGGGGAACATTATAGCAGCCTTCCAGTACCATAGGCAGCCTACTGGAAATCTGAAAAGGACTTTGTGCAAGGGACTCTAGTGACAGGACAAGGGGGATGATTTCAAGCTAAAAAAGGGTAGGTTTAGGTAAGACCTGTGGAAGAAATTCCTCACTGTGAGGGTGATGGGCACCAGAACAGGTAGTCCAGCAAGGCTGTGGGGCTGTGGATGCCCCCTCCTAGAAGTGCTGAAGGCCAGGCTGGATGGTGCTCTAGTGAGAGGTGTCCCTGCCTAGTACAAGAGGAGTGGAACTAGATGATCTCAGAGGTCTCTTCCAATCTAAGTAATTCTATGAGACTCAAAAGGAAAAATGCCCATTGCCAATTAACCCCCCCCCCAAAAATCACATGACCCCAGAGAAGAGGCTTTTGAGTGAAATTCCACCTGACTGTATCAAAGCCAATTTTTTATTTGTATAACTTTCATAACTAACTTGCCTATATACTGATTAAAAAGCACTTTGATTTCATCTTAGCATGCTTAGACTTAAAATACTGCCACAAGAAGACCAGGTAGCTGTTAACTCAGATCATTATGTCAAGTGAGCACAGAGAGAGAGGTACTGCCTGCCAAACTCTACCTCCACTTCAACTCAACATATTAGTACTATGCAGCTCCCTGTTTCAGCTTCATGTGCCAGGTGGAGGACTGGCACCAGAGAAACAGCAGCAGTAGGAAGCATCCACCTGTGACTAGTAATCATAAAAGGCTGACAGGGCTTATGATACCAAGGTGCACACAGCATGTTGCTCTGACAGGCTTGAAATACATTAAAAGTGTGCTTTGAAATAAAAGCTAACCACAGAATAATCAGTTCTTTTCCTCCTGTCTGTTCCTGCAGGACCTTACATCAGGTAGTTTTCTAGTGTTCTGGTCAAGTGGTATCAAGGTATTTAACCCAAACCTCAACTCTGGACCAGGGTGGGATCCTTCCCACAGAAAACAGTTCCTTATAAACTTCTGCAAGGTTAAGTCATTCCCACAGGCTCAAGTTCTTCATTAACTGCTCCAGTATGCCTCCCTTACTTGATGTGCAGTCAGTCCTTCAGGAACAAGCTGCACCACCACAGGTCCCCTGTAGGATCACAAGTGCTGACAGCAAGCCTGCTTCAGTATAGTCTCTCCCCAGAGTTACAGCTTCCTTCCAGTATCCACCTATGCCAGCATGGATCTGTCTATGGGTAGCAAGAAGATCTCTGCATATTTAATTTCCATGGGCTGCAGGGGGACAGCCTGCCTCAACTATGGTCTTCACCACAGGCTGCAAGGGAATTTTTGCACTAGTGCCTGAAGCACCTAACTCCACTTCTCCACAGACCTCGATGTCTGCAGAGTTGTTTCAAATACTCAACTCCTCTCCTCGGAATGCAGTTGCACAAGTTCCCCTCCTCCTCCCCCCAGGACTTTTTAAAATTCATTATCATGGAGGTATTACTACCATCCCTGTTCACTAGCAGGCGTCTTGCAGCGAGCTGACACTGGTCATCTTACAAAGAGAGGGCAAGCTTCTGGAAGCTTCTCAGAGAAGCTACCTAAACCCCACTACCTTAACCCAAGACAATCAAACAGATGTGCTAAAAAAACCCGCCAGTACTTTCAAGAAAGCTTCAAAGTATTGGTGATTAAATAAATAACACTTCTGAAAAAAAGTTTCTACTTTTTATAGGTTAGACATGTCATTTAAAATAGGGTTACAAGCAGCAGTGTTATGGTTAGTGATAATTAGCAGGAAATGGGAGTGAGAAGAAGAAAGTTCATCTTTTAAAGCATCAAAAAAGAATATATAAAGAAACTTCTCTTTCACTTCTCATGCATCTGACATTTCCAGAAGTGTCCTCCTGCCTTTAGAAAGCTGATTTTTTTTAGAGTCTGAAACAAGCTTTCTTATAAGAAAGGACTAATTGGAGTGACCCAGTTGCCAGTTATTAAAAACAACTTCTAAAATCATACACATAACAGTGAATTGACATTTACTCTATTTTTGTCACTGAAGTTGCCTTTTTAAAAATTCCTCTTTACAGTTAGCTTTTTAATTCACACTTTCTCAGGTGTTTCCCACATTTCAGCCTCCACCAGACAAATATTTGTTAGCCAAGTGGCTTTCACAGACTGAGGCACCAGCTTATTTTGCTGTTTCCATATAGACACCTGCAGTTAGGAATTGTGTCCAGCAAAAATTAGTTCCTCTTCAGAATAGCAGTCTGGTAATTTGTTTTAGCAAGTACAACTGCTTTACTAGCAATTAAAGGCTTTTGGAAAGGAACCAAAGTATTTACTTATTTTTCTTCTTATTTTAACAGGCTTTTCTTGAAAGACATGCAATGAGAATGGAATAAGAGAACAAGGTATGGTGAGGGAAAACAGGACCAGAAAAAAAAAAAGGTACAAAGAGGAAACTGGAAAGAAAGATGGAAGCCAAAATAAATGGTGGTATGAGAATGTGCTCAAGGAGGACAATCATAAAAAATGTATGAAAATTAAAAAATATGAAAAAACACATACTAAAGAAAGAATTATGGAACAGGATAGAAAGTGGACTTTATGTGGAAAGAATTGCAAGTCTTACAGAGCACAGCAAAGAACAGTGCATGAATGAATGACAGCACAATAGGAACAGTAGCTTGAAGAGGCAAGCTGAGCAAGAAGGCTCCTCACACTTCATCTACTTTTAAATGTTCAGTCTTCTGTGCTAGGAGAAGGGAATGTGTTCATAAGTTTACTTATTCTTATTTACAGCTACCTTGCTGTTCCCAAGGCATTTATTAGTTTACCAAAATGTGCTCACAAACAGCATCTCACCTTCCTCCTCACCCTACCCTTTTTTGCCACTTAACACCTTCAATGGATTTGATGTCCCTTTAATCAGTGCCAATCCCAGTGACCTGCCTCACACTGGGCACAGCTGAGATCTGTGCTTCATCAGCATCGCTTGCCAGCACCTGTATATCAGGTTCTCAAGTTTTGAAAGGCAGTATCTTCCTGTCTGGCAGAACTAGTGGGGGATACACAATAAAGGAAGGATGTGAGCCTTGCCCCCTGAGGTTTATATACTGCTTATAAAAACAAATGGAATCACTTACTTCAGTTAACATACAACATTAGCTCTATTCTTCATAAAGGACAGAAGATACTTTTAAAGCAATTTGATTTATCACCAAGATCCACAGTTACCTTGTTCCAGATTCAGCCAGGCTCTCTTTGGTCTTCAGCTCCACACACTGCAAACATGCTGCTGTTAACATGCCATCTGCTCAGCCACAAGTTGGTTTTGCTGACTTTGCAGGAGAACCATCTAGGCTCATTGAAGCTCTTGCCCAGACACCTAGTGTTTTTTTCTTTAGCAGAAAATGGTGCTATCTACATCTTTCATTCCTTTTTCTAAGTTTCTCTCTCTGTCTTCTCAGCCTCTTCAGCTCTACACTTTGCAGAAGCAGGCAATCTATATTCTTCGGCTGCTTTCTTAGAGAAGAGGCTAGTTCTTTGCTTCATTTGCTTTTGGAGAACATCAGAACTAATTAAAAAAAATAAAAGCTTTAAAGAGCTTCACTTTTCCAAGTAAGCACAGCAATGCAACCAAAAAACACCATGCCTTACCCAGAGCAAACCCTCATTGCTCTGCCAAATCATCTTTGTCATGGTCATTTCAGGTGTGCTCAATCTACCTGGGTAACTAGCACCTGCTTGCTCCCCCTCTCACTGTCCAGTAACACAACACTCCTCCCTAGCTCAGCCTCTGTTCTGCCAAACCACTGCACAGGTGCAACAAATGGGACACATTTAGATGTGGCACTTAAAGGTAGGGTCTTGGGGCCAGCTTAGTAGAGTGAAGTAAATTGTTGGACTTGATTGCAAGAGTTTTTTCCTAACCTGATTATGAGGTGTTGCATGCAAAAAAATGCACCCCATAAACACATTAAAGCAAGACTCTGTGCTAGATTTGCTTTGCAAGGGCTTAAAGTAGAAAATATTTTGTTGTTGTTATAATAAGCACTGTAATACTGAAAGCCTGAGTTCTGTAGCAAAATAATACTTTTCCTAATCTACTGGGAAAGTCACATACTAGACATGAGATGCAGAATGTAGCTAGCAGGAACAGCTACAGAGATTGCTTCTACAGCTACGAGGATTTTATGAGAATGTTTTTTTTGCTATAAACGACTGCAAATCTCGAACAGTGCTCCAGAACAAACCGTTTGGCCAAGCTTACACTTTTTTCTACTTTTTTATTCCTCATCTATTTTTTCTTCTTAGACATTTTAGTTTCTTTTTAAATACTCTTTAAAAAATTATTTTCCTGTATTAGTTAATCTAAAGCTATTTCTAAAACTAAAAAGGAATTAGAAATACAGTATATTCAAATAATTCTATTTGTGATTCTTTTAGTTTTAGCCATCTTTTTTTTTTTTTATTTTCACCTGGGCATTTACACTGTCAAGAATTTAGTATTATGTTATATAGCAGATTTGAGCCCTGATTTTCACTGGAGTGCAATAGCAGCAGAATTATAATAATAAATAGTTATGTGCTATCTCTTTTCTGCAGTTATTTAACACAGTTATTACCAGAGTAATACCATTGCATTACTATCTCCAGATGCTTTTCTGAAATAAATGAAACAATAATATGAAGTAAAGCTTACCATTAAACAAGTGAAAATATATTGCTAGGAAAAAATTACAGTCACAACAGAGAAAGTTGCAGCATAAATCACAACCATTAAAAAGATGATTTATTTTACTTTGGATGGAAGAAGGTTGTGACTTCAGACAATTATTGAAATTAGTAATTGTGGAATTAGGAGAACCTTCGATGTATAGACAATGTTAAGCATCCATGTTTGGTAATGTGGACAGCTGCTTGTGATTCAATGTTTGAGTTGTTTTAGATTATTCATGCACGTAAATTCCCTCAAAGAACACCCATTTGTTCGTGTAAACATCTAAGCTCACGTACATTAAAGGAAGTGACTGACTTCATATTTCCCCAAAATAAAATTTCACATTGGAAACAATTCAAGACTAGCTTTTTTGCTTTGTAAATAATAGGTTTGCAAGGGTAAGCATTCATTAAAGATACACCAAAAATATGCAAGCTGAATGCAGAAATGCATCAGAAGAGAAAATAAACAAGGAAAAAGTTACTCAGAATATGTGATGCTTACACGTGTAACTGTAAGCTTTTCGCTCATTTTGCAACCTCAGGATTTCTCTCACCACACTGGCATTGACACTCTATTAGACAGAGGTTCAAATTATTTATCACATAATATACACATTCATTTGATACTGTCCAGCTCTGCTTACCTAACTACACTATGCATTCCCTAGGAAAATAATCTCAACTAAATTTTAATATTCCAGTATAATCAGAAATTTCAGCTTGGGTTGCTCTTTCAGGCAGGTTTAATGAAAAAATATCTCTGCTTATGTTTTCTACAGTAGTTTATATAAACATTTTTAGTATCAGCTATAAGATGCAACATTCAATGTTTTGTTATCTGGCCATCACTAGCAAAGGGTCATAGTCTACATCTTTTGTTATTTTCAAATATGTAGTATTTTCTAGGATTTTTCTACTTTCTATATTCTATTCCCAGAAGAGCTCTTTCAAAAACATCTACAGTTATACAAATTATATGAATTTACTTTTGAAAATTAAACAATGCTTGTAATATGCTTCAGAGGTGTTTACATTACACGAATACTGAATACTGAAGATTCTGTTTCAATGGTTGAAATAAGATTAGTGGTTGCAACTAGCTAGGGTTTACAGCTTACACACTGAATATGTATTACCACTAAGCTGTTAATTTGCATTCAGACATGTGGTACTCTTAATATTTTCTGATACTGAAAACATTTCCTTAAATAGCTTAATTGCCTCAAATAGCAATTAATGCCCACTATGCAATTATACTCTGATCAGAAATGAAATATCCTAGAAGATGTATTAATTTATAGATAAAAATGAAGAATTAATTCTAGGAAATATTCCCTATTTTCATGCTTATCCCATGTTGGATGGGCAGACTCTAATAGGATGAGTTTTAATAAGTCCAAGTATCGGGTTCTGCATTTTGGTTATAACAACCCCAGGCAGAACTATAGGCGGGGAGTGGAGTTCTTAGAGAGTACTCAGGTGGAAAGTGACTTGGGTTACTAGTGGACAGTAAACTTAGCATCGGTTAGCAATGTGCCCAAATAGCCAAGAGGGCTAATGGCGTCCTGGCCTGCATCAAGAAAGGTGTGGCCAGCAGGGAGAGGGAGGTTATCCTCCCCCTGTATTTGGTACTGGTTAGACCCACCTTGAGTATTGTGTTTAGTTCTGGGCCCCTCAGTTTAGGAAGGATGTCGAGGTGCTGGAACGAGTGCAGAGAAGATCAACTAGATTGGTAAAGGGGCTGGAAGATAAGCCCTGTGAGGAGAGGCTGATGGAGCTGGGTCTGTTTAGCCTGGAAAAGAGGAGGCTCAGGGTTGACCTTATCTCTGCCTATAACTATCTATAGGGTGATTGTAGTCGGGCAGGGGTCGGTCTTTTCTCCCCGGACACTGAAGACAGGACAAGGGGTCACAGTCTTAAGCTCCATCAGGGGAGGTTTAGACTTGACATTAGGAAGAGGTTTTTCACTGAAAGAGTGATCTGATTTTGGAACAGGCTACCCACAGAGGTGACCAGGTCACTGTCTCTGGAGGTGTTCAAGGTTAGTCTGGATGAAGTGCTGAGTGGCATGATTTAGATGTTAGATGTTAGGTTTACGTGGTTGGTTTTAGGTTGGACTAGATGATCTTTAAGGTCTTTTACAGCTTCATTATTACTGTGTGATAATCCACTTCCATATCATGAAAATAATAATAAAGTAACTAGCATTTAAAAATAAATAATAAAAACCAGTCTGTAATTTCAATAGTAGGAATAGTACATAACTGGTACATGAAGAAAGCATTGTAATGAAAACGTTAAAAAACGCAGCGCACAATTTTAGTAAAAAGCAATACACCACAAATGTTAGTTCTAACACATGAACTTTAGGAAAGCACTTGACAATTTTTGCCTGTTTAACATGATTTGATACTATCTTGTATGCTTTGGAGGTGCTTTGGGTGTTATTAATGAAGTATGTAATGCAAAGGTCTTTTGCTTAAATGCTGTATTTGCATTTACTTAAATGTAAACAAGTACCTTCATATTCCAAACTTCAAAACTGCATTTGACAACATTATGTACAGTGTTCTTCAAAAATCTGTGTGCCTTTTTAAATTCATAAGAATAATACTTACTTTAAATTAAGCATTACTTTTGCTTTCTCAATTTTCCCCTTCTATAATTTCTGTAGAAATACCAATACATTTTAAAGGAAGAAATGAATTAATCTCTCTGCTGGTTTTTTTACTAGGAAAAAATGTTTTAGTTGTGAAAACCATGTTGTGTTTCACAACACAATATATTTTCTACCTTTTGTTGCAATTTTTTTCTGGGTAATGCTATCTGAGTGCTCCCTTGCATGAATTCCTCCTCTAAACCAGATGGCACTATTTTACTTCACACTCATAACATTTTGAGTTTGGTAGTTTGTTCAAGGCTTTCCATTTATCATACTTAGAAAGTATGAAAAGCTAGATCAAATGCATGCTACCTCTTTAGTTTCAAATGGCTTAATTATTAACTTGAAAGGACCTTTTATGTTCAAAGACTCTGAAAATTTGTAAGAAGACTTTCTAGTGAACATCAGCTTCTTAAAAATGGAGGTCACATCTGGAGAGTCATTCAATTTACATGTCTAATCCTGGAGTCAGACACAACATGTCAACTAACTGCTTCCACATCAGTAGGGTAGTAGGTACCTGGCCCGTGAACACAAAGGTTTCAGGTAAACTAAAAAAAATTGTCCCTTTGTTCATCATGTGGACTGAAGTGCCTATGCTCCAAAAGCATGAATTTATACCAATGTGTGGCAGCAGTGGATTGATCTGTTAATAGAGGCTGTTCTACCTGAAATGTATTGTCTCGTGGCATATTGACTAGATAAAGCAATGTAAAAGATAAACCTGAGAAATGGCTCTACCGAAAAAGGAGGAAAGTAGTTTTCATTTTGTATGAATGAATAAAATATTTTACTGTCTATCAGTGGTTATCCATACTCATCAATATAACACACCTTATATTTGTTCACAAATTGTTCACTGTGCTTTCCCTAGTGCTTCTTAAGAACGTTCTTATGCTGACAAGTAGGATTCAAGGTCTTACTCAGGACCAGGGTTCAGGCATCCTTTGGACTACAGGTTACCCTCTTCTGTGTAGAAACACAAAAACTTGAGAATATCTTCTCCTGTTCTTTATCCTGTTTGGTTTCGTTGTTTTGTTTTTCCTTTAAATCTTTCTGGAAGTGCTATTGTTTAATCTTAAATACAGAAGCATCTAAGGGAAACAAGATCTCCATTCTAAGCATGTGAGTTAACATCTACAGATGCAGTGAAAATAGTCCTGTTCATCTCTATTCAGGCTTTTTGTTAAATTTACTGTTAGATCTTTCTATCAAAACTACCTCACTTAGAAGTAAACTGCGATAGTACCTTTCAGTTCACACTATGGAATGATGTACAAAATCTATTAGCAAAATTAAGAGAAAGAAGGTGAAAGGACCAGTATTGCCATCAGAAAAGAAAACAAGGGAGAAACTGGCATTTAAGTCATACATTACTACTAGACTTCATTTTCTAAACAAAGGATGTAGATACTCTCCTCTGGATTCTGAGTACAAACGTTTGTCTGTGGAGCATTTTGGGGGAAGAAAACAAAAAAAATCTTTACCTTGCAAGGTGCTGAGGCACTGAAACAGGATACTCAGAGAAGTTGTGGATGTCCCCTTCCTGGAAGCATTTAGGGCCAGGTTGGTTGAGGCTTTGACCAATCTGATCTAGTGGAAGGTGTCCCTTCCCATGGCATCCTTGATCCACGATCTTTAAGGTTCCTTCCAAACCAAACCATTCTATGATTCTATGAAATAATTTTTTCTCTTAAGTATCAGCAAACTCTCAGATTGAAAGTACGTGGTAGTAATTTCTCTGCATGTAAAAATATTTCAATATTCTTTCTCATTTAAGAGTAATTGATAGCAAATTACAGACTTGTATGTCCACAAAGTTAACCATAAATTCATATCTGATCCTCTCTCTTCTTGAAAAAGCTAGGATAATTGTTTAACTTTTCAAAAACAATGGAATAGAAATAGTGGTGCATGCATTTACAAACTTAGGTAGGACTTCTTTTTTCCCAAGGACTTTGTGCTTCTGTGACCTCCCAAATTTCTCTCTTTGTTATACTAGGTACCATAGAAAAGAATATAGGAAATGTATGCAAAAATGGAAGGGAAAATATAATGAAAAAGAACAGAAAGAAACAAAAAAGTAAAAGAGCAAGGATGGTGAGAAAGAGAATCATAGAATCACAGAATCATCAGGGATTGGAAGGGACCTCAAAAGATCATCTTCTTGTCCAAACACAGCAGGACACCCTGATCAGGTCCAGGCAGTTTAAAATGTCTTCAGAAAAGGAGACTCCACAAACATCCCAGGCAGCCCCCTGCAGCACCCCATCTCCCTCCCTGGGAAGAAGTTATAAAATCAGTCAGGGTTGGATGTAGAAATAAAAAATAAAAGAAGAGGTATGTAAGGTAGGAAGTCAAGTAAAAGTCAAATAAGTATCAACTCAAAAATATTAAGAATGGATTAAGTAATACAAACTATGGTAATAAATTACAAATCTATACAGCAGGAATAGTGAGTGTCAGGAATTATCCTAAAATAAATTTGTATAAACAAAACTTGGGAAAGAATATGTCCATGTCTTTGAAGTAAGATCAGAAGAAGTAAAATCAAGACAACATGACTGAAGATGGTCTTAGAAACAATTGCCAGAACTATTTTGGTGCTTCCATCCCTAATGTTCAGTTTTTCTCCTTTGATAGTTTTCCACTAATTGAACAGATGATGTAGTATTTCAAAAGCCAATAAAGTACTATATGGCCAGAAATAAGATATCTTAACTAGTTCAGGAAATGCTGAAGCAATTATGACAATGACTCATCATTAAAATTATTCTTCTTTTCTAAAGTAGTCATAGCTGCAAACAGCTTATGATCACCTGAAAATAGCCAGTCTTCAAAAGAAAGGACAAAACTATTTTTGCTTAAGAAGCCAATCGAATGCTTACTGTACCTTTTACCACCACCCTTTTCCTACCTTGGAAAGGGTATTTCCTCCATTGTCACCTCATTTATATTCCATGGTACAAGGGTCATAGATTACAATGAGGAGAAAAACAATGAAGTGAATTATAATTTTTATTTACAAAGGCCTCAAGTCTTGCAGCGAAAGTTGCAGATAATATCCCTAAGGTTTCTAAAGTACAGCATGGCAGAAAATTGCTTCATATTGCTTAATTTGGAAACATTAACATAATGGAATACAATCAATAGGCTCTAATAATTACAGCAAATCCACAGAATTCCCACAAGTAAACATGTTCTTTATGTGATATACAAATTGACATCCTGTAAAATGCATAAATACATTCTTTGTAAAGCAATTCATCAGAAAACACCACCATCTTCTTATGCTCTTTAGGGTACTTCAAAACTTCATTCCATAATACCAGCAGTATTAGTTAAAACAAGATCAAGAGCAAACAATAGCAAGCAGGAGCTGTGTCAGTGCTCCAGGTATCTGAATACAATAAAAAAATGTCACAGGAACAAAATTCCTAAACCCTGTCCTATCTGTAACCAAGAGGATGAGAAAAAACACTCTTTTAGGTAGAATGTTTAGGCTTTGCAATGGGAGAACTTCCATCCATACTCAGTGCTGCTGGCTTGTGAATGGCTTCAGGAGAATATCCTGAGTGAAAGGATGTTTCCTTGTACCATTAAAAACCACTGGAGGATCTAGAATTACCTTTCTGGGACTAAGCTTACCAGAGATCAGTAATAAATGATCCAGCTTTTTTTCTCGCAATGTACAATCTTTGCTTCTCCCATATTCTTCTCACAGGCACTGAGGACACTCTCAGTGGTTTTATGTACTGTGAACTTTTACTATATTATAAAAATACTGCTGAAACTGAGACTCACTGAAATGCCCTTAATTTTGATGAATTGCAGTTCATCAAAAGTTACAATGCAGCTAAAAATGAAGTGCTATGTTTTATCCTTCATATGTGAGCTGAATGCAGAAGCACTTTTGTATTTAAATGTACAAGATTGACTAGTTCAGGCATATTAAGAGATGAGAGTCAGGAAAAGAATAAGGATTTTGGCTTACAAGTGCATTCTGCATAAGTGTTTCTTCCAGGTTGGAATGCACATGAGACTATCCACAGATTAAGTATTTTTGTATAACGACATTCTGTTCATGTATTAAGGACAAAACAGAGCACTCCATTTTTAGATGCATTGTAAAGTAGCTGCTCATAGTGTTGATAAGAGATGTAATCAGTCATTTGCCTTATTGGCAGAAGGCCCGTGTGGTATAAACTCTGTCAGATACCCAAGCATAATTTATTTTAAGATGATAAATATTACTTTCAAGAACAGATAAAGCACAAACAAATATGTATTACACCTGATTTTGGAAAATGAAACTAAGTTGAAAATTGCAACAATTTCCCAAAATTAAACACAGTCTTGCTTCGATCTGATAAGGAAATTAAACCTTTTTCCTAGATTTAAGCCTTACTAACTCTAATAATACTTAAACTACTATATTTACATCCCTGGTGCTACCTGAACTAATGTGTTAATTTAAAACTGAAAAGAATTATATTTTTCTTAACATGAATAAATCACTAATGGCAGCAGAAACACAATTATTCAACTAATTATGAAATTAGTTTGCTTCTTACACAGGCAATTGCCATTCAGAGCTACAGTCTATTTCTCAAAAATCCAGTCCATGGGCCCTGCCCCATCCCTTTTTCTGTTCCACTCTGGGTTCTTTGCTTCATGCTTTCTGTACCAGACCCCTGCTACTTCTCCACTGCTTCCTCTCTGTTCATTCCCTCCATGCTTCTCTTTTTCCTACTCTCATACATCTTCTAATGTGCTAACGGTGCTCTTCTGCCAAAATTTTCTATTCTCTACTGTCCCTTATGCCTTTACCATTCTTACTTTCAGTTTTTTTTACTATTGCCCCAGCTTTGTTTTTTTTTCTCTGTCATTTCTTTTTGCTCTTGTTCTTTCTGTGCTTCTTGCTGAACTGTCTGTCTTTTAACTCCAGTTCTCCTCTACTCTCTGGCCTGACACTGTAGTGTTGCTAGGAGAAACTGCAGGTGTTGTGGAGCCCCTACCACTGTAGAAACATGGCACATGAGAGTTACTATGCTGAAACGCTAAAGAACTGAAGCACAGTTCAGTCACACTAATGTCAGCAATAACCAAACTGAAATAGCTGCATTGTACATATGTATATAGCCGTATTCTCCAAACTTAATGAAATTAATTTGGAAATTTTTATGAAGCTGCAAACTACATGGGCATTAGTGTCAGGAAATTTGTTCAAAATTAAGGAACTGCTCCAGAACGTTCAAGCATGAAGCTTACCAGGACATAGCTGAACATCCTACTTGGACAGAATGGTTTTGAAAAGGAAATAAGTTATACAAACATAAATATACTTAACATCACAAACCCTAATGACCAAATGCAAATTTACTTAGTTAACTAACTTCATGCTCACTGAAATCCAGCAAAATGCTGCAGTACTTCAGGTGCCATCATGGTGACCACAGAAGATGAGAAATAGCAACTGTAAGACAGACAGCATTTACTCACCTTTATCAGGTGATGACAAACCACCATCCAGTGTTTACCCAGTGCTTAATCTGTTCAAGTATGATGCACTCTGCTGAAGATTTCACAGAGGTTGAGCATGGACAAAGACATGCTTTATCTTGTTTGCATGTCTTTTCTTAGCAATTTAACTGATTCTGATTGTAGTTCCCTTTTTCCTCTTACCGCTGTCTTTCCTCACTACCTAATTTAGCTTTCTAAAGGTATAATAATAACAACAACAGCAACCACCAATAATACTCAGCTTTCACACACTGTGCTACTCTTACCATGGTGAGATTCCATTTGAACTCAATGGGAGTTTTGCTGAGAAAGCACTGCAGGATTCTCCCCTTGATTTATAAACAAAAATTCAACTTCAGCATCTAGATGCTACTTCGAAACAATTAAAAAGAGCAAACAAAACTACTCAGAATGAATGTTATTTTGCAGACTACCGTTATCTCTAAGAATATACTGATAATCTTGAAGCTGATGGCAGCAGAAGCATTTGATTCTTCTATTTTTATGATTAACCTCAGTAGGGAATATTTTGCCATTTTTCCTGGCTATGTCTATTGCACAGACTCCTCGTAAGTTAACAAGATGGTTACTGAGGAGTAATCTCTATAGGTTTATTCTTCAAAGAACAGTAAAACATAATTTAATCACAGCTTCAAAATACGATACAATAAACCTGATTTAATTACACTTAGCAATGGCCACTAGTCTCATTAAAATGCTAATGAAGCTTATAATTATTAAATTGCTTAATGATTGTTAATAGAAATAAATGATAAAATAAAGCTTAAGCAGAAAATCTAAATGTCCTCAGGTAATTTTTCTCAGTAGCAGTTTCACATTATACAGTTTCTTGGCTGTATTCAGAAAAATAAGGCAGATTAAAGTTTGAAGTAAGAGGCTGTGAAATGGAAGAATGCAATTGGACATGTAGCCTTTGGACACATCATCTTAAAATATTTAAGTATAGCTGATAGAAAGGTTCCTTGTCTGGAGCGTAAATCTAAAACTCACTAAGAAATCCAGTTCATCACAAATATTTTTCTCATACTACTTGAGAAGTAGAATCTTAATATTAGCATCTGTATGAAAAACATTAAAATAGGAGAATAAAATTGGGACCTGTAAATATTTAGAGAAAGAGCTGATGTTTACTCTGTATTATTAAAANAAAAAAAAAAAGATACAAATACTGATCGTAAAATCCATTCCCATGTCCAGAAAGAAATAAAAATCAGACACAGAGTTATGAGGCAAGGAGACTTTTAAACTTTGTGTCTCCCTCATATTTACTGATTTTTACAGGAAAATCACAAACCATGCTGTTTTTTCAAGGTAAAGTATTAACAGGGATGAACTAACTTTGAAAAACATGTATTAGGGCATGAGGAGATTGGGTGTTCTAGAAATGAAAATTAATTGACTCAAATCAAAAGAAGCATTTGCACACACAATTTGCCATGTGTTAAAAATACACTGTTCATGTCCCAGAAAGAAAACACATGTTGCCATTTGGCCAAATATAAAGCAGTCTCCTCTATCCCCACATTTTATCAGCTATTCTGTGGCTCCAAAGGTATCAGGCAGAGAGCAGTGTAGGCAGCTGCTGCTCGGGAACAGACAGCAGCACTGAACTACACTGCAGTAGCTCACTGGGTTAGCAGTGAGGAATTCCCTGAGCTCTTATTAAGGGGAGTTTCAGAGCCAGCAGGCAGTCAGGCAACTTCTCCTGGAGGCTTATGAATAGCGACAAGGAAGAAAAAGCAAAGGAACAAAGCAAATGAAAGTCAGGCCACCTTTACTGATTTTTGGGTCCCTTAAGGTGACTGCACGGACAAAAATGTCCACAGAATGGCTTCTGTAATCCTCTGGTAGGTTATATTTTGGTCTTCAGAGGACTGAAGAGATCTTATAGTCATCTTCTAGTACCTTAAGAGGATGTACAGAGAAACAGGTGAGGGACTGTTCAGAAGGATGTGCAGTGACAGGATGAGGGGCATACAGCAGGGTAGATTTAGATTGGATGTTAGGAAAAAATTCTTTGCAGTGAGGGTGCTGAAACACTGGAACAGGTTGCCCAGAGAGGTGGTAGAAGCTGCATCCCTGCAGATATTTATGGTCAGGCTTGATGGAGCTTTGGAGCTCAAAAATGTCCCTGCTTACTGGAGGGATGTTAAACTAGATGGTCTTTAAAGTTCTCTTCCAGCCCAACACGTTCTATGATTCTAGTCAAGAGAACATTGTTAAACATCAGCAACTCATCAAAGGGGAGAAAAATTTAGAAAATCAAAGTCTCCTTACCAGTAGAAAAATAAGTAAAAGTGAAATGCATTAATTTAGGTATTTAAGTCAGCAGTTATTAAAGAAAAAAAATCTCACTTTGGGAGACAGTAAACGCAGAATTCTCAGTCATATATATTTTTCTACCCTGTTCTCCAATCTGTTATTTTTTAATTCAATCATAACACAAGGATTACTTGATATCAAAATGTAACACAGTCATTTTAATCTCACAATTGAAAGTAGTCACTCTCCATATGCCTTAGCATATGTGTTTCCTGTACTGTATTTCTGAAATACTAAAAAGTTAACGTTTCTGGGAACATGTCTGGTCAGATAGGATCCAGAATTCACCTGAATACGATTCACCAGAACCCATTTTTCTTATGGTACAGCCCAAAAGGAGCTTAAGTTATTTTACTGGAAGAAAGTATTAGGTAATGAAGATGTTTGCAGGGTATCCTAGTGGACTAGGAATAATTCACTCACTAACTTCATTCATTTATAACAGACAGCCACTGGAATTGCTGTGCTCTCAATTTAGAAATTCATCTGTGAAGAAAATTCATAAATATAGATTTATTCATTTGTCTAGAGATTATCAGTAGTGTTCAGATATTTGGAGTTTTGCTCCACAAGGCAAATGCGAAGGGGCATATCCTGAATAGTACACTGCAGTAAAATTTCATGAACATGCTTCAGCCAGTCATATTTAGGCACTTGCCCAAATGAAAAGTAAAGTTTTGAGATGTAAAAATTTCTGCCTGATTCACAACAGAATGGAGGAATTAGACAAGGTATTTGGTTTCTCTTTTGGTAAATTGCTGAAGTTAATGTGTTATTTGATAGAGTTTCTGACATGGGGGAAAAAAATAAGTGATTCCCCAGCTAAATGTAAAAAAACGAAACACTCACATCACTGAAATAATATGGTAGGATTGGGAATGTGCAATCAGGAAGCCTAAGGGAAGGAGGAAGAACAACTGGTGTGAGGCAGCCCTATGGTAAAAATGCCTGTTGCATTACAATACAGGAATAGAAATGTTGAAACCTGAGAATCTAAGTTGGTCAAATGACAAATGCATGTTTGTAGAAAGGAAAACTGTGTTCTAATGGGATAATATACTAATTGCTGAACTAAAGGAATTCAGTTCAGTTCTGTTCCTCCTTTGCCACACACACAGGAAAGTATAGCTTTCTATCTCCATCCTGGTGGCTTATTTATTCACCTGGCTAGAGGACAACCTACCAACATGAAAAGGGACTGTGTCTGAGCTGATGAGAGAATTTTATACAGGAATAAGGAGTGGAGTGCCATGGGTTTGGTGAAACCTCATTTGTCTGTAATATTCCTGCATCAAATTTCCAGCACACAAGGAATTACACCTCACTCACTGGAATTCACTCAGGTGGGAGGAAAACAGGGCTGGGTGGAGCATGATGTAGCAGCCTCTATAACTGCAAGTGGTCTCAGAAAAACTGAGTAAGGAGAGTTTTCCTGGGTAGTTTGGGGAGGGAGTGGTCTCGCTACCTTCTTCCCCTAGTACCCTTTTTTTATCTCCATGCTTTTCCAGAGGTTTGTGTAGGAGAGCAAACTTTGGGTCTGCTGCTACAGATTTTGCCCCATGCCCCCCTTTTCCCTGTAGTAAGTAGCGTGTTGGCCTAGGAGATTAGTCTTCTTTTGAGGAGTGGTGTTTGGGTTAGGAAGAGGCCTAGACACCATTGTTTTTTGAGGTCACGGCCAACAGAGGGGTGATTGGGGTCTTGTTCTCCTTTGGTTTTCTTTTCCTCCTTTCCTTCTCTTATTTTTTTAAATTTTTTTCCTTTTTGTCCCTTTTGTTTATCTCACAAAAAAGTCTCAATACTTGCAGTTCCACTTTCTGTAATTGTGTTTATTCTCTTCCTTCTGGATTTAAGGAAGACAAGGGTGTAGCTTCTGTATGGTTGTTGCAGTTTGAAAATTATCAACCATTACAATAGTTAAGAGGCCAGTGCTAAACCATAACATCTTTGAAACCTTGGAAACCATTTCTGAGTATGTTGGTTACTGACTGATCAGTAAACAGGTTGGGCTATTTGCTGTATTAAATGAGCTTGGACCTGTATATTTGTTAATTCAAGATTTTCTGTTGTATTTCCAGTGAAAAGTTGTTTTTCTGTAATAGTCCTACTTAGCAATGGTAAAACAACTTGTCTGTCTGTAGCCAATTCTTTTTAACAACTTCTGCCAGATATAGGAAAGAAAATTAACTTCATTTTTCAGGTACATTTTCACTAAGAACTGGAAATACTGGCAAGGGGTCTGGAAGAATTGTATTACACAAGTGCTGTGACACAGCATTATTGCATCAGGCTGGATGTGTGTTTTGGATACTCAATGGAAAAAGTTATCTGCAGAGCTGAGATTGTGAAGTTAGTAAAGGAAAAATGGTACAGTTGAGGCCTTGGATTTAAAGAACAGTGATGTTTCTTTTTATAAATTGACATGATTTAAAATGTCAATAAGCCTTTTTTTTTTTCTTTTTTCCAGAGATAATGCATTTCTATCTTGGAAAGAGTCTTGGAATGTTTTCCTGAGGTACTGAAATATTTTGCTTCATAGTCTCACTCCTTAGAAAGACAAATACAAAAAGCTATTGTTACTAGCTTATTCTTATTAAATCAATGTTAAGATCAACCTTGACAGAGACATTTCCCTGCAAAATAACATATTTCAGAGGTCTGTTTGTGAGGCAAAGGTGATTTAAGGACAGTTTGTAGAGCTATTTATACAGTTCTTTGTGCCTGAATTAATCAGATGCAGACAAGACAGAGGAAAGAAAAAAAAACAACCCAAAACCAGCCAACCAGACAAAACAAAATAGAGAGAAGTTAAGAAAGCAAGAAGAGAATTTTAAAGAAAATAGTTAGGGGAAACCAGGTCGTGGATCTGGTATCAGATTCTCAGGACCACCACAGGAGCTGGAGAAATTTTTACTAGCTAGCTCCTAAAGGAAATTAAGTTATTAAAGCCACATGAGAAAAGGTAGCAAACTAATTAGACTACTGACCCACAGAAATAAGAGTGATGACTTCTATCTCTGTAGGAAGAAATTAGTCAGACTGATGTTCCCAGAAACAGGAAAGAAGGTTGGGCTTGAGAGGTCCAAAACAGGGTAAGAAAAAGGACAGTGAAGCTGAAAAACAAAAATCTTTGGAAAATTTCATTAGCTCTAATAAAAGAAAAAAAGTGGGAAACTATGCTGGTTTTAGAAAGTCTGTATGGGAATAGTTTATTCCTGAACTGTAAAAAAAAAATCTCTCATAGCCAAGAGCCTGACTACCTAGAGCTGAAACAAGGTACCACTTGCTACATCATTCTGGCACACTGATTCCTAGGCAAGACTATGTTAGAGGCAATTAATACTTAATCCAATGACATCATTTTCAGTAATCAAAATAGTATTTATCAGGATTTACGGATAAAATCAATTTAGTTATTATATATTTATCTTATTTCAGAGGCCTCGTCCAAGAGCTTTGTCTTAAGAACTTCAGAACCACAGAGATCGTAGCATAGGTCTTTCATGTAGTGAAAGGAGAATCTCACGTATGGATCCTAAAAATAGACTCAGCAAAATCCAGTAGTAATAGATTGGCATGTAATTATGTTCAGGGTAAAAATATGCAGGTAAATCACATTCATTTATGTGCAGAATGCTTGTGTAGTAATTATGACTCATCCAAAGCCCAATTTAAATAATTTGTTTTAAATCTTAGATGAGGCTTAGGAAATGAATATTCCTTTGCATTCCTCAAGTGCAGTCCTTTACCAAGGATCCAATTTAATTCAAATCTCACTTCCAAAAGCGTAAGCAAAAGTTGTTGCACATTCTGTCAAAAAGTACATAAAACTTAAATGCAGCATAGTGACTACCAAAAGATATTGCAGATAGGTATCAGTGAGATGAAAATAAAGTGACTTAAGGAAAACAACTCTAAATGTTTTCTGCTTTTGAATAGATAAGTTCTCAGAGCAGATTTTTTTTTATTTTCAAATACACATAGATTTATGCTCTGATCAGTCATAAAAGCATACAAAGTTCAAGCAAATACTTTATCTTACTTAAGACACTGTGGCCTGTTTTCTGTCAGTCACAAGTTCTAAGATTTCTACTCTTTCACAGAAATGTTACTGCTACACAAGTCTTCAAAATAAACACTTTAAAAGAATGTGATGAACCTTGATGGCTACATATATAATTGTTACAAATGAAACCCTGAACCTGATAATTTCTAAGATATGCTAATTCTTTGAAAATAGAAAAATTACTTATACAAACATCACAGTTTCAGTATACACTTGAAAGCTATCACCATAAGATTTTTCCAGTGGCTGTGTGCAGACATGAGCACAAACAAATACAGCCCTTTCATCACATGAATAAATACATAAATTTTTTGTTTTCAAAGAATGATCACTGCAGATTTTCAATAAACACAAGTGTATTACAGAATACTAATTCAACTAAAAATACTAAGGTGACAGGAGACATTAATATAAAAATATTTTACAACTCCTACTATGTACTGTTGTAGATATTCTTTAAATCTGCACAGAGGCTGCTGAAATAGTGGTAAAGGAGTGGAAAATGAATGCTTTCTGCCAATAAAAAAGTCCATAAGAGTCCATGGAAAAGTACAGATGCAAACTCCCCTTCTGAGTATCAACCTCACATATTTTTAGACGTAGCATCTCTATAGTTTTTACAAAATATATTCCTAGTAAATTGTTATCTGTATTTACCTCATATATCCCAGACAAGACTGTTATGTTCATTTAATGAATTCAGTGATTACAGCCTGTATAATTTTTAAGAAGCACAAACCTAAGGGGGAATTCACATAGCTAAAATATTCAATATTTGGATTTCAGAATTCTATTTCACTTATTAAAATATTATAATATGAAAATGTGATATTTATAATGCATATTCTCTCATCTTTCCTAGTCCAAATATTTACAAAACACACTTATTTTATATTATTATTTACTTTCAACAGGAAATATGCAATGAATATGGCAACTTCATACAAGTCTTGTAGGAAACCTTTAGAATTCATAAGCTTCTGCAAAGTGGACATACACAGAAGAAAAGAGATTTTTCATACAATCATAGAATCATTATGGATTGCAAGGGACCTTGAAAGATCATCTAGTCCAATCCCCCTACCACAGCAGAGTCACCTAGACCAAGTGACACAGAAACATGTCCAGGTGGGTCTTGAATGTCTCCAGAGGAGGAGACTCCACAATGCCCCTGGGCAGCCTGTTCCAATGCTCCCTTACACTCACTGGGAAGAAATTTCTTCTGATACTTATATGGAACCTCTTCTGTTCCAGCTTGCACCCACTGCCCCTTGTCATATTGCCAGATGACCTTGAGAAGAGCCTGTCTCCATCCTCCTGACATCCACCCCTCACATATTTATAGACATGAATGAGGTCACCCCTCAGCCTCCTCCAAGCTGAAGACACCCAGTTCCCTCAGCCTTTCCTCATAAGGGAGCTGTTCTACTTCATTCATCATCTTCATTGCTGTACGCTGGACACCCTCCAGCAACTCTGTGTCCTTCATGAACTGAGGGGCCCAGAACTGAACACAGTACTCCAGATGCAGTCTCACTGGTGCAGAGGAGAGGGGGAGAAGAACCTCTCTTGATCTGCTAACCATGCCCCTTCTGATGCACCTCAGGATGCTGTTGACCCAGCCCTCTTGACCACAAGAGCACGTTGCTGGCTCACAGTCCTCCTGCTGTCCACTAGGACCCCAAGGTCCCTTTCTCCTACACTGCTCTCCAACAGGTCATTCCCCAAACTATACTGGTACCAGGTGTTGCTCTTGCCCACATGCAAGACTCTACACTGACCCTTGTCGTACTTCATTAAATTTCTCTCTGCTCACCTTTCTAGCCTGTCCAGGTCTTGCTGAATGGCAGCACAGTCTGCTGGGGTGTCAGCAACACCACCCAGCTTTGTGACATCAGCAAACTTGCTGACAGTGCACCCTAATCTCTCATCCAAGTCATTAATGAATAGACTGAAGAGGACTGGTCCCAGTACTGATCCCTGGGGGACCCCACTAGATACAGGCCTCCAACTAGACTGTGTCCCGTTAACCAGCACTTTTCTGGCTTCTATCCAGCAGCCAATTCACAATCCACCTCACTACCCAATCATCCAGTCCACACTGCCTCAGTTTGACTGCGAGGATGCTATGTGAGACTGTGTCAAATGCCTTACTGAAGTCAAGATATACCACATCCACAAGTAGTTAAAGAGCTGCCCAATGTAACATTCATACAGGTTCTGAGAAATCAGCACTGTCAATATGATGCTTTACCTTTGTCAAACTGCCTTTTCTCATACCTGAAATATACTTCACCAATCATCCCAGAGATAATCAGAGAAAAGATTTAAGTAATAATTTCCTCCCACAGTTTCTAATCTGTTTAGACTGAGAGCTTCTTTAGCAAACACTGATTATTATTCTGTGACTGTGCTAGATCTAGTGCTTGAAGGATGATATAAATGTGAACCTTTTAGATTTTATTGGAATATAAACAGTAATATTGTAAATGAATTTTTTATAGCTTTGCATCATAATGTAGTGTAACTAATCAACTCTCCTCACTCATCTCTGCCCTATCTAAACCTGAGGTTACTTTCAACACAACTTCAATATGACATTTGGCATGACTTTGTTTCTTTTAACTGAGTCTTATAAATCTAATCATATTATAACATCTTGACTAAATACAGCTGTGCATATAGGCTTGCTATTAAATGTATGGATCCTATAAGGTAGCAGAGAAATTAATGCATCATCTATGGAATCTGTACTTCTTGGAACATATATCCATAAAGTGTTCAGAATGAGGAAGATTTTCAGATAATAAATTGTCATCTACAAAATAAGTGATTATATTTGGCATCAAGAAGTGATTCACAAGGACAGTTTTTGACTGTGGCGGATGAACAAATTAAACTTATGCTGGCCAAACTCATAAAAACTGAAGTGACAAAACCAAGAGACAGATTCTTGCAAAAACTCAATGAACCAAAAATCAGCTCCCCAAACCACCATATACTGTTGTTTAGCTTAGTTTAGCATAAGCCCAAATTCTAAGATTAACTTACTCACGTCTGAAGATCACAAAACAAAAACAAAAATGGAGCTTGTTTTTTCCTCCCAAGGCAGTTTCCCTGGTCTCTCTTTATAAATTCATAAGCAGCACAATAGAGAATTTCTTTGTCTGTCTCCTATGTGGTAGATAAAATTATCATTTACTTCCACAAAATTAAGAACAATCATGTTCTTTATATGCCACCTGTCCTCTTTATATTATTGCGTTTACAAAAGAACCGAAAGAGCCTCATAAAGAGTTATGTGTGTTCTGCTCTCAATGTGGAGGTCACATAATGACATTATTAAATTTATTATAAAGTATTAGTCTGCTTTTAATTTTTACCAGCATTCTTATATCTATCCCCTCCAAACTACTGTTCACTTACTAATTTAACTGTAATTCTCCTCCAAGAGATTCAACTGTCTGAACCAGAGTATTTTTTGTGTAATCCAGCTGCATAATCTGGGCTCAGAGGAAATGGCTTAATTATGCAGAATACTGAGAAATTCCACAATGATAAAAAGGTAATATTGCAAGCAGAGGCTAAGGATAGCTTCCCAAACATTCAAGAAGGTAACTACTGATAGAGAAAGGAATGAAATCCCGAAGTAAACTAGAAGAGTTGCAAGTCAACCACTCAGCAGCATCAAAGATCAGTCTAAGTAAACATAGACATAAGGTCTCACTCATGGGGGTTGGTGAGCATATTGATGCTTATCCTAAAGGCTCATTAGTCCTAATTAGATATTGGGTATATCCTGCTAGCAGAGTTTCTTTGAAAATAAGAAAATAAAAATGATCCTCCAGCAACCAAAAAATAAATCCCAAACCAAATTCCCAAGATTTTCATAGTTCCTATTCCACAAATATAATTAGAAAAACCAGAAAAGTTAAACCTAAAATAGTTCTGAATATTGAAGAACACCTATAAATTACTTGTGTGTGAATGAGAGGTTTGTTTGTTTTGAAATAATTATATTTGTTTTAGAAGTGTTGTAATCTTGCTACAGCAATATTCCATGAGACAATCAAATTATGCTGTCATTACACAACACTGAGCCTGTGGTTTTATAATTTAGTCACCTAGAAAACAGATTATTTTCATGTAAACTGCAGTGCAATTATGTTACTATTCTTGTAGAAACAGACTCTACCCACTTAACATACTTTTAAGTTGTAAGAGAGATCTGGGTAAGTGGATCCTTGATTCCCATTTCCATCTTCTGATTGTTAATGCTTTTTGGTATTAGATTATTCATGGCTTCCAGGTCATGGAAGCCTATGTGAGGATTTTCTTGGGCAGTTGGAACTGATGTAACCATTTGATTTTCTTTAAGCTCTAAAAAGTCTCTTAGTGGGCTAGTAGAAAGCTGTAGTTTAATTGTCAAAGACAAATTCACCACTCCCTCAGTGCTGAAATTACTCTTGACAGGCTGCCATCAGTGAATAGAATACCTTTTAAGAACTTTTACCCCCCAGTTCTTCCAGTAAGGAAATATGAACATGAGTGTGTGATCATGAGTATGGCTTGGGGCTTTTATAATAAATGTCGTATTTAAGATCATACTGAAATAATTTAAAACCCTAGTAATAATGCACCAAGATACTAAAAGGGTTTTACAGAGAGGGAAATAATTTTCTAAATTGTTACTTAGGGTATTTCCACTATTTCTTTTGTGGTATTTGGTGATATGTAATAATTAATTTTATAGTACTTCAAATCTAATAGAAAAGCACTGATTAAAATGGAGAAAACACAGCTGCCCAATCATATATTGAATAAGAGTATATTCAGAATTAAAAATAGAGTAAATATTGCAGAAAATATTGCGAAATCTTGATAAAAAAAGAAGAAACACAAATGTGCAATCCAAGGTACTGTGCGGTACATTGTGGTGATGAGTTTAGACCTCTGGATTACTAAAACTACATAATACCTTGATCTATGTTTTGAGAAATGTGTTGGGCTATTTGTTTTTGTTTTTTTTTTTTTTTTCTCTAAAGGAATTAAATGTAACTTGTTTTTGAAAAATAATAAAGCAGCAGAATACTCTACTGCAAGATCAGCCAGTATAAGTTTCATCCTTGCTACAGCTGAATCTTCTATAACTTTATTTCATACATAAGGTCACTCTAGATTTAGATAGCTCTCAACATCTTCCTGAAACACAAGAGTGTTTTATAAAAACTAATCATTAGCCTCAAGGATTGCAAAGACATTCAGTTTAGATGAATTAAAACTGTAGTCCAAAATATGGATATAAGATCAATTTAGGTATCTCTAAAGCTAGGTGAGTCATAACTGGGTTGCATTTGGCCTTAAATGTCCCAATCTTACCTAACCTGAAAAGCAGTTTCAACAGCTCTTCCCTAGAATGGTCTGTTGAAATGTGCTTATTGGTGCCCTGCAATGTTCTCCACACATAAAACATTTCATCCTCAAAGCTATATCAGATTCTAGTCCTCAGATTATAGTAAATCCGAAGTGTATCTACAAACATATCTAAGTAGATAAGTTATGCATTTTATAAGAACAACCATTTCTTTTTCATTTATGCAAGTTTGTCTCTTTTTCCATGTCTGTATCAGCTCAGAATTTAAAAAGGAAATGCTGAGGATTCCCTATGGCCACAGTTCTCCTTTCCTCTGTGGAAATGTGTTTCTAAAACAACTCACATTCAATTACACAGGTCACTTGTGATAGTGACTTTTCTTGGTGAGCCTGAAGAAATGTCTGCAGCATGTGAACCATGAAGAATTATGCACAGTATTTCATTTTAAAGATGTGCCAAATTAACAGAAGGTAATTGGGGTAGACTGTGAATGGTAGCAGCTGCTTATTTGCAAATGCTACAGACACCACTTCTTTTTGCTTTGAATTTCTCTTAGGTGCTTTCTTAACAACTCTAGCTTATTTTTAGCTATGTCAACCCAAGCCAATACTCCTTATTGACTTTGTTGTTGCTCTTTATTGCACCAGTTTAACTCATTACTTCTATTACATCTACAAGTGCCACACTTTTACTACTATTTTATGTAGGGAAAAGAGAAGAATTAAACACTAACAGATGGTTTAAGATGACTCTTTTCTCTGTAATATTTTCCTCAGGTTTGAAATCTGCACTATTCCAGTATCATTAAGTGTATCTAGATTGATCTGAAACAAAAGTACATGTCAATGTCATTTCAGTTCTTTATATAAGAATTAAAAATTAATTTAGTGTGCCTAGATTCCACATTCAACTGCTTTTCCAACAGGCAAGTTGATATGCTTTGTAGAACTACTTTGAAGTTAATATTCTAATATTAGTTTTGGAACAGGAATCAGTACATGCCCATAGTGATAATGAAGAACATTATACTTTCCTTAAACATGTCTAAACAAAACATGAAAACGGTGTCATTTTTCAAACTTATATATGAATTTCTTTTGACAGTTTGCACACAGTCATGTTTTGGCCTCAAACGAGGCGTGTTTAAAAATCTTTATATTTCACTACATCTTGAAGATGACCACATGTTCAGTGCTTCTGAGAAGATGCACTACACCATGCTGAGTATCAACAGCTTTGTGGTCAACAGAACAAAAGGATCACTCTCCTCTCTTTCATATTGAAAACTATTTTAAACCTCTTAACTGATTCCCAAAACTATGAATCCTGCTTGGTTCTCTTGAAGATTTTTATTTAATAGAAATACAAGTCAGAGGAAATAAGATGTCCTCTAATATTATATCATATATGCAATTTGCAGTATCACTCCTTTATTAAAAATGCCAATTATAATTTCACATAAAATTTAATTGAGGTCATTACCCTCCTGAGAAGTTATTTCTAAATTATTTCTTTTAATAAGATTTGTTATTTTAACATGTTCCACATCAATGCTTCTTTCACATCTATATACTTCTTAGCTATTTATAAAGATAATAGATATTCCCTATCATCTGGTTGCATCATTGTGTTATTAATAAAAAAGCTATCTATTTAACTACTTATCTAAGATATAAGATGATCATTTATATGTAGAACTGTAAATGTGATCTTCTTACAACCATAAATTCTTACAACAAAATTTTATTTATTAAAATATTGGTAAAGAAAAATAACACTAAAGTTATGAATTAATATTAAAAAATAATTTAATTTTGTGTTCTTGATGAAAATCTCAGGAAAAGTATAAACTCTAAAAAAATATCCATTTTTACTTTGGGCTTACTGCACCATTGCCATGTACTTCACAAAGTTAAATATGACTTGCCAATTCATTATGTAGGCAAACAAGGGAGGTCATATTATTCACTAAGAGATCTCAACTACTTATTCCTATTTTACTCAGAAATAATATATTGGCTAGGACAACTAAGATTATTACCTTGGAGGTTTCCTAAGTCTCCTGGGATACTTTACTTTATGTAAATGGACGTGGTAGAGGGTACCTTGGCTGAAGGGCATGCAGGTTTTCTTTTTCACAATAAACTTGCCTTAGGTATGTTTGCCATTAAGGTGCAAGCAGTCAGATATTCATGACACAATTAATTCTGGTTTTGGTCCTTCAGATATTTAATACATTTGGGAAGGTCATTTATGATGAAGTTTAAAAGTCAGCTCTGAAATGAAAAAAAATAATAATTCTACCTTTCATCAAACTAACCAAATGTATTAATTTATATTGTAACATTATGTACCTAAACCACGGGCATGGACATTAAAAAGATGGAGGGTTTTTTTTCTCTATTTTACTAACACTAAGCATCTAGAAATAGGCAACAAGGAAAATTCTTTCTTGTACATTTCCTATATTGTGAACAATCACACCTTACTGTACACACACCTAATGGAAACCCCTGCTTTTGTGTAAAAATTGAGTGCAAAAATTTGAGACAACTATTTGAGCAGAGATTGATGTTGCACAGTTGTGTAATTCCACTTCTAACACAGAACAGTATGTAGTTTGATGTAAGTTTTTTAGGCAGTTATGCTTTTCAGTAATTTGTATCCTGCTTGAGCTGGAGGGTTGGACCTGGTGGCCTTTGAAGGTCCTTTCAAACCCTAATAAACAGTGCAAACTGTGCAAACAAGTTGCTGCTACTGTCACATATACATGATAGAAGAGGCAGTGGATCTCCTTTGGTACATGGGCATTACCTCACACAAAACCAGGACTGTGTGGTTGTTTTTTTCAATACAGGACAACCTCATTTTATTCTCATGGAAGTGATAATTGAGTGAACAAAGTAATGGAGTCTTAAGTGGACCAAGTGGAGCATATAATTGAAATTAACATCACTTTTCAAAGTGGTACTTACCTATAATTAAGATCTTAGTATGCAAACAGCAGCTTATGACCCAATATTCCCATTGTGTCACTTTCCCAATTTCTATTAAAAAAACCCCTATTCCTTCTTCTTTAACAGCCCAACCACTAAGGACAATGTATTTTGTCCTGACAGGGTCCTGCAAAAGAAGGGTAGTTCACTAAAGCCTGCAATTCACCAGCCTTAGACTGGATACATTTATTCTCTTATTGGCTATGACCCCAAAACCCAATGCTGAAATAACTTTCCAAAAAATCAGAAACAGTTTTGTTAAAAATAAATGCACCAATTCATGGTAAAGAAAATAATTACATCAGGACTGTTTTTTATTTGTGTAATTTTCCATTTTGAAAATTTTACTATAATCTCACTTTCTAGGTTTAAGGTTCCTTCTCTATGCTACAGTGATACCTGTGTTCCTGTTTTGAGGATGGGAGTTAAAAGAGGATCACAGTTATGCACATGAAACAGCTGCTCCCATGGGAGTGAAATTAATAAAACACAAATTTTGCTACTATTTTACAAGATTAACTTTGGAACACCAACAACTTTATTTTGAAACCATGAAACTTGTCCCCTTAATAATGTATTGACTTTCACATGTATCACACAGTGAAGAATAAATACTCTATCATTTGTGAACTGTCTGAACCTGATCAAGCTTATCCTAACTGATAATGATAGCAACTTGCATGATCTGTTAGGTATGGAACGTAAAACCTATGTTCACTTCAGCTACTCTGTGAAGCCTCATAAAATGTTGAGAGACTTACACTAAGCTAATAATACATTGCTGCATCAGTTGAGCCAAGAAATACCCATGAAAGTATTCCTGTTACATGTTTAAAGCTTTCTGCAGGGAGAGGAGGGAGAGAGAACGGAAGCCTAAGTAATGAGGCCAGAAGGGCTTTGTGCAAACATTGGTACTTGCTTTCTGAGTAGCCAGCTTAACAAACACTGAAACACTGAATATCAGAAATTAATAATATTTTAAAGTGTCATAAACAGGTGTTTTTAATAACTGACTTGAAGGAAGTACACTTAAATATAAGAAATTTGCCTTATTCCATTATGTGATTTTATGAATGTGCCCCATTTTCAGTTTTCCTACTTGAAAGTTATGAGGAACAACTTAGTGAGGAAGGGGGTATCTCTGCTAGATTGCCAAATAGAATGAAGGTATTATCTCAACACAGCATTTAACAAAGCAATGATCTATATATCAAAATAGGTATATTTTAAACTAGCTGAATGTGGAACTCCTTTTCCTTAAAAATTACTTTCATTCTATTAGATCTGTATTTGTTTTTTCTATTAATTTAGCAACAGAAAATACATGTGAAATACTCCATAATTTTACAAACTCAATTGGTAAAATTGCCTTATAAAATCCTAAATATTCACTGGAGTTGGGAGGCTTCTCTCATAATTATTCTGTCAGATAATTAAGTAAAACCACCCAAGCTAAATGACTTGTCTGTGGGTGCCTATTCCATGTCAGAAGTCCTCTAGGTAAAAAATCCCTATCCAAACCAGTGTTCAAATTACTAAAATGATTTTCATTCACAAACTGTAAGAGAACAGCGTCCAGGTAGTTTTTAATGCATTAATTGAACTTCCTCCTAAAACACAGAGTTCAAAAGATAACAGATTTTCCTATCTAAACTTTCTCAGTATTTTGAACTACCAAACAATATTGTTAAGAGAGTTTGTGCAGAAAAAAATCTTCATGTCAGTGTGACTGACCCTGTCCTGGTTTCTGGACCTCATATTTCTAAAATCCACTTAAGCTGTAGGCATAATGATCAAACCTGTGCTCTTCAGTTGTCTATTATTTTACCCAGGAATCTGAGGCATAGTTTCTGACCTCTCAGTCATAGTTACTTTTCCTCCATCTTCCATTTCCAGGAAATTATGACTTAGTGAATCCTGGCAACCCTAGTACACAGTCGGGGCACAGAATTAGCACCGGCCAGCTGTTGAAGCTTTCCTATGTCACTCAGCTCCAGCCTGGGACTCCTCTCCCAGAGCTTTGACTCCGGTACTATGCAGCTGGCAGGACTGATGATACCACTGAAAAAAGTTCTTGTGTACCAATCAATATGCAGTGGGCTGATGATGACAATCATATCACAGCAATTTTGTTTTAAATTGTCTTGCTGGTCCTACCACTGAGATAAACTGATGGCAAGTGTCTCCTCACATTCTGAATCTTGATGGCTGAAATTTAAGACAGGTTGTTGTCCTGGGATGATCAGATAAACTACAAGGATTAGCAGGTGATTTGGGGCTGATCCTATGCAAAGCATGTCCCCTGTTGCCAAAGCTCAACCTGAAACCCTCTCATAAATATCACTCAGGATGTCCAGCATTAGTTTCATGTACCTCTGCATCATGGGAGAGATCAGCTGCTGGTGCGAACTTGATGGCAGCTGTTCCCAGTAGAGCAGTTGCTCTCAAAGACATGTTAGCAAGAGGCACCCAAGAGCAAAGCAGGGCTGTGTTTTGCATCCACTGATGCTCATCAGTCCTTTTGATATCTAGCTAAGGGTAGAAGTGAAACTTCAGGTCCAGCTTTCTTGTAAATTTTGCATTACACTAACATTGAAGAGACAGGGATATAAACAAACACATAAGTCTAGTACAGATATTAGTTCTCTTTCTAGCTGAGTTTGGTAAGAATCACTTTCCAGAATGTTTATCTTACTAACAAATCTGCTCTTCTCCCTCAGTTTCAGAAAGATGAAAGAAGTGCTTGTGGTTATTCCCTTGTAATTTGGACAGTCTGCTTTAGGCTATGAAGCATTCAAAGCCCAGGTCTCTGTGCCAGGTTATTCTGTTCCGGCTGCCAGGCTATGAAAAAGAAGTAAACACAACTTCTGTTGCAGTCTCAGAAATATCTAAATAAAGAGAGGCAAGAATTTCACATCTCCTGCTATCTCCTTCTATTTCCAGTGGATGGGAAAGAAACTTTTTGGCAGTAAATTATTTGAGCATTAATTAAAGAATGAAAAAAATTACATTTGGGTGGTCTCAATTCCACTGAAAACTCTCAAGTTTTCTGGGTCTGTTCTCCCTTTACTTAATAAGGAGTTAAAGCAATTTGGAAACTGTGCAGCTGCTGTACATCATGCGTTAGGAGCATCTGATGCTGGTTCTGCTGTTTCAGTGAGGTGTTGCCCAAGTTAGAGGGAGAAAATATATTACTGGTGGTGGTCAGATATACATACAGGCCTGGAATATGACACCAACACTTTCACTGATTGCTATGAAAAGGTGATATTTTAAGAAAACTATACTCAGGAGCTAATAGGTGAGAACCAGATTGCTTTGTATTCTTAACTTTTAACCATGTTCACCCTCAAACATGAACAATGCCCTTCAATATTTTTTATCTTATCCTTTAAGGTAGTGATGCTGAGAGAAAAAGGAAAATACACATTTTATATTAAAGTCTTAGATGACATTCCTCCTGAATTTGGAGAATTCTTCCTAATTTGGAGAAGAACTCTTCTTTGGACAAACCATGAATGGAGATACCATCTTGTCTCTAGAATTTATCTGGTAAAGATCTTAACAGCAGGTTTCTGTGCCAGACAGATATTTGCTTTGAAAAAGGAACCTTCCCTCAGGACAAAGAGGAACAGCTGAGTTTATAAAACAAACAATACCCATACAAAATTACTGGAGCTTTTTTTTCCCCAGCTTCAAACATTATAACTAGTCAATTCATGTCTCTTGTGCTCATCTCTAAATACGGAAATTAAATTTTGCTACTTCACCGGCATTTTTAGAATGTGAATTAATGTGGTCACTGAATTGGAGTAGCCCGTTGTTTTTCAACCTTTTAAACCAAAAAAGCAGAAACTGCATCTACTGCACCAGCAACAACATTTACAGAATATAAAAGATATTCAAAACAACAGTAATTAAACAAATTCTGGAAGTAATGTTTAAATAGTCGCAGCTTTATGTACTTAATATGTTTTCAGAGATAGGAATGTCAATTGTATGAATGGGGGTATATACCTGGAGCATGCGAGAGCCATCTGACATAACAAGAAATACAATCAATCTTGATAAACTTTGAAGAAACACAGGCAGAGTTGTAAGGGAAGATCAGACAGCCATCTGCCTGCTATGGGTGAGTCCCATGTTCCTAATAGCTAAGAGGGAACCTGGATATATCAGAAGTACTAGCAACGAGGCATATGTTTTCCTCTTCAGTTATTTTAGGCACTGGCTGGTATAGAAATCTGAAAGATCTATATCTGGGCAGTAAACATTCATACAAGACTATCCTGCTTATGATTTAGGTTACTACAACACAATTATACAATTTAATGAATAGCTCCTCAACAGTAATGTACTGTTTTCCTAATAATCAAAAATTTCTCTTGTTTCCATAGTTACAATTTAATTAATGTGGTGTTTTGCAGCTATTTAATACTTAAAGGACTGGTTCTTTTAGCAAGGCCTGTTGCAATTTAGCAAGGGATGAGGTTTCAGGCTAAAAGAGGGTTCATTCAGACTAGATTCAAGGAAGAAATTGGTTACAATAAGTGGTGAAAGACTGGAACAGGTTGACTGGAGAGGAGATGGAGGGCTCATCTCTGGAGGCAGTCAAGGTCAGGTGGGAGATGGTTCTGAGCAGTCTGATCTACTTAAAGATGTCCCTGCTCACTGCAGGTGTTGGACTAGATGACCTCTGTATGATCGTTCCAATCCAGATCATTCTATAATTCTATGATTTGGTGTTAGTCAAGCAATATTTCACATTAAAATAAAAATCCTGATGTAGAAAATTCCTCTTCTACATATACATAGGCAAGATTTTCCTGTTAAAAAAGATATTCTCTAATAGATTTTTATGAATAATAATAAATGAGAATAAAACCATTGAATATGGCAGTATCTGGAAGCTAAACTATCTATTTTATAGGATTATTAAAAGGAACATGTGCAGTAACTCAAATATTTGTTCTGCAGAACTATTAACTGTATTACTCTGGAGGTGGATACTAGGTAACAGTGAGGTTGAAAGAAGTGATCTTAAAATCAGGGAGAGGAGAGCAAAACCAAAAATTTTTCTTCCCTTTTCAAAAGATAGTACTTACACTATTAATAAAAAATAAAAAAACCCCCAACAAACAGAAGTAGATACTAGGAGCACAGGCCTGTTATTATTCCTCATGGGACTAGAGAAGAGAGAAGGAAGGAAGTCTGCCAGTACATGAAAGTAAAAACCAGATAAGAAAATCCTAGTCAATATACTTTTTCCTTCAGTCAAGCTATTTTTAATACATACAGTCCTGTCTCTTTCTAGGAGACATATGTTATTGGAAAGATTAGTTTTGCAGTACCTATTGCTTCTGCCAGCCGACATCAAAGTAAATTTAGAGATGTGCTGACAGTCTAATACCTGTTATCAGGTTCTACCTGTAGATAAGAGGTGAAAAAACATCTGCTGAAGGCCACGCTTAAAAAAAATCCTGGTTGGTTGGATTCCAGTAACTTTCTAAAAAACCAGTCTGCTGAGCAATTTCTTTGCAATAATTAAAATCTACTAGGAGGCATATTTAATAATAATAACATGATTTTATCATACACAGTGAGTATTTGTGAGGTTATCTCCCTTAAAATGTAAAACGAATCAACAATGTACATCATAAATAAATGAGCCATTGTCCAATACCAATAAAACAGTTTTGCAAAAACCTGATGGGTGAGATTTTCATCCTTTAAGGTGGCTGAAACACTTTCATAGAGTTTCAGCACAGTATAATCACTGAGGAGTATAAATACATTGTACTGTGTACAACATACATTCCTGTTTAGGTTGTGATTATGTTTAGTTAGAAGGCATGCCTTTCTGTTCATAATATTTAAAATTAGGGTTTTTTAAATTAATTTTTTTGTCATAATTTCAATTAAACTCCAGTTCCTATACAAATATTTGTTTTTCTCTTATTTGCTTTCAGAATAATGCACAATTTCTAAAAATAAAGACTTGCTTTTTGCAAAATTTTATTATTTTCATAATGACATTAAGATATCCTCTTTTTTATTGTTTCACATAAGTCAGTACAGTTTTCAAAAAAATACAACACAATCTTCCTAATTTACATGAGCTGTAGATCAAACCCCTATTCTCACCAGTAAGGGGTGGTTCAGAACATTAGACACTCATGAGGTATTGTGCTGCACTATCTTTTCCCCATTGGTTAGTTTTCTGTGTTTCACAGAAGGCATAAAAATGACACGTTAAAAATTCAGATGAAAAAATCCTCCCATTTCACTTTAGTCTCTTAAAGTGTCTCCAGCCTCCTTTGAAGTTGAACACAGTTGAGCATCTCAATGCTTTTGTAGCCATAAAGGCTCTATACCTGTTCACTAAGACAAATTGATGTGGCACTTGCTGAAAAGCCAGTTTAGGTCTCTTGACGATGAATATTTATGCTTGTACCAGCTCAAGTAGTATGGAAAACTCATAATTCTAACTGGAATAACATACAGTTACTTAGAGAAGTGGAAAATCCGCTACTAAGACATCTGGAAGTAATGTTGTTAAAGGAAGAGCCTAGCACAAAGAGCAGGTTGTCCCTGTGTGCTGAAGAATGGGTTGGTATGGAAGACTACCAGCCTGGCTGAGGCAGGTAGGTTTTGCAAAAAGTCAGGGGAAAAAAAAGAGTGCATTGCCTTTGGAAAGAGGGGCAGGCAAACCAGGATGAATTAAAGGATATTGTAAGGTCATGTAGAAAGAGAATTAGAGATGCAAAAGCTCAGTTAGNAGAATGGGTTGGTATGGAAGACTACCAGCCTGGCTGAGGCAGGTAGGTTTTGCAAAAAGTCAGGGGAAAAGAAGTCCCAAAGTGCATTGCCTTTGGAAAGAGCGGCAGGCAAACCAGGATGAATTAAAGGATATTGTAAGGTCATGTAGAAAGAGAATTAGAGATGCAAAAGCTCAGTTAGAACTCAATCTAGCCAAATCTGTTAAGGATAATAAAAAGTGCTTTTATAAAGAAATTAATAACAAAAGAAGGGCCAGGGAAAATCTCCACTCCTTATTGGGTGGGAGGGGAACAGAGTAATTGAAGACAGAGAAAGGCTGATGTACTTAATACCTTCTTTACTTCAGTCTCATACAAAAAAGCTTGGCCACCCTCAGGGTATCGGGGATGGGGAGCAGAATGTCCCTCCTGTAATCCAGGAGGAAGTAGCTGGTGCCCTGCTGTGCCACTTAGATCCTAACAAGTCTATGGATCCTTATGGGCTTCATCCTAGGGTGCTTAAGGAGCTGGTGCAAGTTGCTCTGCACCATTTATCACCAGTCCTAGATAAACAGGGAGGTGCCAGATGACTGGAGATTGGCCAACTTGGTACTCATCCACAAGGGATAGAAGGAGGATCTGGGGACCTACAGGCGTGTCAGCCTGACCTCAGTGCCTGGCAAGGTTATGGAGCAGATCATTCTGAACACCACCAAATGGCAAGTACAAGGCCCAGCCAGCTTGGATTTAGGAAATGAAGGTCCTGCCTAACCAACCTGATCTCATTCTACAACTGGATGAGCAACCAAGAGGATGAGGAGAAGGCTATGGATGTGGTCTGCCTTGACTGCAGCAAAGCTCTCAATACAGTCTCCTACAGCATCCTCTGGAAAAGCTGGTAGCCCATGGCTTGGATAGGTACACCCTCTGCTGGATTAAATAACCTCCTGCACCTACAGACTGGGGGATGAGTGGATGGAGAGTGGCCTGGCAGAGAGGGACTTGGGAGTACTAGTCGACAACAGGGTGAACAGGAATCAGCAGGGTGCCCAGGTGGCCTGAAAGGCCAATGGCATCCTGGCTTGTATCAGCAGTAGTGTGGCCAGCAGGACTAGGGATGTAATTCTCCCCATGTACTGGGCCATAGTGAGACTTCACACTGAGTACTGGGGGCAGTTCTGGGCCCCTCACTTCAAGAAAGAGATTGAGGGGCTGGAGTGGATCCAGAGGAGACCAATGAGGCTGGTGAGGGGACTACAGGAAAAGTCTTACAAGGACAGGCTGAGGGATTTGAGGTTGTTCAGCATGGAGGAGACTCAGAGGGGACTTTATACACTCTATAACTATCTGAAGGGAAGTTGTAGACAGGTGGGTGTGGGGTTCTTCTCCCAGGCAACTAAAATGAGTGACAGGACAAGAGGGCATGGCCTGAAGCTGAGCCAGAGGAAGTTTAGGTTGGATGTTAGGAAGACCTTTGTCATGGAAGGGTTAATTAGGTACTAGAATGGACTGCCCAGGGAGGTGGTGGAGTCCCCATCCCTGGAGGCGCTTAAGAAAAGACTGGATATGGCACTTAGTACCATGGTCTAGGTGACTATGGTCATGTTAGGTCATAGGCTGTCCTTGATGATCTTAGAGATCTTTTCCAGCCTCAACAATTCTATGATTATGCTTACAGAAATTTTCAATCATGTACAGTTTGGGATTATTTTTCTGGTGTGTGAATTGATCATTCAAAGCTAGATACAGTGCTCAATTTTTTCTCTGAGAACTTATTTCTGTATGGTTGCTTATTAATTGACAAAAGTTACTAGAAAAGATTGCATAAATCAAAAAGTTATGTTTTTTGTTCATATATATAATTTTGGTTTTCCCTTGTACATGTGTGTTCTTGCTCTCAGAATTTATCTTTTGATCAGTGTACAGTGGCCACTAGTGTGTTATGTGAAGGGTCTCAGACTAAACTATCCTTCATTTCTGTGATTCTAGTGTGAAGGAAGGTGTGGATTTAAGAAGCAGACTATGCTTATTAATGTAAACATGAAGGAGGTGAGCTGCTTAAAGCACCGACTCATCATTTAAGGGGAAATTGTAATGGGTATCAGAAGTTCTGCTGACTAGTATTAGTCTGAATGAGAAACTGAAAGGTTTTCTCTCCTGTATTCTCTGCTTCTCTAAGAAAGTTCAAATCAGTTAACAGATGAGTAATCTTCAATGCCTACCCAAGGTCAGCATATCTATCAGAAACAGAGAGGAAATGTGTATGCTGTTATCCTCCCATTCATGAACTATACAAATTATGAACCAAACAGAAGATGCTGCATTATGTATTTTCAACATGGAACAAAAATAACTGATCTATTTACAGCATTCACACTGATTCAGCATCCCCCAGGAAGGTGACTCAAAGCAATTTAAACAGTTCTGAAAAAAAACCCTTAGAAATCCTGTCACAAGTTTTTCAATATATAGGATAGCTGTAAAGGCAAAAGGGCTAGCCTTCTACCAGCAACTAATTTCTTGTTTTATTTAAGTACACAATTTATGATCTCCCAGTATCTTAAATTATTCTTTTGTATTGGTTATATTCATGTGCTTATTCCCAGACAAAACATATTAGTCTTTTAAACATGGAGAAGAAGAGAAAGAAAGAAAAAAGAGAAGAGAAAGAAGAGAAAAAAATTGTTTACTAATTTGATAGAAATAAGAGAATTATGTAACTATAATTTGTTTGAGATTGTGATTAGACAGTTAATACATTCAGCAAAACCCTCCATATACTAAGATGCTTGGTGTCTGTTGGTTTCATTTATATATGAAAGAGCTACAGAAAAAAAATATATTTATGCAGCCTACAAATTTCTCAGTCTAAATCATGTTGAAGAGCTACCATCCTTTAATGCTATGGATGAGGATGCATTGTTTTGTAGGCATGACACTGTTTATTCTGAAATGTGGAGAAGGCAGAACCAATGTTTCTAAATGAAATCCTACAATTAATATTTAAAGATGATTTCTCATCTTCCCTAAAATAACGGAAAGAACATTCTTAACTTTCGAATGAGATTGAAATGAGGTTTGCTAAGGGGGAATAAACAGAGTTCATGAGTTCATTAGACATGAAAGTTTTCTTTGTGGATCGTAATGTCTAGCTATGAATAAATTAAAATGATGGCAAATGCGCTATCATAATTATTATCACTACTAGACATCAGCAGTGTGGAATGGTGGAATGGCCAAAAATATGCATACATACATACAACATTACAACAACTTTATACCTATTTCTTTCTTGATAGAAACTACAGTGACAAAATATTCACTGAAGGCTGCGATTACCTCACTCTGGATGGAATTAGTCTTGTATAAATACAAACTTGATCAGTACCAGAAATCAAAGATGAAGCTGTTAAGTCCATTTCTGCTATATAATATACTGAAAATCTATTTGAGAAAACTTGCATCTATGCTGAAGATCACTCAAAATGAATTCTGGATGAAAATTCCAGTCATACAGAGCATATACAAATTTTAGGAAATATCTAGGAAAAATGTAGGAATGTGTAGCATATTAAAACTATAAAATATGTCCCAAAGAATATGCAGCTTTGGGACTACAATACCACAAGCAAAATTTCTCTGGTTTGATTTTTTTTTTTTTTAATTTTTGTTCTTTTACATTAATTTCCAAGTATTTTCCTGTGTCCTGGGTTATAGAAG